>CM021100.1:544505268-545072226 GCA_007115665.2 Sequoiadendron giganteum
TTAAAATTAGCAGACCTGTCAAATGTGGCACAAAGGTTGAGGATGGAAATGCGTGTAGGTCATTCAATTTTAATATTTGAAATTTTTGATAGTAAAAATCTTTAATATTTGAAATTTTTGATAGTAAAAATCTTTTTGTTTTAAAAAGATTTTAATTTTTAATAAGAAATGGTTAATTTTTAAATTAGAAAAGCTTTAAAAAAGGGTTCGAACCCCTATGGAAAATATTTTAAATATGCCCATCCTCTTAAAAAGTATGCACATGCTAAATAATGGTATAACGCTGATAGGCTACAGGTACCTGTTAGGACCTTTGAATACTTTTTTTTATTTTTTTATTTTTGATTTTTTTTTGGCTTTAAAAAAATAGAAATTTATAATAAAAGATATATTTTTTTACTATGATTTATATTTTTGGATAATAATAATTTTTTTTTAACACAACAAAAATAATGAATTCTTTTCTCAAAAAATGTGGCCTACCTTGTGTAGGTGGGGTCGTATGGCTCACCTGCCAATTATTTTTTTCCTGAAAAGTCAACTTTTTAGAATTCGATGAATTGGAAGTCAATCTTTAGGTTTCGATGCCTTCTAAGTGCAATGGTAAAGTCTGTTTGGGCTGAAAATGCACTGATTTTATGGATACCTTTTGTAACCTCTTATAAAACCTCTTTCTTCAACCCTTCAAAGATCTCACATCCGATGTCCGATTTAGACAAAACAAAAGCCTAATTTTACTTTTTGGGTTGTTCTCAACTCAATGGTGAGCTCATAATGTCTCCAGGAAGCTCTGAAATACCTAAAAAATATCAATAGAAAGGAAGCCCCCCAAAAATTAAGATCTCTATCAAGAGTTTGTGATTCTCAAGGTGACCATAAGATGCAAGAGAAGAGAATAATTTTCTTTCAAAATGGATTGAAAAAATTGCTAACCCACAACTCACAACCAACTTTGATACCATGTTAGATTTGGTTGTGAAACCACCCAAGATCAAAATGATTGAAGGAAAGTAATAAAAGAGGCTAGGAGATGAATAAACTCAACACTCCCTTAGCACTGGACTAGAATTCCATATTACTAGCCAAGGGGAGGGGTGAGTGTTGCTTATATAGAAAAATAATGGCTGATAATTCCAAGAGGAATAATAACTCCCAAGTGCCCATAATAGGTGGGAGTTTAACCTACTTGGTAAATGTCAGATTACATAGTTATACCTACTTAGATAAAGACAAAAAATGGTTATAGGAGGTGGCTAATAAATCCAAAAAAGGGTATGAGACTCAACTAACCAAAGGTAGGTGTGAGTAACACATGTGAATGATGGATTTATGCCACATGTCCTCATCCTGACCATTCTAATATAACTTAAGCATGCCTAATAATTTGTGTAGGAAAAATAAATATTCCCTAACACAAGAAAAATAAAAAACCTACAATAATAAGGAAACCTACCAAGAAAAGGGTCAAAACACGTAAGCTTCAAGATGATAAGCCTAGACCTGAAACACTTTTAAAAACTACAAAGAAGATAGTTGTTAAGAAGGATTGCCCTCATTTCATGGAAGAGGCACCTAAGGACCTGACTATAGAGATTAAGTTGATTGGAAAAAGAAAGACTGGTGAGGGCACATTGACAACCCACTTTCAAGATTTACTTGTTGAGTTTGGTGATGTGGCACTACCACAAAGTGTTTTGTACATATTTATCTATGATTTCAAGAGTAGACTTGCAAGTCTCCCCACTTGTCATTTGTGGACTTAAGACATTGGAAAATTGGTGTGCCCCAGTGTCTTTGTGGAGGTGGACCTGATGCTTGAATTAGATAGGTCATATGATCCCACTAATAGGACAATCAAAAGATTTCCAGACTTCCTTCCTATGTTGGAAATTTCAAGAAGTCAAATAGTGGAAGTTTTTAATTTGAATACATTTGCTCTTGAATCCATTAAGTTCCTTGCACTATATAATGAGTATTAGAAAAACAGGTTTGGAAATAGAAATAATGTTTTGCCAAAGTATAGAAGATGTAACATGAAGAAGAATGTTGTACCTTTTACTCTTCTAGAGTTAGAACCATATGATTATGATTATTTTGATGACTATCTCAAAAATATGGACTATGCATTGTGTCAGGTCCTACACAAGAAATTTGACATAAAAATGGATGTTTCTTTAATGGTGTTAGCAATTGATATTAAGAATAAGTATCAAAATAGGGTTTTTGATTATGCTTCCTATATTGCTAAGCACTTGCATGAGGATTTGATAAATTTGAAATCCGAAACCCCTCCATTGTCATGCAAACACTATTCTTTGTTAATACACATGTTGTTATGGAAGGGCAAAGAGGTATTAAGAAATTTCATGAAGTTGAGAGAAAGGGATAACATGGACAATGAGTTGCCTATGCAAATGTGTACCTATTTTTGGGATGTGCACTATCTTGAGTCTGATTATACTTTATTTTGAAATGTTTTTAATTTTTTTGGTGTTGGAGCACTTGGCCTTAAAGCCCATTTACAAAATCTCAAAGGGTGTGAAAGAAATATTAAGTCCTCCAAATTTAAATCCATTTCCCTTATTGTACTTGTTTAATGAATTATGAATAAATGATCAAATATTATCTTATTTGTCTCGATTGATTTCTAGTTGATGTGTAGTTTTGTTCTTTCTTTTAATTCAAAGAATTAATGAAAATGCTTGAATGGAACTATAGGGTCATGCAATGTGAGTACTAGGATATTAGTAATAAGTTATGGCTAAGAGTACAATGACTGTGATAATGTGATGCAACATTATCAAAGCTTAGTGATTCTATGTGTTAAAATGTTATCAAATTGTATAGGTTTTGTGATTGACTCCATTCCAAGGATGAGGCATTGATCTAAGTGAGTATTCACAATTCACTTTGTTGGTCAATTCATTAGAAAATCAATTTTATAAACAAAAATTTCAAATGGATTAGAATTGTTATTATTTTGCATTAAGTTTCTTCATTCTCATGCTCTAAGTGTTGAGTTTTTTTAAGGAGTAGATAACTTCATTGATACATTCCATTTATTGAGCTATTACATGAGAATCTATCTATTATTTACAATGTATTTGGTCATTAGGTGCAAAGGTCTTTAAATACATTGTCAGATCACCCTCTCAAGTTTTGTAGAGCCCAAAGTGTAGGTGGAAAGAATTGTTTCTTCACTCTTTTGTTGGCCAATACCTTCAAGTTGCTAAGAATTGGAAATGGAAAAGTCCATAGGCTTCCTTGAGTACCAGCTTGGTTCTTGAAAAACAACCAATAGATTGGAAACTCTACTCAGGATAATTGTGTGAAATATTAATATCCTAGTGTTCTTTGTCCAAAGCATTACAATTAGAGTCTTATATTTTCATAATGTGGTGTAAAATTTTGCAAACATTTTTTAAAAGTCTTGCTAAAGTTTGCTGAATTCTCCCACCATTTTTTATTTGAAGGTCATTTATGTAAATCCTACTATGTCTGTGTATGCCCATGCAAATCCTCTAGCTAGAGTGTTGAGGGTGATCTTAGGAGTTCTTTGTACTTCTAAATCTATGCAATTCACTTAAAGATCTACAAGATTACCATTATTATTTACAATTCCCAATTAATTTTGGAAATTTGAAGTATCTGCACCAGTGTGCATTATTTGAAGAAGCTAATAAGATATTGAAGAAGAAGAGTTGCATAATAAAGATGAAGAAGACCGAAGGTTACATGAAGAAGCATCCTGAAGAAAAGTTGAAATGTGAGCTTCATAAGATTTCTAAGAAGAAGCGCCAATGGATACAAAAGGATGAACTTTTAAATCAATAGATTCCACCATCCTTACAAGATAAGGATGCACATACAAGTAAGTATACTCTCAATCCTATTCCTGAAAATAAAATTCTTTAATGAGTTCTAGTAGGCATGCGAGTCAGGAAATGTTTCTAGGATTAGACTGTGAAGAAGGAGATGATTAAGACAATAAGATTGTCATGAGTATCCATAGGTCTAGACCCAGACAAAGTAGAAGTATGAGTAGGGTCCATCACCAAAATATTGCCTCTACCAATTCTACTATTGTTGGTGTCATTATCACTCCTGCACTATGTGGATATTCACCTCAGCCACTTGACTTGTTGACTAGAATCAATAATGAAGCCTAGAACCTAATAGATTTGGAAGAACAATCAGGTTATAAGATTACCCTCCTAGATCTTGAGGAGGTTTTTAGAGATGTTAGTGCTCTCAGAAGAGAGATTCAAATTGAGGCTGAGATAAGGAGAATTAAGGAGAGGGAAATAGAAGAATAGATTAGGAATTCCATGAATGAAAAGGAGACCCTAATAAGGAAATTAGATCAAATGACACTTATGAATCGGGTTGAACTTGAACAAATTAATTTGGGTCTTGTTGTGTCTGAAACCCTTAAAAAGAAAAATCCAAAAGACCCCATAAAAAATCTTGATACCACTAGTTGAACCAAATCTAAAGTTACTAATGATGTTGTTGCACATCCAAACGAAAATGTCTCCAGCACACCAAATACAAAAGGAAAAAGTCCTATAAAGGACTTGGTTATCAATGATAAATCCATATCTAAGAAGCCTCCCATTCCCCCCAAATCAAAATCTAAGATGGATAGATTAAGGAAAGAAAATGAGGCTCTCAAAAGAGAAGTAGAGAAAATGGAAATCATGGCTACCAATCTTGAGATGAAAAGAAAGTTGGATTTCTTGAAAAATTCATGCTCAATAGAAGGTGTTGTGGAATCTAGCTCACAATATCGTTCTCAGTCCACAATGAAGCCCACATCCTCAAGTCATGCAAAGACTTATGGAAATATTGATCAATCCAAGTTTATAATGATAAGAATTTGAATACAAGCAATAATGATACTACTCACAATCAATTCACTAGCAAAAATGTGGATCAAAAGAAGGGAGGTGGAGAAGCTAACAAAAACAATGAGGATAGAGATAACTAGTTTCATAGGCTCCCTTTGCAATTGGAAAGATATATGAAACTATGATTTGATGGTATCCCCGGATGCCCAAATCCTATTGACAATGATATCAGGGCTGTGTTCAGAAAATTCATTGGTAACAATGAGGATGTAGTCATGAAGTTGTTCGTGTAATCACTAATAGAGGATGCAAGAGATTGGTATAGAGGTCTACCTAATGGTATTATTTTCTCTTGGGAAGAGTTCAAGAGAGTTTTTAGAGATAAATATGGAGACAAAACTAACCCCAATTTTATGCTCAATGGATTTAATAATATCTCAAAAGGATAGAATGAGATGGTGCTTGATTTTAATATCAAATTTCAAAAGGAAATGAAATACAACTTAAGAGATAACAACCCTCAAACTTTGAGGGATGCATTTAGAATTACCTTACACATTAAGAGTAATAGAAGAGCTTTAGGTAAATTGGGAAGAAGGGATGATGTAAAGATTTTGAAAAATCCAAACAAACAAAAGGATAAACATGAAAAAGCTTTTGGTTAAAATATCCCATATGATAAAAAATGGGATCAGGTCATGGATACTTTGAAGGATATTAAATATACTATTGCTAAGAATGAAAAAGGACTTGGGAATGACAAGCCACATTTCCAAAAATAATGAAAAGTCCCCATGGATTCAAGATTATCCCTATAAGACAAATTGGTAGAATGGGAAACCAGTTCCAAACAATCAAAAAGGAAAACCAGATTAGGGTACACCTAATCCTTTGCAAAAAAAAATCTACAAATTTCAGTGATAAAAATCCATGGTGTGTGGTATGTCAGTTGCCTCACTCTCCTTATTAATGTGTTGTTTCCTAGCTAGTGGAAGTTGAGAAAGGTTAACCTGAAGAATACGATGAATTTCATAACGTTGATGTTGAAGTTAATATGTTCATGAGTAGGTTTCATCTTGCTGATAATGAATACTCATCCGATGTGGAGTCCCATGAAATTGATGTGGATGGCCAAAGGGAAAGAGCACATTATTACCACTAGCAAATCATTTTTGATGATTAGAATGATGATGATCAAAATGTATCCATTTGGAAGTAGATTAAGATGATGTGTCTTTGAGGATACCTTCACAAGAATAAATTACAAGGTTGATAGTTTCTCTAGCAGCTCAAGCAAGAGGATATTAGCATTTTAGGAATAGAATAGTGGGTGGAGATCAAGTAAAGGTTGCTAGCTTATTCGTCAAGGAGTAGAATGTGAAAGGTAAAGAGCCTTAAAATGATGTGAAGGAAGATGAGGCTAAAACCAAGGAGACCAAAGGGGATAAGATTCAGGAAAAAAAGGTTGATAAAACAAAGATGGATGGAGAAGTCATTTATCCTACTGTGAAGGTGAAGACACCAAAGAAAGGTGTTGAAATTGAGAAGAAAGAAGCCAAGGCCAAAGTTGAAACCAAAAATGAGCAACAGAAGGAGAGAATTGTTGAAAAAGGTATGATTCTAATTGATCTACCAGAGTACACTCCAGTTGATATGTTCTAATTTCTTTCAAAAGTAAATTTTTTTGTTCCTTTTCTTTGAATTATGTGAATTGATGAGAATAAAAAAAGGTTGTAGCCCTTTGAATGACATTACTACAACCTATAATGAACCAGTGGTGCTTACTCCACCCAGAGTGATTGTAAAAGAAAATAAGGAAAAAGAGATTGAGGGAGTAATCACTAAAATCCCTCAAGTTTATCTAGGAAATTCGATGATAGCCTGTCTTGGAAATGTAGATCCATTTTTTATAACTTTTATAGTAGATGGAAAGTTATTGAATAATTGTATAATTGACTTAGGAGAATCTAATAACATTATGCCAACAAAGATTATGGAAGCAATAGGATTGGAAGTTGAGAGTACCCAAGGTAAATGTTATGCCATGAATTCTGGGGAAGTCCCTATGACTAGTGTGATATATGAAATCCCTTATAAATTGATTTCATTCCTAGAAAAAGAAGTTTAAGATGAGTGTGGTAGTATTTGACATTCCACCAAATTATAGAATGCTATTGTATAGAAAATGGAGCACATCCATGGGAGGTAGTATGCAATGTGATATGTCTTTTACTACCTTTCCCATTGATGGAAAAGATGTTAGAGTGGTTAGGGAGCCAAAAGTACCACATGTGATTGAGAATTATTTTAAAGATTATAAAATTTATTTTGTTAATATTGACCTTAATGAGTTTAGGATGGAATATTTACCAAGAGAAAGTGATAGGTGGCCTGCACCCATAGGTAATGAGGTTATAAGGTTATACTATAAAGATTGCATTTGGAAGATGTATTTTGATGGTGCAAGTTCCAAAGAGGAATCATTTGTAGGAAAATTGTTGGTTTCGCCTAGTGGAAACACATTTAAGTTTTCTTTTAGTTTGTCTTTTGTTTTCTCAAACAATGTGGTAGAGTATGAGGTATTGTTACTAGGATTGAGGCTAGTAGACAAACATGGGATAAATAAACTAGTGGTGATAGGTGATTTTGAGTTAGTAATATCCCAAGTGAGGTCGTGATATGCATGTAAAAATAATAGGTTAAATCAATACAAGAATGTTGTATGGTACTCAATTGAGCAATTTGATACATTCATAATTGATTATATGGAAAGAGGCAGATTTGCTAGAAAACATTACACTAAGACCTCATGACATAAATTTTGTAGGGATATCCAAGGTTGAGGTACAAACAAGGCCATAAATACCTGATAATGACTACAATTAGGAAATCTTCAATGATGATGAAGACATCTTGAGGTTTTTGAAGTGTGTTGATGAGTATGAGAGTTAGGAGATTGACTTTGGAGCCTTTGTTGAAAATATAGATGTAAAGGACACAATCTTTGGAAATGAATTCATTCAATTGAAGAAAAACAAGATTTTGAAAGGCCTTGTGGCATTGGAGAGAGTTTATGAAAATCAGGACAAAAGCAACACCACAAAAGTTTCTCCCTGTACACATCTAAAAATGGTCACGGTTAATCAAACTTGTTAATTAATTAAATATGAATTATTTAATTAATATTCTTAAGTCATCTAGATATAAATAAATTTAATTATTTATTTATATTGTTCATTTTTCTAATTCTTCTAATTTAATTAAATAGATAAGTTTATTTAATTATTGCTATCTTCCTCTTAATTAATTAAATAAATTCCACAATTTATTTATATTAATTATCACAAATTTAAATTCTAAATTTAAATGATATTCTTCTTTTCTCCATTATTAAATATTTCCAATATTTAATTAAAATGCTTTCTTTCTAAATTCTTTATTCTTTTCCACTTAATTAAATATTTCCAATATTTAATTAAAAGCTTTCTTTCCTCAATAATTAAATATTCTAAAAATATTTAATTAGAAACTTTCTTCGTTTCATATTTAATTAAATATTTTATATATTTAATTAAAAGCGCTTTTTATCATCTCTCACACATAATTAAATATTATTTATTTAAATTATGGAAACATCTTCTATCTTTTTCACAACCTTCCATCTTTCTCAAACTTCTCGATCTCTCACCGTTCATATTAACATGTTTAATCTCAACCGTTGATCCTCGCCAACTGGATTTTTGCCTTCAAAAATATATAAATACAACCCTCTTGTGAGTTGTAAACACACCTCAAACCTTAGATTTCATACATAGTTACTATAGTTGCATTCTAGCATTTATCATCATTTAGAAATAATCATAGCATTTCAATTTCATAGCTTAAATCATTTAATCATGCACATGCATATTCAATCAATCTCATTCTCCTAAGCTGCCATTTCAACAAGCTGTTGCTTACACAACTGAGAGCCAGCATCTTTAATCAAATCCTTGGAGATAGAGGATGATAGGACGAATTTGAAGAAGTTGTTAGAGTTTGCATTTATGCTTTTTAATTAGATTTCTTTAATATAATGTCTTATCGGTGTGTTAGTTTATCATTTGATTAGTCAACATTTTCTAACCACACATTTTTGGGGCCCACCGTGGGGCATCCCCCCATTTTAATCTTTTTATTTGCAGATTTTTCTGACGGGTGATGGACTGGAGTTGCGCTTTGGCACATATGATCTTTCTTTCAGCGCATATAGACACTATTTCGGCACATCCCGAGACTATTTTGGCACATAGACAGACTGTTTCGGTGCATTCAAGGACTATTTCGGCGCATCCCATATTGATCTTTCACCGCATCCAATAACTGTTTCGGCGCATTAGGGATCTGTTTTGGTGCATGTAGGAGGTTTGTAAACAAAATTTTTGATTCCAACACCATCCATGAACAAAACATTTCTCAGCACATGCAGGGGGTTTGTAATAGAAATTTTGATTCCGACGCCATCCGTGGACAAAGTTTTTCATTTCTATTTTTAAGGCAAAATGAACCAATCCTAGGGTAGTCACCACATGCTATTTTTGCAGTTAAAATGAACCCCATGCCTATTGTGAAGCAAAATATTCACTTAGATTAGTTCATTGTCATTTGGTGCTATAAAAAGAACATTGTTTGCTTTGTCTGTGGAAATAGGTCTATGCTCTCCTCTTAACTGGGTGACCAAAATACAAGACTGACTTTTTATTCTTATGCAATGTTTATGCTTTATTACATCCTTTAGAGGGCTTGTCGTAGTGGGAAAAAGTACTCACCCTACGAGAATGACCTAAGTGGTAACAACCAATGCTAGGTTTTCCAACCCACTATAATCAAAAGCAAATTCGGAGAAAGTTCACAATTGGACGGCAGTGTGCAGAGATCACCATCCCCAAAGTCTTTATTCTAAAGATTGGGAGGTCTCTTGAGAGAGTTTATCTATTTCCACGCCGAACGAAAACCTTGACTATGAACCATAGTGTAGAAAGCTAGCCGAGTCAGTATCCAAACATCTTTTTAATCACAGTGCAAGGGGAGGGAATAATCACCCCCAAGACACTCACCATATAATCACCATGGATTGTTTGCTCAGGGGATTTGATATCCACTTCCGTCACCTTGAGTATACACCTGGAAAAGACACAAACACGGGCACCCTCTAGGGGGTGACATGGTTGTGTGAGTTGACGCGATTTCAAGCTGTGGGTTGTGATTACTATGATGACCTATTTGACAAATTAAGAGAGTCTGACTAAAGTGCTTATCTTGTTCAAAACCTGTGAAAATCTCAAGAACATACACTCTTTGTTTAGATTTTAGGATTAAACAAAACAACTGTCTGCTTCTCTATGCTACATTTTTCACATTTAAATCAGATTAAGATCATCCAAAAATATCAAACTATCCAAAAATGTCTGTCTTAGAAGTCTAAACGGATAATTTAGTGCATCTTGGGTCTATTTCGATGCATTGCTGCTCTGTTTCGGTGCATTGCTGCTTTGTTTCAGTGCATTGTTGCTCTATTTCGATGCATCTATGCTCTGTTTCAGCACATCTGTGCTCTGTTTCGGCGCATCTATGCTCTGTTTCGGTGCATCCATGCTCTGTTTCGGCTCATCTGTGATCTGTTTTGGCGCATTCAGTTTCTATTTTGACATGTATGTTTTTCGAGCCTATCTAATTTTCTGACATTCAGAAATCAAGTCATATCAGTCTAGTCTTTCCCATGCTCAGAGTTTGGAAGTCTACAACCTTTGCTAAGAAGTCTCTAGAAATAAAAATTAGAAAGCCAAAGAAATCCCTCGGTTATAAGAAGTTATTGAAGAAGAGGAAATTTCTATACCAAAGTCGAAATATCTTGCTTGAATATAGGACCTTTATTCACTAATATCACGACTATATTAGAGGTTTCACTAACGATTATGTTGTAGAACCCTTATACTCACGAGCCTTCTTTCAAAGAAGAGCTCTTTCTCAAAGGCACAACCACAGCCAGCGTATTCTTCATTATTATATTCCCCAGCCCACAATTACGTACGCTACTCATCCCAGTCAAATTCTGCAATAGAGAACTCAAACACATTAGGCATCCATCAAGCCCATCTTTTTACAAAGCTACGAGCAAACCCCACAAAGTGCAAAATCATCTTTATCTTTGACCTTTAGTTTAATTCCCACAAAAATGATTTTCATCCTTCCAATCAAGGAATCACGAGCTAAAGATTAAAAATATTTTAAGTCATAGAATCTTCATTCTATCCTGACTTTCATATCCATCAACATTGCACTATTTCATCCTTTTGATCAAAGTTACTAGAATTTGAGTGAAGCTTATGACTGTTGTCACAAGATCTCAAAAGCACATAGAAAAAGATGAAAGAGAAAGTACAATAAGCAAAATGGGTGATAATAGTGAGAGGGAAGAGATCCCTTGTAATAATTCAAATACCAAAGAAATAATGGAAGAAAAGCTCCAAGAAGCAGAGAAAGATCCCTTATTCCATACTCTTATGGAAAGAGTTTTAGAACGAAACAAGGAAAGATATTTCCTTTCATTAGCTAATCAAGGAACTAAGTTACCTGCTGATTTTGACACATAAGGGATTAAAGAAAATCTTGAAACTCCTCCTAATGATTTTAGTGCCCTTACTCAATAGATCAAGGAATTACAAGGGAAAATAAAAGAAATGTAAGGGGCTACCACAAAGAAGTATGTTTTGGATGACATATGTCCTTATCCTTTTCATAGGAGTCTTCGAATGATTCCTTTTCCAAAAAATTGTGAAATCCCTAAATTTGATAGGTATAATGGGAAAATTGAGCCCATTGAACATGTGAGGGATTTCTGAAATATGAGCTTAGAATTCACTCATGATGATACCTACTTGATACCATTGTTTCCACGAAGTCTGGGTGGACAATCCATGGAGTGGCTTTCAAAGATCACTCCGCCCATCAAAAGCTTTGAGGAGTTAATAAACAAGTTTATATCACAATACTCTTACAACATCCAACACCAAATAACCATGCTTGATCTTTGTAAGGTGAAACAAAAAGTAGGGGAATCTTTCACTACATTTTTACAAAGGTGGAGAAGGGTGTTTGCTAGATACTCTTGCCCTGTTCCTGAAATAGAAAAGATGGAGATCTTTATTGATAGTCTGAATCAAGAAATGAGTTACAGACTAAACCTTCACTGTCCTCAATCATTTGAAAAATTGATTGAAAACACAATTACTATTGAAGGTGCTTTGATCAAGCGTGTTCTAAAAATTGATAAAGAGGGTTTAAATTCATACAACAACAACAACCATAATAACAACAATGACAAGTCACGATTTTGGACTCGAAATAAAAATGTTGTGAATGATGGGGTAGTAGATGCTAACAACGTGAATATGAAGCCTACCATCCTTAATGTGTCAAGTGTTCAATGTAGCAATAATGCTAGAAATTCTAATACCCAAGGAAATGTTTCTAGTCAAGGGAATTCAACTAATAATCAAGGAAATAATTTTGGCAATAATCAAAATTCAAATATGCCCAGATCTTCATATTTTTCAAATCGACGGAGTTTCACTCCCTTGGGCCAATCTTTGGAATCCATTCTCAAAGAGTTATCAAATCAAAACGCTATTACATTACCACCGCAAAGAGACTATGAGCCTTGAGTTAAACTACCATCGTCGAATGACTCACACTTTTGTGATTATCATAGGTGTAAAGGTCATAAGACAAACAATTGCCAAGGATTAAAGAATATCATTTAGGATTTGATTGATAACCATACCATCACAGTTGAAGGATATAATGAAAATAATGACCATCAAGCATTCAAGGATCCTCTCCCCAACTATCGAAAAGGGGAATCTTCTGGTGACAAGGGCAAGAATGTTAATTATGTCCATGACGTCATTATCAATCATATTTATACTGACGATCAGCAAATCAATGCTATCCGAATCAAAGGTAAGCAAGAATATCGAGAGGTCAATGCTATGACAAGGCGACAAGCCAAAATCATTGTCAAAGGAAGCTCATCTAAAGCAGCAAATCCCCCTCCAATTCAATACAATTTGGTTGATCAACTACGAAAAACATCAAACCAAATTTCTATCTTGGAACTTTTAAAGTTATCACCTGCACATAAGGACATTCTAGAAAATGCCCTTGTTGATACAACTATATCCTCTGATCTATATATCAATAAATTTCAAGCCATGGTGGGACACTTTCCCTCATCCGCATGTTATCCTTTACTAAAAAGGATGACTCATCCATAACCCATCCACATAATTCATCATTATACCTAGAGGTCATGGTTCACAAAGCTCGCATTAGACGTGTCCTAATAGATGGGGGAGCTAGATTAAACATTTGTACTTTAAAATTGATCCTAGCTTTGGGATATTAAGTAGAATCTATGGATCCACAAAGAAAGATTACAATCAACGCATATGATGATGAGGAAAGGACTTCCAAATGCCTCATCATTCTACCAATCAGAGTGGGACCTGTTGTGAAGAATACTTTTTGCTAGGTTCTTGATCGGGATCTAACTTATAACATACTCTTGGGTCATCCATGGATCCATGACATGAAAGTTGTTCCATCTACTTATCATCAGTGCTTGAAGTTTCCATATGATGGACAGGAAGTAACAATACCTGCTGATCAAATTAGCAGTGAAAATTTCTCTAACCTAAGAGAAACTTAGGACACACTTGTCCCTCATAATAGAGAGGCCTTGGCCATCTCTATCTCCAAATACAATGACCAAGCACAAGAAATGATGAGTAATTTTGGCACCAAGCTAAAAATAAAAGATGATGGGGTGGGAGAATATTCTTTATCTCTCTCTAATCTACCTTATCTCCAAAATCCCATGGTCAAACATCAACATCCCTATAATAGGCTACAACAACTTTAGCCTCAACTTTAGTTCCCATTACCAAGTTTAATGGGATATTTATCAAAGAAAATGAAATGGAAGATAGAGCTATCCTTGATTGGCTCTATAAATATGAAGAAGAATTAGTACTACATGTCAAGTTACCCACAAAACAGTATGGAAAAGGTTACGCTATCATGCAACAAATGGGCTATGAAGGAAATGGCCATATAGGTAAATGGAAAGAGGGTATTGTTGAACCTATTCAACTAAAAAAAATACATCCAAAAGATAAGACTGGGTTAGGATATGGTGAAGATACAAAGGAAGTAGTACAAAGAATGTCTAAAGAGGAGTTGGCCGAAACAATCCTGAGAATTCAAGCAAACAATTCTGACCCTAACTCCAATGAATATGAATGGGACAACCTCTCTGATGATACTTTCATCTCAAAGAAAAGGGTGGATGCCATACACAAATTCACAACTGCATTTTTATAAGGGGAAAGCTCAAGGCCTCCGCTTGATTATGTCCTACAAAGCGATCATGACTCTAGTGAGACTGATTCAATTCAAAGTGAGATAGACCATTCACATGAGGATACCATCCTAGACCTCCCCTATAATTACATTAACAATAGCATCATGACCCTAACGGCTTGTGACCTTACTCATCCTAATGATCCATTTCCTTTGGTCTATCCTGAACTCATTGATTGGGAACAAATTGCACCCATTGATATCCCAACTTTTCCTAATGACGAAACCATCATAAACTTTCTTTCTTCATCCCAACTAGAAACAAGTTCCACCAAGGAATCAAAAGTTCAGAGTTTCCGACAGGAAACTGCCAAGCTTCTCAGCAATGAAATAAATAATGTAAAAGAAATATCTAATGGTGAAAACCTAGCAAAGGTAGTATTAGATCAAGAAAAGAGAAAAATAAAAAGTGTATCCAGTGGTGAAAACCTTTTAAAGGCACTAGAGGATGGGAAAATTGACACTCTTCTGGAGCATTATCAAGAAAGGTCTTCCATTCTAATCGAACCAATGACAACACTCAATATAGGTACTACAGAACAACCCAAAGTTTTGCAACTTGCTATATCTCTAACAGAAGAGGAAGTACCTAGATTCAAAAAATTTCTCAATAACAATCAAATCAGTTTTGCATGGTCCTATGCGGACATGTCGGGACTAGATCCGAATCTCATCATGCATCATCTATCTATTATGCCGGGGGCAAAACCTGTAAAACAGAAACTCAGAAAAATGCATCCACATGTTACATTATTGGTTAAAGAGGAATTAAAGAAGCTTTTGTATGTTGGATTCATTTGGTCTATGGACTATGCGGAATGGATCTCCAATATCATACCTATTTCAAAACTAGATGGAAGAATTAGAATTTGTACATATTTCAGGGATTTGAACAAAGCATGTCCTAAAGATGACTTCCCTTTTCCAAACATAGATATGATTGTTGATTTGACTGCTGGGCATGCGATGTAATTAATGGATGGATTTTTAGGATACAACCAGATAAAGATTGCACTAGAGGATCAGGATAAAACAACATTCACATGTCCTTGGGGTATTTATTGCTGGAACGTAATGCCCTTTGGGCTGAAGAATGCAGGAGCTACATACCAACAAGCAATGACAATGATTTTTCATGATATGATGCATACATTCATGGAAGATTACGTTGACGATCTTCTTGCCAAGTCTAACACCAGGGAAGGACACATCGATATGTTATCTAAATTTTTTAAAAGAATGGAACAATTCAAAGTGAGGTTTAATCCAAAGAAATGTGTCTTTGGAGTGAAATCTGGAAAGCTATTAGGTTATATTGTATCAAAAAAGGGAATTGAAGTGGATTTAGCTAAGGTACAAGAAATTCTTGATATTCCACCACCATGGAACATTAGTAAACTATGCTCTTTGCAGGTACCGTTACAATTCATTCAAGGATTCATTGCTCAACTGGTGGATAAAAGTTTACCATTTACACATATTCTACACAAGAATGTTCCATTTAAGTGGGAGCACAAATGTGAAGCAACATTTGATTAGATAAAGCAGTATCTCATAAATCCACTAGTATTGATTCCACCAGTGCAAGGTGCACCTCTCATATTATACATTGCTACCATGGAAGTATCTTTAGGAGCATTATTGGCACAAGAAGACAATTCGAGAAAAGAGCAAGCAATTTATTACATCAGCCGAACCTTGACAAGTCATGAGCTAAATTACACCTTCATTAAGAAAGCTTGTTTAGCAGTGGTGTTCACTTCTCAAAAGTTACGACACTACATGCTAACTCATATAGTAAAACTGGTGGCTAAGATTGACCCACTCAAATATCTTCTAAGTAAGGCAACCTTAACTGGCAGGTTGGCTAAATGGGTTATGATCCTAAGCGAATTTGATATTAATTATGTGGATCGAAAAGATATAAAGGGACAAGTAATTGTAGATCAATTAGCAGAAGCACCAATACCAACAGAAAACCCAATACATGTTGATTTTCCTAATGCTGATGTATTCACAGCAGATATCTAGTAGTCATGGGCACCCTACTTTGATGGTTCTTACACTCAACATGGTTCGGGAGCAGTAATTCTTTTTATTACACCTCAAAGACATACAATTCCAAAGTCTTATCGGCTAATGTTTCCATGCACAAACAACATGGCTAAGTATGAGGCATTGGTAATTGGCATAAGAATTGTAGTAGACTGGAAAATCATAGAACTTCAAGTTTTTGGTGATTCACAACTTGTTATAAATCAAATCAATGATGAATATCACACTAAAGATGACAAGTTGATACCTTACAAAATAATGGTGGAAAATATCAAGAAATAATTTGTTAATATCAAGTTCATACGGATTCTGCGCATTGATAATAAAGCAATAGACGCTATGGCTACAATTGCCTCTCTACTCTAGTTGACAGAGAATCAAACACGGTATGATTTCTTGGTGGAACAATTGTTTTCTCCCATCCATGACAATCCTGAAACTCAAATCATTTGCCATCTAACCAATTCTATCTCTCCCTTGTATGGCCAAATTTACACTTACCTAAAGGATACTACTTTACCCTTAGACTTGTCTAGGAATCAAAAAAGAAATTTCATTCGTCAATCATCCCATTACACCTTAATTGCTAACGTCTTATACCGGTGTGGTCTGGATGGTACCCTCCTTAGATGTCTTGAACGTGATGAATTGAAAAAGGCCTTACAAGAGGTACATGGTGGAATTTGTGGGACACACTCAAGTGGACTAACCTTAGCAAAGAAACTTGTAATATTAGGGTACTACTGGCTGACCATGGAGAAGGAATCATTCATCTTTGTGAAGAAATGTACAAAATGTCAGATTCATGGAAATCTCATTCACGCTCCTGCTCAGGAATTACAACCTTTCACCACAACATGGGATTTCACTTAGTTGGGATTGGACTTGGTTGGTAAGATACACCCATCATCTTCAAATGGACATAAATTCATCATTACAGCCATTGAGTATTTCACTAAATGGATTGAAGTTGTTCCCTTGACAATTGTTACTGGAAAACAAATCTCTTCATTCATTTTGAACTATATCATCTGCCGATATGGTATTCCCAATTCCATTATTACAGATAATGGAAGACCCTTTAAAAATTAGGATGTTGATGAACTATGTGAAAGATTCCGTATCCAACACAGATTCTCTATGCCTTACTATCCACAAGGGAATGGTCAAGGAAAAACTTCAAATAAAACAATTCTAAAGATTCTGAAGAAGATAGTGAACAAAGCAGGTCGTGATTGGCATGTCCAGCTAAATCCAGCATTATGGGCATACAAAAAAAGCATTGGCACACCAACAAGAGCTACCCCTTATGCTTTGGTCTATGGAGCAAAAGCTATTTTACCACTAGAAGTCGAGATTCCCTCACTTCGAGTATCATTCAAGGGGCTAATCAACAATGAAGACTATAGAGTATCACGGTTGCAAGAGCTAGAACTGCTTGATGAATGACATCAAACTGCAGTTAATCACCTAAAGGGATATTAGCAAGTTATGTCCCATAGCTACAATCACAGAGTCAAACCATGAACTTTTCAGGTGGGTGATTTGGTTCTAAAAGAAAACCCTCGTAATCAGTAGGATAGAGAGAAGAAAGGCAAGTTTGAACCTAATAGGCTAGGCCCGTTCATTATCATCGCAGCATACAGATCGGGGGCATATCAGTTGTCAACAGTAGAAGGAGACCTATTTGAAGATCCAACCAACGACATTCATCTAAAGAAGTTCTACACCTGAGAAAATATCAAAAAAAATATAAAAAGTCCTAAGAAAATATCAAAAACAATATAAAACGTCTTGAAACAAAATACAAAAAAATCAGTAAGAGCAAAAATACAAAAAAATCAGAAAGAGCAAAAATACAAAAAAATAAAAAAGAGAAAAAATACAAAAATAAAAAAGAGCAAAAAAAATTAAAAATAAAAAAGAGCAAAAATACAAAAAAATCAAAAAAAGAAAAAAATTGTTGCCTTGATGAAAACCTGGCAAACAAGCATCTTGGTAATAGCAAAAAAATTCATAAAATTAGGAAAAAGCACAATAAAAACAAATGGTGAAAACCTGGCAAACATGCATTGTTTGTGATTTTATTTTGGCTCTCTCATCTACTAGGATCCATTTTGCATATCCATCTTTTCATCGACATCACACACATGCCTCGCCATCACAGTTTACATCCCATCATCTCCTTGAAACGACAAGGACCTCATCATGGCTTGATGACTAAGGATTATCCTTAGCAGTAGTTGTGTTTAGCAAGAGTCGAAGTACAAGGTCACTAGGGGGCAGTTCGCTTCTTCGAGCTTTTCGAAACAAGCAAATGACAGCCTGTGTCTAGAATCAAAGTATCAGGAAACAATAGACTTGTCCAATTACAATGAGGCTGCATAACCATTTTGACAAATGAACAAATTGGATGATCTTAATCTGAATAAAATTAATGATAAACTTAAAGCAATAAGTTGTAATTGTTGTTCTGATATTTGATGACATCATGTCTTTGGAGTGATTCAATGATGTACTAAACTAGAATCACAAGGAAGAAGTATGATTTCTCTTTGCTTTTTGTCTGTAAGCTAATCATTATTATTGTGCAAATTTGTCATAGGACATGCTCTACAATGTATCATTAATGACATTTTGGAATTTGCATAGGAAAATGGTTAACTTTTGTTTGTTTATGCAAGCAATACTCAGGTCATCTTGGTTCAATTATACCTCGATGCTTGATTAACTTGCTACATCAAACATCATGAAAGTAGTACTTAGGTCATCATTGGTGCTACAATACCCTTTGATGCTTGTACTAACTTTCAATATATCAGAAGGCTCAATGATGAAAACTAAGCACAACATGAAATGGCAACAAGGAGAGTAGGTCATTACTACATTTAGGACTATATAGTTCATTATTGCATTTTAGGACTGCATATTTCATTTGCATTTCGAGGGTTGTTTTAATAGATTTTTGAAGGTTGGCCAAATTCTTGGATATCTTTTCAAACAATGATTGAGTACGACTAGAAATTTGTTACATCTCATTTCATCATTTTTCACATCATTTTGCTATCACTCATTTTAGGGCATTATCATCATTATTACATTTTTTTTTCATTATCATTTTATTATTAATTCATCAAATTCATATCATATGCATAGGTCATTTATTTGATAATTCATCTCATATCATGTTAGACATTTACATTTGCATTTTGATTTACATCATTTATCACATACATATGCATTCATAATAAGATTGCATCCATCTCATCCATTTCACATCATCATTTAGGTTATCATGTTCATTTCCATTTCATCATTATCATTATCATCATATTACATCATTATCACATTACATCATTATCCATGTCATATGCATATCATTCATTAAATATTGCATCTTCATAATCATATCATTTATCCATTTATCTCATTTGAATCATTCATCATTTCATCATATCATTTTCACATCATTAAAAAAATTCGCCATTACATCTTACATTTTGCATCCATTACATACATTATGATAGAAAATCATTTTTAAATTGTATCCTACATCATCATATTAGAATCATTACATCACAACACATCCTGCATTATCATACATGAAATAAAAAGAAAATCATTTACATCATCACAAAAAAAAATCATACACAACATAGCATATAGAAATTAACATGCATCCATAACATAAGCATAAATCATCCATAACACATGCATAATCGAATCACCACTGCATCTCATAAATCTCATCAAAACAAATGTCCAGAAATATAAGGATATCAAATGTTTCAAAAATATATATCAAATACAATGGAATAATCATGTCAAAAATGCTCATCATTGAGGGGCATCTGGCCACGACACATGGCTGATGCTTCCTCTTGAGGTAGTGGGTCTCGATGGATCTCTGCTCCTAGAAGCTCTGAGCTCTCATCTGACTGGCTGACCCACACTCCTAGTAACACTCCTGGAATGGCTGTGTGAATGGGTCCGAGACCGAGTACCCAAATATGTGAAGGCAATCCTCCTCTCAGGTGGTACTGCCTCAAAATACCTCATCCTATAATACTCAACCTCCCGAGTAGTCTCTAGTCCCTCTACAACAACCTCTCCAATCGAGGTGCTCTCCACTGACTTGAGAAGTCTCTCAGTTACCCCCTTGGCCTGTACACATCTCTCTCTAAAGTTGTCCCTCTCAGCCATAAGTTGTGCTATATGTGGGTCAGGAGGTGGTGGCTGTGCAACCTGTGCCTGCAGCTGACTGATCGTCCCATGAGCCTATGCTAACTAACTCCAAAGAGTTTGAACCTCTGCCTACAGTGCATCAATTTGTCCTTGTGAGGGACCCTGATAATAATCCGTGGAGCCAAAGTACTCGGCTGGTCCACCACTCTCAAGGTCTGTGGCCTCGTCCTAAAGGGCACATCAAAGAAATACCTCTATTCTCCACCCCCACCATCTTCGTCATCCCCATTGTCATCACTACTATCATCCTAGCTGCCAAAATCATCCTCCTCATCTCCCCCCTCATCAATATCCATGGCCGCTGCATCCTCTGCCCCTGCCTAAGCCTCTCCTTGTGGTTGCCTTGCTGCTGCCAGTGCCTTCCCTCACCCTCTCTGAATAATCGATCCTCCCAATACTGGAGTAGGCTCCTCTGGACTAGTAAACCTCAAGAAGGGATGTGTGTAAAAATATGTAGCATACTCATATGTCATCTCTACATCTATAATCTCTGGATGCATAGCCCACTGAGCTGGCTGCAACTCTAAGTACTCTGCTCAGGCTGCCTCAATGGTCATAGTAGGACCCCACTCTGGTACATCCTCCTGGCATCTGGCATAATGTGCCACACCTTGTGGCATCATCTGTACTAACCCAAGCTGCCTCAAGACTCTCATCACTAGAAACCACTCAATAATGTAGGGGGTGCATCTGATTAAATATCTGGATCTCGTAACATAGGGCAACTCTAAATCATCTGTCTCCCATGGATCACAATCTACATACAGTCTCTAGATGACTGTATGCAGATCATCTAACACATGTCACCAATTCTCCAACTTGCCCAGCCTCGACTGGACAAAAGGCTTTGTGTATGCATAGACATATGGGAACCCAAGGGGACAATCCCTCCATACAATGGGAAACATAATCACAAAATGCTCCCATGAAAATATCTGTAGAAGAGTCACTCCACATGAGAGATTCTTCCCATCGGTGTACATGACTTGATGAAGATCGTGGTACAGATGGGCAAGCATACATGATCCCCATGCATATCTGGTCTAGTGGAGAATCATATCCTTTAAGATCCTGCCCCAACCAACTGATAGTCCCTTTGCCCTACTATCAAGACAAAGGAAACCACTGATCATACCTACTAAAACCGAAGGAAGTGGGGCATATCTCTCCACCATCTCCTTCTAGGGAAGCTCATATTCAAAGACATGAGGATCCTAGAAGACTTTCCTAAGTGCATTAGTCCCCTTGATCTCCTTGTGATCGTAGATGACAAGCTCCCCAACTACCGGAATACCCAAGATCCTGTACACATCCTCTAAAGTCACTGTAATCTCTCAAGTGGGCATATGAAAGGTGTTATTCTCGTTGTGCCACCTCTCAGCTAATGCAGTCAACTGTGCCCTATTGACCCAATACTATGGGATCCCCAACAATGGACCCAACCCGCACTGATGTATAATCTCTAAATCATCCTACGACAGCCGCAAAATCATCTCCCATGTCTGAGGAAATCTCTCTCTAATCTAGAGGTTAAAATCCTCCTTTACAACATCATCAAGCAATCATACAAATCAATCAGTGAATAATCTCTAATCAATTCAGTGCATCTCAAGCAAAATCTTCAGTACATCAACAAACAATCTGCTCAATCAAAACCAACATTTATTTGTTTTTCATATCGCATGGAAGCAAATCTATCTATCGTTCCTACTATTTATTTTTCATATTGCATGGAAGAAAATCTATCTATCATTCCTACTATTTGTTTTTCATATCACATGGAAGCAAATTTATCAAATCATTTAATCTACTATTTGTTTTTCATATTACATGGAAACAAATTTAACAGTCAACATGACTCAATATCTATCTATTTGACTTTCAAATTGGGAAAGCAAATCTATCATCACTATTTATCTTTCAAACAGGAAAGCAAATTTATCAAACTTATCTATTCTTCAAGCACAAAGACAAGTTTCTCAAATCAAACTAATCTATTCTTGATGTTATCCAAAAGCATAAAATCAGTTGGCTAATCTAGTAACTATCATCAAGTACATCTCACATTTTTCTGAAAAAAATTCAAAAACGGGAAAAATCCATGGATGTGCCAAAATAGGCCAACAATGTGCTAAACCACGTATGTGCCACTTTACACCATGGATGCACTAAGAAAGAGCTACCATGCGCAACTCCGTCAATGCACGAATTTATCTACTGTATGTGCTATACTATGGCTCGTATGCGCGAAACCAAAAACTTAAAAATCTGAAAAAAGCAAAAACATGCAAAAAATCATCAAAAAATTTTATGAAGAGGCTCAAGTCGACTTACCGGAGGTCCATACACAGCTGGTCTCTGGTACTGGCGGGCTCTCTCGAATCTGTGGTGCTCATAATAGATCAGCATCTTTTTTTCACCTCTCAGAGCTCTGAAAATTACCAAAGGTTATTGTTCAAATGACAATGAATTTTCACCTTTTTCATCTTTTAAGGGGGAAAAAGTGTGAAAATATTCAAATTTTTGCAAACCAAAGCGCTATTTCAAGAGCTAAACCACTAATTTTCCTCTGAAAATCATTCTGATTCTTTCATCTGGCAATTTATCTCTCGAGAGGTCATATAGCATCGACAATTCCTAAAATTTTGGGGCAAAATTCTTTGAAGCAATGCATAAAACACATCACTTCAAAGAGGGGAAAAATGTACACATCTAAAAATGGTCATAGTTAATCAAACCTATTAATTAATTAAATATGAATTATTTAATTAATATTCTTAAGTCATCTACCTATAAATAAATTTAATTACTTATTTATATTGTTCATTTTTCCAATTCTTCTAATTTAATTATTGTCGAGAAAATACATACACATCTTTGCTTGGTCACATGATGATCTGAAAGCATACAAGGAGGAATTGTTTGAACATGAGATTCCTCTAAAGGAAGATGCAAAGCCTTTTAGGTAGAAACAAAGACCCATTAATTCAAACTTAGCTCCTACAATGCAAGAGGAACTAGTCAAGGTAAGGAATTCTATCCTTATAAATCCTATTAGGCACTCCTCTTGGGTGTCTAATTTAGTGTCAGTTAGGAACAAAAATGGTGATATAAGGTTGTGTGTGGATTTTAGGAATTTCAAAATATTAGCATTAAAAGATAACTATCCACTGCCTAATATGGAAGCCATGCTGCAAAAGGTGACTGGTTGTGAATTATTGTCTATGATGGCTGGTTTTTCTGGCTACAAGCAGGTTAAAGTGAAGGAGTTTGAGTAGTCTAAGACCACATTTACAACTCCATGGGGAACCTATGTATATGTCACAATGCCATTTGGCTTGATCAACGCAGGTGCTACTTTTTAGAGGGATATGGATGTATCCTTCTCTAATTTCATTGATTTATTTGTGGCAATCTACCAAGATGATCTAATTGCTTACTCCAAGAAAGAGGAAGACCACTGCATGCACTTGGAGAAGATTTTCATCAAGGCCCTAGAGTATGGGATATCACTCAACCCAAAGAAATGTACCTTTGGGGTTATTGAAGGAAATCTTTTGGGACACATTGTTTCCAAGGAAGGAGTGAGGATTGACTCTAAGAGGGTAGCTACCATTGGAAAGATTCCCCAACCAAAGAATGTGAAATGAATCTAGTCTTTCTTTGGTCAAATTAACTTCTTCAGAAGATTTGTAATAAATTTTGCAGAGATCACTCGCCCTATATCTAAGATGTTGAAGAAGGGTGAAAAGGTGAAATGGACTGAAGAGACAAGTATGGATTTTCAAGCAATTAAGCAGGCAATCAAGGAGGCCTTAGTCTTGAAGACTCCTAATTTTTCCAAGCCACTACAAAATTTCTTATTTGCTTCATTTCATACTATTTCTGCACTCTTGCTACAAAAAATAAAGAAGGTTTTGAACAACCTATTGCTTTCTTCAACAAGTCTCTCCAAGCCACAAAACTAAAGTATGATTTAATGGAGAAACAAGCATATGCACTTGTTAAGGGTGTAAAGAACTTCAAGAATTATTTTGTAGGAGCAATAGTAATTGCTTATGTTTCAAGTGCAGTTGTAAAAGACATCTTTACCTAGAAAGAAGTCACGGGTAGAAGATGCAGATGGGTAAACAAAATACACGAATTTAATATTGACATCCAAATCATTAAATTGGTGAGAGGTTAGGGATGGGCTAAGCTAATGGCTAAGGAAAACTTAGATGTCAATCAAATAAATCTTCAAGGATGAATTTGATAGATCATACATTTGTGATATGAAAGGTTGTGATTAGTATAAGAATGTCATTTACTATTTGAAAAAAAATGCAATTCCTTGAAGGATTAACTAATAATGAGAAGAGGAATATCAAGTTACATGCCATAAAGTATGTGATTATAAAGGGAAAACTATGGTGGAGAAACCTGGATGGTGTTATGTTAAAATGTGTTGATAAAGCCAAGGCTTTTGAATGGCGAAATGAGATGCATAGTGGAGTACGTGGTGGACATTACATGGCTAAAACCACTGCTCACAAAGTCTTAAGAGCTAGATTTTTCTAGCCTATATTTTTTAAAGATGTACATAAACTGGTAATAGCATGTGATACATGCCAAAGGTTTTATAGGAAGTTGAAATTCTCAAGAAATCTGCCCCTTAGACTTGCTATAGTCCAGGCACCGTTTCAACAATGGGGCATTGAATTCATTGGAGAGATATTTGATAAGTCTAATGGAGGCTAGTTATGGATTCTTGTGGCCACATACTACTTTAAAAAATGAGTGGAAGCCATTCCAACAAAGAGAGTGACAAGAAAAGTAGTCATAGATTTCTTGATGGATCATATATTGAATAGGTTTGGTGTACCTAAAATAATAATTTTAGATAATGCAATGTGCATTAGATACAAGGAATTTACGAATTTCTACTCAAAACATGGAATTCAGATGTCTTACTCTTCATCATATCACCCTCAAGGTAATGGCCAGACATAATCAAGCAACACAAGCTTGATGAAGATTATGAAGAGGATATTTGAGAAGAATAGGAGATCCTTGAGAAGATTATCCTTGAGGAATTCACAAATTTCTACTCAGAACATGGAATTCAGATGTTTTACTCTTCACCATATCACCCTCAAGGTAATGGCTAGGTAGAATCAAGCAACACAAGCTTGATGAAGATTATCAAGAGGATCCTTGAGAAGAACAGGAGATCTTGGGATTGTAAGTAAAAGTTGGCACTGTGGGAAGATAGAGTGATTGCCAAGAAGGCTATAGGCTATGTCCCTTTTGATTTGGTTTATGGTTTTTCTACCAAGCTACCAAAAAAAAACCTTATGAAAGTGTATAAGTTTATCCAAGAATATGATGAAGATACATGTGATGAGATGCAACATAGGATTAATGCATTTATGGAAGTAGATGAAACAAGAAAAATTTCTTAGAAGAAAAATATCAAGTTGCAGTTGCAAGTCAAGAACCTATATGACAAGAAAGAACCTCCAAAAAAAAATTAGGTAGGAGATATGGTGTTGATGTGGAAAAATATATTTGAGGATAATGGAAAGCATGGAAAGTTCAATACATTGTGGCTGGTTCCCTATCTGGTCAACAACACTCATGGTTAATATGCATATTTCCTAAAAGATCTAACAGGTGAAATTCTTGAACTTCCAGTACATGGACAGTTCTTGAAGCCATATTTCTCTTGAAATATGTTTTTTTCCATGTATATTGTAAGTTTTTTATATCTTTGTACATAGGTGTGTTTTCTTTGGTTGGGTCTAGTCTTACTACCTTGTTTGGGTAGTTCCTAGTTTTGGTTCTCTGTGACTGGTCTGTGTCAACTTGAGATTCTAAAATCTTGCCATTCTTTCAAGAGGCATGCATCGCTAGCTAGAGCCACTAGTGAAACCTTCAAATTTTCATATTCCACTATTCTAAAATGTCATTTCTTGGTGGCTTCTTGGTTTGATGAAGATAGGGTTTAAGGTTTTATATTAGGGGTGGGTTTTTACTTAGCATATTTTCCCTTTGTATAAACCCTTGTCTTTTGATCTAATCCTTCGTTGAGCTGATATGGCTGGTTCCAAGTTGTCTTAGTAATATCATATTCCTTTGGTCTCATTATGTTATCGACCCCTTGTGGTTAGAGTTCCCTATTTACCCATCACATATATTTCCTCGTTACTTTGGTCCGAGGATTCAATTATTTTATAAGGTTGATAATTCAACCTTGTTTGGCCATTACATCATTTACATAAAATTTTCTTTATAAGTTTTTATGCCCTTTTCCAATATTCTTCCCAAGTGGTCCCTTTTTCAAAACCAACTTTATGCACATGCATATTTTTGCCACTTAAGTCCTTGTATTACTCATCATCGAAGTCCTTTTACTCATCAGTTTCATTATTGCGATGAGTGATGAGACATAATTTTCTCTTGTATCGTACATCACATAAGGTGTTTGGTCTTTATGTTTCATTACTGCAATGAGTGATATGATTGTTTTCTTTTTATATTTTTTATTGTTGAAGTCTTTTGGTTCCTTGGTTCCACTTCAGTGAAGCATGATGAACACAGTTTCTCCCTTATATCATGCCATCATAGAAAGGTTTCATCACATTTTTTAACTACAACAATGAGTGATAGGAAGGTTGAGAATGGAAGGCTATGATCTTTCCACGTGTCCACATATAGTACCATCACTTGTTTCGCTTGTTGTTGAAAGCATTATCATCTCTAAATCCACTACGACGATGAACGATGGACTAAACCTATATCTTTGTATCATTGGGATTCTCTCTTTGCTGACGCGAAAGTGTATCTTTGAAACAATTTAGTGACAAGCAATGGACAATATATGAGGAATATTCCCTCCATTAGAGGTCTTATCTCTCATCACCGAAGTATGGAATTAACTTCAAAGAATTATTGTGATGAGTGATGGAGTTCTAAAGGGTTAATGGACATGTGGGTGGCTATGTGGAAGCTCCCTAGGGTATCATCATTATTTTAAAGCACACTTGGGAAAGAATAAATCAATGGTCTAGGAGAACCGTAGATCATGTTTTAAATGAAAGAAGATCAACGACTAGAATTTAAATTTGAATGTCTACTTGTTAGTTTGATCACATGAGCTATCTATTAGAAATGAATGGAGAAGACACTCCAAATCTGAGTCATAAAGAGGGTTGTTGGTAATTTTCTTCAATAATTTCAATCATCGAGAGTTGAGGAACTTGTCAAAGTGAACAAAAGAAGAAGGCGAAGCTCCAAACGAAGAAATTTGAGGAATAAACTGCTAGTTTTCTTTGGTAAGTTAAATTTTGTAACTCTGTGACTAAATTTATTGCATAGGGTGATTGAGGAAATTGATTAAGTAGCTAGGGTTTGCAATTTAGGGTTATTTCTCTCTTTTGGCAAGGGAATTGCAATTGTTATACGTAGTGTTTGGGATAAATACCTGTGAAGTTTGTTTAAGATTGAGTCTGAACCTTATGAGTTCAAAGAATAGAATTGTAATTTATATTTATCTTGGAACCCTAGCTTTATTACACTATAAAAATGAGTGATCCTAGTCAATCTTCTGCCAAACCAAAGAGGAAACCTACCCAGAAAAGGATCAAAAGACCTAACCATCAAGATGATAAGCCTAGACCTGAAACACCTGAAAAAAATACAAAGAAGAGAGTTGTCAAGAAGGATAACCCTCATTTCATGGAAGAGGCCCCTAAGGACCCAATTGTAGAGATTAATCCAATTGGAAAGAGAAAGACTAGTGAGGGTGCATTGATAGCCCACTTTCAAGATTTAGCTACTAATGTTGGTGATGTGTCACTATCGCACAATGGTTGGGACTTATTTATGTATGATTTCAAGATGAGATTTGCAAGTCACCCAACATCTCATTTGTGGACTTGTGACATTGGAAAATTGGTGTGCCCTAATTTTTTTGTGGAGGTGGAATAATTTATGCTTGAATTGGCTAGGTGCTATGATCCCACTGATAGGACAGTCAAAATATTTCTAGACTTTCTTCCTATGTTAGAAATTTCAAGAATTAAAATAGTGGAAGTTTTTAACTTGAATCCATCTACTTCTAAATCCATTAATTTTTGTGCACTATAAAATTAATATAAGAAAAATAGGTTTGGATATAGAAAGAATGTTCTTCCAAAGCACAAAAGACATGACACCAAGAAGAATGGTATACCTTTCAATCCTTTAGAGTTAGAACCATTTGATTGTGATGATTTTGAGGACTATTTCAAAAATACATGCTATGTATTGTGCTAGGTCCTACACAAGAATTTTGACATAAAAATGGATGTTAATTTAATGGTGTTAGCAATTGATATTCAAAATCAGTATCAAAATAGGGTTTTTGATTATACTTTCTATATTGTTGAGCACTTGCATGAGGATTTGATAAAGTTTAAAGATGCAACCCCTCCATTTTCATGTAAACACTATTCTTTTTTAATGCACATGTTGTTATAGAAGGGAAAAAATGTAATAATAAATTTCATGAAGTTGAGAGAAAGGGATAATATGGACAATGAGTTGCTTGTGTAAATGTGGACCCATGTTTTGGATGTGCATTGTCTTGAGTTTGATTATATTTTATTTTGAAATTTTTTTATGTTTTTTCTACTGGAGCATTTGGTCTTAAAGCCCATTTATAGAATCTCAAAGGGTGTGAAATGAATATTAATGCCTTTGGAGTATGAGGAGGGCACTACACAAAAATTCAGTTGGGGGGATTGGTACCTCCATTCCAATTATACCACAATCAGGATATATGGGTCCCTAGTGCCACCTCACAAGCTTCCTATATATATGTTTGATAGGAAATAATTTATGGAGATAATGTGGCAACTTGATGCCATGGATAAGGAACATTTTAGGAAATCAAGGCATATTTGGTAAACCCTAACTATGGTTTAGCATATTTCACTTACACTTAAAAGGAGGACATTGAGTGGTTTGACTCTCTATTAAACAATTATATAATGAAACAAAATATTATAAAGTTTTGTGACCTTGACGGGGTTATTATTACAGAGGGAAGAGCCAAGGGATTGTTAAGGAGACAACACCAATTCCTCTACCAATAGGATGTGGTAAAAAATTTGTCTTTTGATGAGGAACTTGTAGAAAGAAAAAACACATGGACAAAGATTTGTGTAATTGAGGAAAATATGTTAAAATAAAATGCTTTTTATGAAAGTCCTTATTCTAATATATAGGACAAGTTTGTGCAAGAGAAATTAATTCTTGGATATTTTGAATATAAAAGTTTATTTGAAAAGGAAAACCAAGCAAAAATAAAGGCAAAGGTGGCCAAACAAAATCATGATGCAAAAATAAGGAGCTTTTTGATTCAATCTTTTGCTCAAGGTAGTGTGGTGCAAGTTAAGGAGATAGGTAAACAACCTACAGTCACCTGATTTGTGACTTATTCTAAAACAAAGAAAGGAGGTAAAGGATATACACTTAAGGGATCTATACAATACATCCCAGTGGAGGAAGAGGTGGATTAGAGATTCCCTGAGGATAAAGATGACACTTTGAATGTTGTTGGTCCCCCTAGTAGGATTGTCAAATGGGAGTATAATGAAGCTGGGGATGATGATGTCAGGATAAGGGCTTATGATGATTTCATGTGTGACGATGATTTCATTCAAAAAAATTTATTTAGAGATTTTTTTATTCACATGAAAAGTTCTGATATAAAGAAGAGTATAGAAGAGGCAAAGGAGAAGGTTGATCCCTCTTTGTAGCATAAAGTTGAGAAGGAGGAGGGAAAAATAATCTAGGAAATTTTTGTCATGTCACTACAAGATGCAAGATATTTGGTCAAGGGAAGTGGAATTCTATTTTTGCTTGGATGGGAACTATAATTTTATATTGCATTAGATGCAATCATAAAAGATCTATATGCCTCCATTTCTGAGGAAATTTTTGACAATAAAGTTTTCGATTCAGCCTTTAGTCCTAAGTTAAATACACTTGCTATTTGGTCCATGGAACCAAATAATATGAAGCTTGAGGTGATAAAGTTTATGGAGAAATAAATTGGAGTTGTGGTTGTCAAAAGGGCTACTGAAATGATTTCTACTACAACTATACAATTAACAATGCATGTTGTGATGTTGAGTGTAGACATAGCCCAGATCATATAGGCTAATTATAAATTTTTTTTGGATAAATGCAATAAACTTATAGATGAGCACAATAAGGTACTAGCCACTACTTCCACTAAATCTAGGGATTTTCCCCCTCCAACAAGTTCCGCTTCAGACTTGTTAGCATAGGATAGAGAAACCTTCTCACTGAGAATTCAGAGCTTGAGATAGGAAGTGCAAGCAAAGAAAGAAAACATGAAGAAAGCCAAAATGAAGATAGTCAAATTGGCTTTAATGATATTTTTATTATGTGTTAAAGTATAGAGTGAAAATTTATCTAAATAAAGCTAATAATGTGTGGGATGCATACAAAAACATTCATGGGGCCAATATAAAATATTTTCAAGTTCAGAAAGCATTCTAAACTGAGTGGAATAAGTGGATTAATAGGGTTGGAACATTGAAAGAAATGATGCCTCAGATGCAGGAAGACCCTAAAGCTCCCACCAACATTCTTGATTTATTGAAGGCAATTGATTTAGTAAATTAAATCACAAACTTTCATGGAAAGATGGGAATGCAACTCTAGAATAAATTGAGAATGTTTAGAGAAATAGAAGGGCATGGTATGCCTAATATATTGATTGATAAGGGATAATTAAAGGATCTTAGCACATGGAAAGAGGATTTGGGATATTTAATCCCATATTCTAAGATGGTGCTTAGTGTTACTAACTACTCTATGTTTAATCCTAATATTGATAATATGACAAGATTTCAAATGAGTATGGACACATTTGTCAAAGAGGCCAAGCCTCTGATTGATGCAAGGTACAATCAAAATAATATAAAAGTACAAAAGTTGTTGGATATGCAATGGACAATTGAGGAGGATTACAACACATGGCTTGAAAAATTTACAGATTATGCCTATGTTTAAGTATTGTAAAATGTTGTACCCTCTTAGTGTGAATATTGAAGATAAATGTGGTGATGTGGATTTGGGAACACAATTTTGGTATTAAGTCTACAAATATGGTGAGTAATGGATGGGAGAAATACAATGCATAGCTTGGAACCAGTAGAGATTAGGCTTTTGCTAAAGTATGGATGAAATATTTTGTTTCGGTAATTTGAATTTTGTGACAAGGATGTAGACATGGATACAATTTTGGAGGAAGTGGATATTGTTGCATCATATTAAAGATGCCTTTTGGAAGGTGAGACATAATTTTCAATGAAAAATGAAAAGATCCTTTGTCTCATGTAACATTTCCCTCCATTTGAGAATGCAAATATAACTATAAAGGGAATGTATTTTGTATTTTTCCAACATAAAAGGCACATGTGTACTTTTTGGCCCGAAAACTTGTTTTTCTCCTTTGTTTCTATGAGAAGGAATTCAAGGCTAGAATTATGGGTTGGTTGCTTGTAATTTGATCACATAGAATTTTGTAAAGGAATACAAAGATAATTTTAGATTTTCATCTTAGGTTTTGAGTCTGTCATTAATGCATATGTAATTTTCAATAACAATACTAGCAATGAATTGAAAATGGTATAAATTCAAAGCAATTTCTCTCCTATTGTACTTGTTTCAAGAATTATGAATAAATGATCAAATATTATCTTATTTGTCTCTATTGATTTCCAATGAATGTGTAGTTTTGTTCTTTCTTTTAATTCAACGAATTAATCAAAATTCTTGAATGTGGTTGAAGGTTCATGTAACTTGAGTAATAGGATATTAGTAGGAAGTTATAGCTGATAGCACAATGAATGTGATACTGTAATGTAGTATTATCAAACCTTAGTGATGCTATGTGTTAAACTACTATAAAATTGTATAGGTTTTATGATTGACTTCGTTCTTGGGATGAGGCACTAATCTAAGCGAGTGTTCATAATAAATTTTGTTGGTCAATTCAACTACAAATAAATTTTATAAATTTTTTTTTCAAATGGATTACAAATGTTATTATTTTCTATTAAGTTTCTTCATTCTCATGCTCTAAGTGTTGAGTGTTGTTAAGGAGTATCCAACTTCTTTGATACATTCTATTTATTAAGCTATTATATGAGAATCTATTATTTACAATGTATTAAATCATTAGGTACAAAGGTCTTTAAATACATTGTGGGATCACCCTCTTGGGCTTTGTAGAGCCCAAAGTGCAAGAGGAAAACACTGCTTCTTTCACTCATTCATTGGCCAATCCCTTCAAGTTGCTAAGAACTAGAAATGGCAAAGTCCGTAGGATTCCTTAAAGACCAACTTGGTTCTTGAAAAACAACCAATAGTATGGAATTTTTTTAAAGAGTTCTTAGTAGATATTTCATTATGAACCATATGTGAAGGTGTCTCAAAGAAAGCATTGAGGAATTCAAAATATCCATACAAATTCCTAATATTCCTAAAGTACTTTCTTATATTTATAAAATTCTCAAAAAATGCTAAATTATTGAAAGGAATTTATATTTTTTGTTAAATTATTTGTCCTTAAAATCTACACCCAAAGTAGGAGTAAGTCTATGAAGAGAGGGTTTATACCACCACATAAGAGCATAAAATTTAGGTTCTTTCAAAATAAATTCCACCTAAAAGAGAGTCAAAATTAGTCGAATCAAGCCTCAAAGTTACTGAAATTATAATTATTCAAAATAAATTATAAATTTATAAAATTTATGACCAATCTAACCTAATACAAAACTCAAGAAAAATACCATTGATTTAAAAAATCCTTGAAATTAAAATCTTAGATGCATATTAATAGATCCTCCAAAGATTATATTCCAAAATATAAAACTATGAATGGAAGGGGATAGGACTTGGTATGCATAAAATGCTAACAATAAAATGGTATGAGTGTAAGAAGTAATCTAAAATTAATACTAAATCTAATTGAAAAAAAAGAGATTCCTATTCCAAACCATTAAAAACCTCTAGATACAGTTCAACAAAAGATAATTAAACAAATTATAACAACAACAAAAAAACAAAAATGTTACTATAATCTCCATTTTAAAAATATTTTCTTCAATGATAATTGATATGTGGATAGTCCTTAATTTCTTTAAATTTACCTATTTTGATAGCATGCACCTAGCATAAAGTTGATTGATATGGAATGAGTGGAAGAGTGCCTCAATTTAGAGAATTTTGGAGAAAGAAATGGATGATTGAGATTTGATGGTGCAATCAATGGTGGAGGGTGCTTGAGAGTATTTCCCTAGGATCAAGGAGAGAATAGGGGTGGAGATTGAGGTTTTTGGATTGTAGATAACAAGGATTAAATTACTAAATTTGGTAAGTGGTTGTGACTATAAGAGAGATTATTGACACATGCATCTAGGTGGTCTATATTGTTGGTTTTGGTAGAGAGAATAATGGAACCAAAAGGGAAAGTTTTCTTAGGTTCCCTTTTATTCTAGCAATGTGTTGAGGAAATATTGGTATAATTAAATATTTAATTATTTTAGTCATTATTTAGATGGAATATAGGTGAAAATGGTATTTATTTATTTATTTACTATGAGGTGGGATGTAAAATGGGATAATTAAATAAGAGGTTTATTTCATTAAGTGTGGGAGACTTCAAGTGAAGGGGACTTGTCTAGGTGTTGGGTTTGGTTGATTTGGACTAGGTACACCAAGGATTTTTTATGTTTCTAAATTTTTCCACTCCTTGATACAATTTCATGATTAAGTGGTTTTGTGTCAAAGACAATTAAAAATTAGGGTGGGATCGAGCTTTACTGGTACATTGCTTTAGTCACTTAGGGATGATGATAAAAGGGATTCCCCCTCAAGAGATTTGTTGGGTGTAATTATTTCATATAAATATAGGGTTCATCAAAATGAAATGAATCAAGATAATGAACCACTAATATTTAATGGTATGAAACATACAATTATGAGGGCTAAAACATGCAAATAACAATAAAAAACTAATCCTAACTGTTATAGCAACCATGAGGGGGGTTTTTAGAGCTCAAAATAATGTGTACCTTGTAGAAAACTTGTTTCTTTTAGGCTACTAAGGACTCATTCGACTTTAGTGGAAAATGGGTCCTTGTGGGGGTTCTGAAGAATGAATTTAGGGTTTGATTCCTCCCAGCCTGCACTCCTAGATCCCAAGTTTTCACTACTTCAAGCCCTACTTAGGACTCATTTACCTTTAGTGGTGAATGGGTCCTTTTAGGTTTTTGGAAAATAGACTTTTGGGTTCTATTCCTTGATGTTTACACTCCTAGATCCCCGGTTATCAGCTCTCAAAAGTTTGAAATAAATTTTGTAGCCTCCTTTCTTTGTTCTTGCATTATAAATGACAATCTTGCAACTTGAAAACTTTTGCAATTTTTCTCCAAGTCTTTATCTTAACCTAAAACCTACAATTGCACATGCAAGTGGAGAAACATGTTGTTTGTTATGGGATATGGGTTTTCCTCAGTCAAACCCCTTTTAGGTAATTAAACCAATTCATGAAATAATGAAATTGAGGCATGAAACATGGAATATGTAATTGATGATACCTTGGATGTTATCTTGTAGCATAAATCTAAAAACTAACATGAAGTGGCCATGGAGAATGTAGATCTTGATCTCAAATAGATGTGAAACAATTCTTGCAAGAAGGATCTTCAATTCCACATCAACAATCTTGGCTCAACAACATGCATGAATGCATAAAACTCTTGACATGATTAAACGATCTTGAATTGCTCAAATACAACTTAAAAATATGCCTTGAAATTTCTTAGAAAATGCTCTTATAAATTCTTTTAGACTCAAATTTTCTATAACGATTCTTTCTCAAAGTTTCTAGGTGAAACAATGTGAATTAACCCCTTATTTATACTAAATTGAGAGATTAACCCTAAAATTCAAAGAATTCAAGCTGACCTCAAATATTAATATTAAAATTATAAGGATCCCGCCACAATAAAATTTAAATAGAGGGGTCCTATCAAGGGAGGACCCATTTTCCGCTAAAGATGAATGGGTCCTAGCACAGTTTCCAGAATGAAGTTTTGGGGAGGTGAAATAACATTAAAAACCCTCCTCAAAAATATAAATAAAGGGGTGTCCTGTGTGGAGATGACTCATTTTCCATTAAAGGTGAATGGGTTTTAGCAACATTTTTTAGGACATCAAATTTTCCAAATTAAATGTCATACAATATCATTATTGGGTATCGAGATAGATCCTTGAAAAGGGGGCTTGAATTTGAATTAAAGGGGTCAACTAAACTCAATTATCACCATTAATTAAGGGGAACCTAGATAAATGTGAAAGTGTGTTACAACACTTTAGAACACGTAAATAAGGTACAAGTTAAATATATTTTATTTGAAAAATGGCCCACTAGGCTTAGTTAAGTAAATAAATCCCAGAAAAGTGTGAAAGTGTGTTACAACACTTTACAACACCTTTGCAAATGACCAATTAAGGTACATTTTAATCAAATAAAGGTCCTAGAATGGTGTGAATGTGTGAAACGCATTACAATGCTACTCCAAGACACCAATAATTTAGTTTTAATGTCAATTATCAAACCAAGTATGAAAAAGGATTACTTTTTTTGACAATAAATTTTGCCCTCAGTTTAGTGAGAGGATGGCCCCATGTCACTCACACTAAAGTAGAAATTCAAGACACTTAAGTATGCAAAAATAACAAAGATACATGATCATACCATGTCAAAGGCCAAGAAAAATAAAGGTTCAAGAACAACCATTCCAATGCGATGTGGAACAGGGTTGTTTGTCCATAACATATATAGCTCACTCTGGGGTAGTGGAACCTCAGTCCATCTGCTAGGTGAGTTATCCCAAATTATGTGTATGCTCACTCTAGGGTAGTTTAACCTTACTCTATCTACTAGGTGAGTTATCCCAATGAGGTGGAAAATGAGAGAATCATATTAGTCTCTCATACCATACCAAAGTTATCCTCCTGACAACTTCGATAAGGCACCACAATGGAATTTTTTTTGTAAATATTTTTAAATGTCATGTTAAAATTTTCCTTAAAGGGGATTTTTCTTTGTTCATGTAAATTACTCATCTTAGGGAACATTGTGCCTAATATCTCCAAGAGAGGACAAGTCAAAAGTGTTAGATCATCACCCATGGGATGGCTCATTCACATCATGCCATGTCAGTAGATCATACACTCTTGGACAGAATCAAACCCAATGACACCCCGAAGAAGAGGACACATCACAAGAAAAGAGAAAAATCATGACATGAAATTTTTCCAAAAGATGTTATCGATGTATGCCCTCACTTTAAAGCAATTGCTACACCATCACTATGATAAAGTTCTTTAAATAGCGAATGTTTTACCTAAGACATGAGAGATTTCCTCAAAAAACCCTATGCCGATTCATATGTTTCTGAAATAAGCTACATCATGAAATAGGAAGGAAGGGTTTCCCCCAAAAATTCAATAACTAAAGATAATTTAGTACATCACATACGAGCCAACTAGAGGCACATCGTCCACATCCCAAGCTTGCTCTTATATACACATAAAAGGTGGTCAAAAATCCAAAAGAGACAACAAGTGACATACAAGGACAAGGCTACCTAAACCCTTTCCCCCACTTAGTGCAGGACAAGGATGAGCCTAAATGATTGATGAGAGGCATTGTAGAGTGAAAATCAGTACCAATTAGAGGAATTAGGTGCCCTCTCATATGGAATAGCACCAAGCTCCTTAATATGTTGGATTTTATTACTCAAAGCATTGTATTCATTAGTATAATGACCAAAAAATCATGTAATAAAATTTATTTCATGTCCTTGGAGGAATGGATATCAAAAGATCTTGGAGGAGTCTCAATAATATGCTCGCTTGATCAATAGTAGAGGATGTTTCATTATTTTGCAAAAAAGATATCTCTTTCTCAGTATTAGATATCATACTAACACAAGACTCTTTAGATTGTGAGATTTTGTATTGTCCCTAAAAGGAGGGTGTAAAACCTAATGAACTCCAATTTTTAGTGTTTCACGTGATGAAATTGATGTAAAGCGAGTCTTTCAAAGGATAATAATTAGGAGCATTAATTCCTATTGGTTCAGGATGCACTAGTGTTAAAGTTGTCTTAGAAGGTTCTTTTCTAAGGTTGACATTAAGTGAAGGCTTATTTGATGCTTGTATTTCTATCAAAGGAAAATAACCAATACCATGAGTTGTTTCTTGTGTGTTAGGATCTATAGGGACATGAATACCTTTTTCTCTAGCACCATATCCTTTTCCATTGTAACCAAGTTGTTTCATAAGTTCATAACCTCTTCCATAAAGATTTTTCATTTCTTTAGGATTTTGTAGTTGTTCATATTAAACTTCATTAAATTTTGTTGTGTAATTTGTTTGATCTTCTAAAGTATTTGAGGTGGATGCTTTTAAATTTTGTGTTGAATCTTGTGTTGACATCAACACTATTTTTTTCCCTTTTCAGTCTTTTTTTCTGTGACCTTGTATTCACCCATGAATGTAGGTGTGAAATCTAAGGAACCCCAATAATTTTTCAATAGCTTAGTGAATTCTTCAATTTCATTCTTGTGTTATTTTTCTTCTTTTGTAACTTCTTGCGGTGTATAGGATTCCAATGCTTCCAAAGGATTCCATCCTTCTCTTTCAGCAATCAAGAAACTTTTTAGTTCGAGAGTGGATTTTAAGGTGTAGAATTTATTGTTATAGACATACTTCATGACATGATGAAAAGTAGAAGGCACACCATTCATTTCATGAATCAATGATGTCCCTAAAAGGAGGTTGTAAGAAAGAGCATTAGGCACAACATGAACCAGTGTTTGTAATGTTACTTCCCCAACTCTGATAGGTAATGTGATGACTCTGAGTGGTTGTTTTCCTATATTGTCAAATCCTCGAATAGATAAAGAATTGGGTTTAATATCAATTTTACTCATCCTAAGTATTTTCAAAAGTTTCACAGTACATACATTTAGGGGTGAACCATTGACAACAAGACTTCATTTTATCACAATTTGACCAATGTGGACTATTATGTTGAAAGCTTCATAATTATTCTGAATTTCCAAGGGAGGTAACTCATCTTGATGCAAAGTAATTTCCAAGTTAGCCAGAGTCATAGTTTGACTTTGTGCTACCACATCATTTTATTGCACATTAGGAGTGGTAGGGACTTGTTATAAATTACTTTGAAGCATGTTACAATAATGAGGGGAAGCTTGAATAAGATCCCATAAGGATATCTTAGTAGGATTATTCTTTATTTGTTCAACAAGATCATACTCCTTTCTGCTTTTTAAACGAAAATAAGGAGGGCCAACTAAAATAGGGTTAGGCAATGGGAGGGATGTTTGAGTTGTTTTTCTTGGTTTCGGATTGTTCCTAGTGTTATACATATGAGAAACAATATTGTGACTTGGTTGCTGTGAAACATTATTCTTGGGTGGTTCGAGGATGAGCATAGGTTTATTTTAAGTTTTTGGTCATTGTGAGGGTGGTAAAATAATTAGAGGATTATTAGGATGTCCCAAAGGCTATGTAGGAGGTCCGATAGTCAAGGGGGATCTAATGGAAATATGTGCATGCATAACCTTAAAGATTTTGGTTTGATTTCTTTATAATGAAGGGGAGTCTAATGTCATTTCATCATCTTCACCTAAGGAATTACTATTGTCAATGTTCTCATTTTCTTCCACTGTGATCTCTTCCCTAGTAGGAGAGTTCTTAGGAGAGGTACAAACTAGATCTTCATTACATTCAATGTTTGGTTCTTCTAAAATAACTTCATCATGAGTATGGGACTCATAAATAATTGGATTGTATTTTTTTTCAATGGTGGTATTGTCTTGTTCACTAATTTTTTCCATAGGGGAATAGAGACAGATAGGACTTTCATCACTCTCATTGGTTTGATATTCTATCACCAAAATATCTTTATCACAAATAAGAGAGATATTAGGAGAAGACCAAATTTGATTGTCATGATTATCCACCTTTGTAATCTCTTTCACTAAAGCATTCTCTTGAGTGTGAGGGATGGAATTTTTCTTAGCATGTTTAGAAAGGTAGGATAGTAACATTGTTTGACCAAAAATGAAAAGTACTTCTAACCATATTATACAATGCTTCAATAATGTAAAGAATGTATATCCAAAGATGAAAACTAATTTTATCCAATTTATGCAAAGCTTTAAGAATGCAAACAAAGTGTATCAAAAAATTAAAAGAAAACTTTCATTAAACTTAGTCAAAGCTTTATTAATGTAAACATTCTATATGCAAAAGTGAGAAGTACATTGATCCATATTATGCAATTTTTTAGAAATGTAAACATATTTAGATCTGATTATTTTGCTATTGAAATGATTTAAAAAATGACTACCCTAAATTGATATTTTTGACCTAGATGCATAAATTTGAAGTTATTGAAACTTTCCAAACTAATACTACATGTTACTAGCAAGCTCGCAAAGTACAAAAACAAGGTTTTCAATGTTGTAAAAGGTAGTTTCAGGCCTAATCAGGGACTCATTCACCTTTACTGGAGAATGGGTCCTAGTTAGGTTTTTCTAAGATGTTTGTATTGATTTCAAGGTGATCTTTAATGTCTTTTCAGATGCTAGAAGATGCAGTCCAGGTCTGAATGGGGAGTCATTCACCAATAAGGGTGAATGGGTCCCAAATCAAGGTTTTGAAAAGGTGAAAAGTATAATTTTTAAGTTGTTTTATGTTCATTTCATTCACAGGTTCAAACTGTAACTCTTGTGATAGAATTATCCAAAATTTGATGACCTAATGCAAGTGAAATGAAGGGTAAATGATGACCTATATGACACTTTTTGAAATACATTTTTTTTAATTTTCAAATGAAAATGTGTGAAATCTAAATGATATGCAAAATAACTAATTTTTTATTTTTATTTTTCAGATTTAAGGAATGCAAAATAATGCAATTCTAAACCCTAGATGAGATGTAATTTTGAATGAAAATTAATAAACCCTAAATGAGATCTAATCCAAAGTAATATCTAATCTAAGATGCAATGCAAGACTCCAAAATTTATAAAATTGCAATGCTCAATATGTCAAGTTCACCATTATGTTTATATAAAAATAGGGTTCATCAAAATCAAATGAATCAAGATAATGAACCACTAATTTTAATGCTATGAAACATACGATTGTGAGGGTCAAAACATGAAAATAAAAATAAAAAACTAATCCTAACTACTAAAAAAACTATGAGGTGAGTTTTTAGAGCTCAAAATGATGTGTACCTTGTAGAAAAATTTCTATTTTTTGGCTACAAAGGACTCATTCACCTTTAGTGGAAAATGGGTCCTTATGAGGGTTCTAGAAAATGACTTCATAGTTTGATTCCTCTTAGCCTACACTCCCAGATCTCAAGTTTTCATTGCTTCAAGCCCTACTTAGGACTCATTCACCTTTAGTGGTGAATGGGTCCTTTTAGGGTTTTAAAAAATAGAATTCTAGGTTTTGTTCCGTGATGTTTTCACTTCTAGATCCCTATTTATCAACTCTCAAAATTTTGAAATAAATTCTATAGCGTCCTTTCTTTGTTCTTGCACCATAAATGACAATCTTTCAACTTGACAAATTTTACAATTTTTCTCCAAATATTTCTCTTCAACCTAAAACCTACAATCACACATGAAAGAGGAGAAATTTTTTTCTTGTTAGGGTATAGGGGTTTGCCTCAATCAAACCCCTTTTAGGTAATTAAACCAATTTATGAAATAAAGAAATTGAAGCATGAAACATGAAATATGTAATTGATGATTCCTTGGTTGTTATCTTGGAGCACAAATCTGCAAAGTAACTTGAAGTGACCATGGAGAATGTAGATCTTGATGTCAAATAGATGTGAAATAATGCTTTCCAGAAGGATCTTCAATGCTACATCAACAATCTTGGCTCAACAACATGCATGAATGCATACAACCCTTGACATGATGAAATGATCCTAAATTGCTGCAATAAACCTTGAAATTTTTCCTTGAAATGCCTTAGAAAATTCTCTTATAAATTCTTGGAGACTTAAGTTTTCTATAAGGATGCTTTCTCAAGGTTTCTAGGGTGAAACAATGTGAATTAACCCCTTATTTATACTAAATTGAGAGATTAACCCTGAAATTCAAAGAATTCAAGCCGACCTCAGATTTTGGTATTAAAATTATAAGGATCGTGCCACAATTAAATTTAAAAAGAGGGGTCCTATTAAGGGAGGACCCATTTTCCATTAAAGGTGAATGGGTCCTGGCACAATTTCTAGGACCAAGCTTTGGGGAGGTGAAAAAACATCAAAAACCCACCTCAAAAATGTAAAGAAAGGGATGCCCTATGTGGAGAGGACTCGTTTTCTATTAAATGCAAATGGGTCTTAGCAACATTTTTAAATACATCAAATTTTCCAAATTAAATGTCATATAATATCATTATTGAGTGTTAGGATAGATCCTTGAAAAGTAGGTCTAGACACATAAAATTGGCTTAGGCCCGCGGACTTTATTTTCTCCATATTTCTTCATAACATAATTAAATTATTTGATTATGTCCTATGATCCAATTTCAACTATTAATTAAATAATTCTTAAATTATTTAATTAATTCATGTCTTTTACTTCCTCCTGACTATTTGAATAAATAAATTATATTTATTTTATTCAAATACATCACTAATTCCCTATCATTCTATAATTAAATAAATTCTTAAATTTATCTAATTATTACTTTCCACTATGTCTTCCCGATTATTTAAATAAATAAACTTTATTTATTTATTTAAATGCATCATTAATTCTTTATATCTTCTCATGATTAAATAAATTTCTATAATTTATTTAATTATTATCTTCTTGAGATTTTTCTAATTTTAAATAAAATCATTTATTTAAAATTGTCCACTTTCTAAATTCCCACCAAGTAAATAATTTTAAATAATTATTTACCGTCACATGGCCCCGCCACTTTTAAATTAAATTAATTTTTAATATAAAAGGTCAACTCAACCTCTTGAGGGAATTAATTTTAAATTTCTATTTTAATTCTCCACTTTCCTCTTTTTATGTGCCCATTATCTTCTTGTCACATGCATTCTCCACCATTGATTTGATTTTTCTAAAATAAAATCTTAGCCCTCCATTTTAAATTTCACCCTAATGTTTCCCTAACCCTAATTTTGAGTTGTCACATTTAATTTTAACCTTTTATCTTAGGGCATTTGTCAACTTTCAATTTTGGTCGTCCATCTAAAATTGACGTTTCTATAAAAAGACAATTTTACACTCATTTGAGACATCTTATGCTTGCAGACTTCATGCTTGAGTATTTTGCAAAGTACACTTGCAACCACATTAGAACCCTTCAATATTTTCTTAGGGTATTGTCATAGTCATAGGTTGCTCATCAAAAATCCGAGGGAAATTATCTACCTGTAGTAAATGGAGAAGGTGAAATGAAGATGATTCATAGAGGTTGAAGACATTTGATAACTTTTTTATTTATTTTCATGATTTATAACTCCTTTGTACTTCATTGCTTTACTTGGGTTTATGTTGTTTATGCTCTTATGATGCTAACCTAATATTTTCCCTAGTTACATTGGTGAACCCGTCCTGAAAACACTCGCTTTTGTAGATTTTTGTACAACTTTCTAATTATTTTTGTAGGTATAGGTACGAAGATTTACATTTACAATTTTCTAAGCCACAATCGCTACATCGCGATGCATTTGATCTTTTGAATGAAACATCTCCTCTATTGTGACACATTTGCTAATTAGAATGATGTATTTGCTCTATTGTGACACATTTTCTTTGTAGAACAACACATTTTCCTGGTAAATCCCAAATTTCGGCTATGCATTTGCTATGCAGAATGGCACAATCTCCTAGTAAACTTTTATTTTCTCATTTTAAATTTTTTTTCCAGATTTCTAGTTTTTGTTTAGTAGCTTATAGGTTTTTGGGGTTACTAATATTTTGTTTGCAACATGTGGCAAGATACGAAAGGAGTCTTAGAACCTTTATTTGTTGATTTTTTTAAATTCCTTTTACAATCTTAAATCAATCAAGCAAATAATCAGAAACAAGAAACAACTTGCATTCACATTTCATTAGTTAAAATGAATATGCATACACTCATGGGCTTAAAATGAACACAATCATGCTTTGAAACTCATTGGGGCTGAAATTTAAATGCATTTTCATGAGATGGGCTTAAAATGAACCTTGGTTGTCTCACACTTAATTGAGTTTAAAATGAACAAAGTGTTTCATGTGTTTTCCTCACATTACAATTTGGATAGTTAAAATGAACAAGTGTGTCAAATTTGTGTAACATCGATTCAATAATAGAAGTATCCTCTCTCCTTGTGCACTTGGGAGATCTTGGGTGCAAGAGAATTTATTATTGACTCTAGGAATTGGGCCTTCCTTGGTGGGAAAAAGTACTCACCCCAAGGTGACTCAAACTGGCAATGAAGCTCTTTAGCTGAGCTATTCCTGACCGATATACAAATGTGAATCCTAATGGTAAACTTAGGATTACAAGTGTGGATGTGTCACACAGACAAGTGAATTCCCCGAAACCATGTTGAGCGTAACCTCTTTAGGTTGGAATTCCTCCTTATTCGAGCTAATCTTGCCTCATGTGTGGCCACTTGAATAGGTTCCTGAACTAAAAACCTTTTGTGTAGTTTTCAAAAACCTTTTCTATTCACTAGTGTAGCAACAGTCATTGCCAAGGCACCCACATTCTTCCAGTTCTTTGTAGAGGTGAAAATCTTGTGATGTGAAAAGGCATTCATGAGGGCTTGAAGCTTGATTGACCCAAGAAGTGAGTGTCATGTTGGAGGACCTAGTGTGGCCAAGCTTCTAAGTCACCTGCTAAGAATAAGTGTGGTTGGAGTAAAATCTATGTGGAATCTAGTGAATATAGTCCTTACTTAACCTAGGATTGTGCTGGTCTTCATTGTGCTTGTTTCAAACAAAGAAAAAACCATTTGTTTTCCAAGTGTTTTCTAAAACAATGAACAAATAAAAATCCTTCATAGATCTGGAAAAACATTCTCAAATTGAAACAACCCTAAAAATCTACCAAAATTGCAAGAAATCCAACTTTTATTCACTCTGTAATGTATTTACTATTTTGTACAATGTATTCAACATCTTGAACCACATTCGAGACTTTGTGAGCTGCAATCTCTTTCCTAAACCACATTTTCTAACTGTAACAACACATTCACCTATTTTGCAACACATTCACTTTCTTGTGCACTATAATTGATTTCCTAAACTGCATTTGTTACCTGAAACAACACATTTTTTGAAACTGAGACACATTTGTTTCTTGCAACAAATTTATTACCTGAAGTAACAAAATTGCCTATCCTTTGGAAAAACACTGTTACAATTTAAAACATGGAACCAAAATTTTCCCAATCTATTGTCAAACATTTTTTTCTAGTGGCTTCTATTCAAAACTAGACAATGAATTGCTCAATTCTTCCATTTCTTGCATCTTTTAGCTTGCATTTCACTTTAGGTCCATCTTCGCAAATTGTTAGTTGCACTTTGAGAAGCCATCATTTTTCACAAACCAGTCTTTAGATCCTCACCTTTTTGTGGTCTTTGGAATAGGAAAACTTGCCAAACCTTGCAAAATATTTTCCTTCATAAGTAGGTTACCATTGGACTGAGTCAAAATCATTTCCTTTAGTAATTGTCCATTTGTGAGACCTTTCCAACTCAAAATTCTAGTTAGGAAACCTCACTTTTCCATCTTGTCATTTTCATTTAATCCTACCAAACAAGTCCTTTGATGATCCAAATTGAGACATTGACCAAGCTTTGAATGGTTAGTAAACCTTTCCTAAGTCTACCCAAAATTGATTGCACCTTAAAGTCTCTTTAGATCTTCCATTTTGCATCACATACCTTATACCACTTTAGTCTTCCTTCATCCATTTTAGTCTTCATTATCACTTTGCATTTCCATTATTGCATTCCTTATTATCCAAAAATCCAAAAAATATAGTGTCATGTCATTTTCATCCTCCCTCATTTGAGCAAAACTTTTATGGTTGAAACTAGACTCCAAAGAAAAAGAAGACAAATGGACCCTTTTGGACAAGGAAATAACCCCTACAAATTTCCAAATGACATGAACAACAACATAGACATGGGGGCATCTTTCATCAATCCTTTAAGTGACATGAACTTTGCAACTTCCTCATCTTTCAATCCCTTTCAATAATTTATACGAAGATATGAAAACGGATGTATTTATGGAAGACATAGAAGTAGACACCCAAAATCCTGAAGTGGCCTCCTTTGTAGAGGAATTACTCTTGCAAGATAGAGAAAGATACTTAACCATGCTTATAGACCAAGAGGCCAAATTTCCACATGGATTCGACATTAATACCTTGAGGGAAACCTCTCCTGATCCTAATACAAAAACTAATCAACCCCAATCAACAACTCAAGATAATGTAAACAATTCCTCCAATGTTACCACAACACAAAATGCGGGAAACTCCATCAATGCTACCTCTAGTGGCACCATCCCTCAAAAAATATCTAACACAGTCAACGCGACATCTATTGTGCCAACATCTACCATTGCACATGTCATATCACAATCAATCCCACACATATCAACCATTCCATAACAAACTATTGGGACTACATGTGAATCTTCAACCAATACAATAAGGATGAATTCATCAAGCCTTTTATTGGGAGCTTCATCTAGTGCTATAGGGATGAAATCATCAAACCTTTTACTTGGGTCCTCAACTAATGCCATGGGAACAAACTCATCAAACCCCTTTGGGAGGAAGAAAATATGATTTGTCATTCAAGGACCTCAACCCAATGTCCCTAGCTCATCACAAGTCAATACCCACACTCATATTTCACAAAGGAAAAATACCAATATCCCACATGGTCACATTCACCAATTTGGAAAAGGAAACCAAAAAACACAATGCATGAATCCATTTGGTTATCAAAGAATGCAAGGGAAGAAAATTCCATAGATACAATCTAACACTATTGGCATACACATTCCTATTTATGCATCTCATATCCACATGCAACATGTCCCCACTCAAAACACTCAATACCAATAGATTCCAAACCAAAAGGAACCATACACTTCACATCAAAATATTCCAAGTCAGAACATACCTTCTCAATAAATGGGGACTCATACAATACCCATCACCAACATGTGTGATGTGACAAATAATCATATAGTGGATGCACTTATGACTCAACTCGTTTCCCTATAGGAACAAATGGAGAATATGGAATTGTCCAACAAGAAGACACACACATCTTATGATTTGTGTCCATACCCATTTGACATGAACTTACACATGCCACCATTCCCTCCAAGGTATATGGTACCCAAATTTTCCAAATACAAAGGAAAAACTAACCCCATTGAGCACATAAGGGAATTTAAGACCAGTTGCATGGAAATTGCATACAAACATACCTATTTGATGAGACTCTTTGCTAGGAGCCTCATGGGTCCTACACTAGAATGGTTTTCCACCTTATCTATAGGAATAAATCATGGGATGAACTTACTAATAAATTTGTAGACAATTATGCTTATAACATCGACATCGACAATACCATTTCTATTTTATGCATGACTACCCAAGAAGACACTGGTGAGACCTTCATTCCATTCTTTCAAAGATGGAGAGGTTTGGATAGTCAATGCCCTATCAAGATACTAGAAAAAGAAAAGGTGAACATGTTTTTCCAAAACCTGGTAGGCCCCTTGAAATACAATTTACAAGTCCATTGTTGCAACACTTTCAAAGATCTTGTCGAAAAAAGCAATCCAACTTGAAAAATCCCTTAGTGCTAAAGGAGAACTTAACTATGGCAACACAAACACAGACAACCCAAATTAAAACCCACCTAGTGACAAAAATAAGTATTGGGTTGAAAAAAATCATGTCACCAATGATGGCATTGTGGATGCAAAAGAAGTAAACATGACAGGTACTATAATTACTCTCAAAGGACCTCAACCCCAAAACACACCTATGGCCACACCGACACCCATAAAAAATGCCATCCAGAACAACCAAGACCAAGGGCAACCAATAAAAACCAAAAAAAATCTAGAGAGACGAACATACACCCCTTCGGGTGAACCAATTGAATTTTTTCTCAAGAAGCTTCTCCAAAATGATGTGATCACATTACAGGACCCTAAACCATATGACCCTAGCTAGTTCAAGCCATCATGGTGGGATGACAACACATTCTATGATTACCACCACATAAAAGAGCTTAAAAATTCCTCTTGTTGAAAATTAAGAAATCTTGTATAGGATCTTATTGAAAATCATACCATTGAACTAGATGGTCACCAATTTCCTTCAAACACAGACCATACAATTCACAAAAACCCACTGTAGGATCATGGTTCAAATAATCCATCTACATCAGGTCCAAAGACTAATAACAACAAAGATAATTATACTCGCACCATTTTTATTTCGGTGGACCTATAATTAATCACCTTTGAGCTACTGACAAACATGTCCATACTGTCACAATTAAGAGGACCCTAGAATTTAATGTCACTACCCATCAAGGAAAGGTCACAATAGTTGGTCCTCCTACTACACAGCCTAAGATCACAATACCTTGTCCTTCTATGAAACAGTCACAACCTAAAGGTTAGTTCAATCTCATTGACCAATTAGGTAAAACACCCTCTCAAATCTCCATACTCAAGTTGCTACGTATCTCTCCTACACACAAATCCATACTTGAAAAAACCTTACAAGATTCTTCTATCCCTAATGAGATTGATGTCAACCAATTCAAGGCTATGGTTGGATACTTAACTACCCCTCATCACATTACCTTTTTAGATCAAGACTATTCATCACCTAAACCATTTCACAATTATTCCCTGCATATTGAGGTCTTTATCCATAAACACAGAGTTATATGAATCTTAGTAGATGGTAGAGAAAGATTGAACATATGCTCCCTACAACTAGTTAAAGCACTAGGATTCTCTGATGCGTGTGTGGACACTACCAAAAGCATTGTCATAAAGGCATATGATGATGAGTAATGCTCTTCTAAGGGCATCATCAGACTCCCTATTTGTGTGGGGTTGGTCATTGTAGATACCATGTGTTAGGTCTTGGATCTTGAGCTACCTTACAACATCCTACTTGGTCAACCTTATATTCACACCTTAAAGGTCGTACCATCCACTTACCACCAATTTCTAAAGTTTCCATTCAATGGTGTTGAAACTACTATCCCTAGTGATCCTAACCCCTTCTAGTATTGCACTAACTTGTGGGGAATTTTTGAACAAAAAATTTCCTATAAATCATGAAGCTTCGATGTCCTCTTCTTCCAAATACATTGACCAGCCCACACTTTCCAAACCATCAATGTCCACTTCTTCCACCTTCGTCATGCCATCCACATACACTCATTCAACCACCATCATGCCATCTTCTTCCACCAATCCAAGTGTCGATCTAAGAATTAACATCTAGGATGAGGGATGTGGCATGTACAAATTACACACTACTTACTACATCACTACCATACCCAGGACTCCAAAAATTCATGCCAGGCCTTGTTTCAGAATGGAGCTAAAAGTGACCTTCAAATTTCCTCCAACAATGATCCTCACAAAATGGGGAGATATGAATGAAAAAGATATTGAATAAATATCAGCCCAGATTTATAAAGACACTGAAGACTTACCTCCACTTCCTATTCAAATATATGACAAAGGCTATAAAATAGTGAAGGAACAAGGCTATGATGGAATTAACGGCCTTGGCAAAAAAAAAATGACAAAGAGAACCTATAATGCCTTATAGGAGACCAAAGAATCTGGGGCTAGGGTTTGATCTAATCGAAATTGATGATTGACGCACCCATGTACTTTCAAGTGAGGGAATGAATGCTTCTAAAAGTGTCAATACATACAAAGATTCCTTTACTAAAGTTGACTCACATGAGTGGGAATTTGGTTCTTGAAGATCCTTAAGTGACTACTACCTTGATGACATGTTTCTAGAACCCCGCGAGCTCTCTTTTGATGAAAAATTCAATCAAATGTTTAACGTTGAACCTTCAGGAGAAGTCTCTTTGAAAAGGGAAGCCTGGCCATAAATCTTTCACCCTTGGGATGAAGAAAAGCCTAAACCACCTCCTGAACCTATTTTCCATGAATATGATTTTCTTGAGCCAGACCCCTATTTGGACCATGAGTTTGAAGTGCCTCAATTTGTTCCCTATTTTGCTAATGAGTCTGATTTATCTGAATCTGATGAAGATTGTCCTTGGCTAGAATCCGAGTGGGAATTTGAGGATGAAAATTCTTTCTTTACCCTTTTTTCCTTCATCTATATGCTTCCTGCATCATCCCCACCCTTCACCAACACTGATGATGGTATTTCCCTTGTCTACCCACAACTCATTGACTAGGATCAACAAGGACCACTCGCGATAGACATTTTCAAAATGATGAAGCCATTGTAGAATTCATGGGAATCTATGAAGGCATACCAAGTAGGGAAAATAAAGTGGGATTCACTATAGATATAGATTGTGCAACATAATTCAGGGAGACTGTGCAATCCTCCAGTCACAAAAATAGTAAAAATAAAACAAAAAAAGACATGCCTTTAGGTGAAAACTGGAAGGCACCTTCTGACAATACAAAAATAAAAATAAAGGATATATCTAAGGGTGAAAACCTCTCTAAGGCACCCAAGGATGGAGGATTGGAATTTCTTCCCATCACATAAGAAAAATTGGCAATGCTCATTGAGGACACCATAGAATTTAATATAGCCACACTAGAGGATCCCAAAATGGTTCTCTTTGTTGTTTCATTGACAGAAGAAGAAAAAAATTAATTTTAACAATTCTTCTGAAAATGAAAGGTTAACCTCACATGGTCTTATGTTGATATGCCAAGATTGGATTTATAATTAGTGTTGCACCATCTACCCTTACTACCTGATGCTAAGCCAATTAAACACAAGTTAAGGAAGATACACCTACAAATAGTGTTGCTTGTAAAAGCAGAACTAAAGAAGCTGCTAGATGTGGGGTTTATAAGATCAATAGACTATGTAGACTAGATATCCAACCCTATACCTATCACTAAGAAAAATGGTCAAATACACATGTGTACAAACTTCTGTGATCTTAACAAGGCATGTCTGAAGGACACTTTTCCATTGCCTAACATAGACATCATTATTGATCTCACAGCAGGATACAAGATACTATCCCTCATGGATGGTTTCTCAAGATATAACCAAATTCGGGTTTCCCCTGAAGATCAGCAAAAAACAACTTTCACTTGTCCTTGGGGAACCTACTATTGGAATGTCATGCCTTTTGGCCTAAAGAATGTAGGTACCACATATCAATGATCCATGACAACAATATGTCATTATCTCATGCACACACTAACGGAAGATTATGTGGATGACCTCTTGGAAAAATATTTGACATGCAAGGATGACCTCAAAGTACTGGTAAATTTTTAAAGATACTAGAAGAATGTAAGGCCTGTCTAAACCCAAATAAATGTGTTTTCAGAGTGACTTTAGGAAAAAATTTGGGGTATATATTTTCTTGCAGAGGCATTGAAGTGGATCACACTAAAATGAAAGCAAAATTAGACATGCCTCTACCAAAAGGAATCAATGAGCTAAGGACATTGCAAGATAGGTTATAGTCCATCTGGTGCTTCATCACACAACTAGCAGACAAATATCAACCATTTCAATACCTACTACACAAGGGAATCCCCTTTGTGTGCAATCACAAATGTCAAGTGGCCTTCCAACAAATCAAAGACTATCTATTGTAACCACCTATCCTAATGCCTCCAATTGTGGGAAAACCTTTGATTCTATATATCTCTACAACCACTTCGGTACTGGGGGCATTACTTGCACAAAATTACCATGATGAGAAGGAAAGATAAATATACTACATCAGTCACACATTGGTCGGATATGAACTCAACTACACACCCATTAACCATTCTTGTCTTGCAGTTGTCTTCACCACCCAGAAGTTAAGAAATTACATGCTCAATCATAAGACACAATTAGTGGCAAAGATTGATCCATTGAAGTATCTTCTAAGTCGGGCAACATTAACAGGCCAGTTGGTAAAATGGGTTATGATATTGAGTGAGTATGATATACAATATGTAGATCACAAGGCAATAAAACTGCAGGTAATAGTCGGTCAAATCATAGATGCACCTATGCAAGGAAATCATCGATTGGTAGTTTACTTCCCCAATGAATCTATCTTCCATGTAGGCCTTAGGTTACCATGGAAACTCTATTGTTATGGTTCACATATAGTTCATGGCTTAGGGGTGGGTATATTGCTCATCACACCACAAGGAGACTCTATTATGAAGTTATTCAAAATTGCTTTCCCCTACACTAATAATGTGGTTGAATATGAGGCAATGGTAATATAACTCTGAATGGCTATCAAATGGAAGATCAAAGAAATCCTAGTCTTTGGTGACTCTTAGTTGGTTATCAACCAGGTTAACAATGACTATGACACCAAGGATGAAAATATAATACCTTATAAATGCATGGTTGATAGCTTTTTGTCATATTTCCACACGATTTCTTTTGAAAAAATTCCAAGGACACAAAACAAGGCAGCAGATGTAATGGATATGAATGGATCTTTGTTAGACATTCCCATCAACGTGCCACAATTTGAATTCCTGTTGGAACAACTGTTGGTTCCTGCATATGATATTCTAGAGTTAGAAATGGTTTGTGAGATTGTTGGTCCTAGTTCACCTTGGTATCAAGACATCTACAATTACCTTCAGTCCCAAACACTCCCCCTGAACCTTTCCAATAACTAGTGCAAATAATTTATCCACAAAGTCGATCGTTACAACATCATTAGTGACACATTATATCACCACAACTTTGACAATACCCTTCTTCAATGTCTCAACATTGATGAAGCACAAACAACCTTACACGAGGTACATGAGGGTATATGCAGATCTCATTCAAGTGGCCTAAACTTAGCTAAAAAGATCATGATACTTGGGTATTAGTGGATGAATATGGAAAAGGATGCACTTGATTTTGTAAGAACATGTCATCAATGTCAAATACATAGTGATCTGATTCATGTGCCAACACAAGAACTTCAGTTGATCACTTCTCCTTGGCCCTTTGTACAAAGGGGACTCGACCTCATGGGAAAAGTCCATCCTATCTCCTCCAATGGTCATAAATTCATTATCACAACCACTTAGTATTTCAATAAGTGGATTGAATCCATTCCCCTCACATACATAACCGACAAGTAGATCTCCAAATTCATTCTCAGCTACCTCATTTGTCGGTATGACGTACCATAGTCCATCATCATAGACAATGGTCATCCTTCCAAAAATCAAGATTTTTGTGAGCTTTGTGAATGCTTCCACATTAAACACCATTTCTCAATGCCCTACTGACCACAAGGGAACGGTCAAGCTAAGGCATCCAATAAGATGATTAACAAAATTCTTAAAAAGACCGTCAATGACGTTGGTCATGGCTGGCAGCTACAACTCAACCCCACCTTGTGCGCTTATTGTTGAAGTTGTGAAATCCAACTTCACAAGCCCCAAAAATTACTTGCATGCAAATAACCTGTCACAGAAGAAGACCTTCAAGACAAAAAAGCAAGGGTGCTCTGAAAGCTCAAAAATGTATTAATCAAAGTGTTAGAGAAATAATACAATGATCAATCATTATGAAAGGAGATTGTGCAACCCTAAAATTAACCCTAATAGGTAGACATTTAATAATTAATATAATTATTAAATTTCACAATATGCAAAATAAAGTTAAATGTCAAGAGAGGAATAAAGGTAACTTAATTAACATAATTAAGTTAAAACCTTTACTCTAACACCCCCCCTTAAGATGAGAAAGAGTGCAGCTACAAACATGTGCAAGAAAACAAAGGTAACTACAATGCATGAAAGAAAACAAGGGTTCCAACAACTAGGCCTGATCAGTTACCTATCTACAAATGCAATGCAAACTAAAGGAAATGGGGTAAAGGAGAAAACTTAGTGGGAACGAAAATCCTCCCCAAAATAGAATGCAAAGAAAGGAATGCAATGCACTAATGAAAGAAGGATAGGAGGTGGATTACATGATACCCCCCATAGACAGCTTCTATCATATAAGTACATGTACAATGGTCTCCATAGGAGAGATAGAAAGAGACAAGACGACCCCCCCACAATGTAGAAACTCTTGTCACAATGGTAGATGCCTAATGTAGAATCCAAAAAGAGATCCTGAAGTGGAAGATAATATTCCTCCCCTTGGGAAGAAATGGATCCAAAGGATGATGTCGAATAAACCCTGTGAAGAGTGATGAACCAATCTGTCTCAAGATGTGTGTCATGATGGGATGCTGAAGAATCTCTCTATCTGAACTGAAACAAATGATGTGGAGAATCCCAAAATGCAACCTCTGAATGCATGGATAATGGTGGGCATATAGTGATAACCTGATTGTCAAGGTAGAGGAGATGAATGTCCTTAAAATAATCCTCCAAATCTGCAATATAGGACTCCACAAACAAGAAAGTTATGTCTGCAACATAAGAGTCTAAGGTAGCTATGTCTGGAAGATGTATGATTCCTTGCTACACTGAATCAGGAACAACATGTGATGTTGATGAAGTCTCAATCCGAAGAGTAGGATCATGAATACAAGTCTCTGAATCATCGACACATGTAAGACATGTGAGATACTCAAGCTCCTCTAGAGTACGGTTATCATAGGGTATGAAATCTACATTTGCAAGAGGGATGAGACAATCTATAGTGGGATCCTCTGGGATTGGAGAGATATTAGGGTCTCCAAAAATCTCCCAAATATGTTGCCAAACTGTGCGAGGACAAATAATGTCAGATAAAACACACAAAGTGTCAAAATCAACACTACAACCAATAACTCCTACAATATGATCTCGAATAATAACCCATGTAGATAAACCCCTTGATGTGTCTATTGTAGGTATGACATCATATAAATAAGGAAAAATATTGAGCCACTTACAATGTGCAAGAATGCCCTTTGCCCATGACTCATAATTACCTCGTTCTAGAATTACAACTAAAGGGTGAGTAGAAAAACCCATGATACTCACTTCAAATGAAAAATAAAAGAATAATGATCTCAACCATGATAAATCATATTAATATAACTTATCCAACACAAACAGAACCCATGTAGGTGCCAGAATGTCCAAATAATTGAGCAAAGTGTAAAAAAACACAAAGCTGAATAAAATTTACCTAGTAAATTATCTGATGAAATAGATTGCAAATATGGAAAGAGCACTGAAATACCTTTCCAATGCCTATTTATTTATGCAAAACAAAGTCTGGACACAAAAGATATGCCTCTTGGAGTGCAAAAAACAAGTTCTGGCTTTGATTAATGAAAAATGAATCAAAACTACAAAATCAGAAAATCACACCTACACCACTAAATAGAGCATCAAGCCAAATTTCTAATGATACCTTGTTTTCAAAAAATACGTTTGATTCCTTGAAAGTGCTCCAGAAATGCCCAATAAGTTCTCCAGAGCCCTCAGGGGCTAAAAAAATTCAACCCTTGCTCACATGCAGGACCAGGGGGCTGGCAGCTGGGGGCTTGAGCGAAGCCCCTAGTCACCAATGTGACCACACTAGGAGCTGGAGGCAGCGGCGGGGCTTGGTGCATAGTGCCTGGGCACCAATAGAATCGGGGCCGGTGAGTTTAAGCTTGCAGGGGCTGAGAGCCAACCAGTGGTCCTATGGAGGCACCACTTGGCCAAGCAGCTAGCGGGTGGCTACTTCATGGTAGGCGGGTGGCACTCACCTTTTGAATGGGCAATGCAAGTTTTTGAGAAAAAATATTTTGATTTTTTTGAAATTTTTGACCTCGGGTGCATGCTGGGTAGGCCGTACGGCCTCCTTGGCAAAAATTTTTTTGCCTAAGAAAGCAATTGCTCCAAAATTAATGATTTGACAGGTGTTCTAGGGTGTTGGGCTGCTGTGAACGCGATGGTGACCTCCATTTGAGCCCAAAGTGATCTAAAAAATTGGCTACCTCCAGATCTTGTAAAAAAGATGCTTGTGGAAACCCTTGCACTCGAAACTTATTGAAAGGACATATATTCAGAAGACAAATATGCAACTATAGGTCTGGAGCTCTGATACCATTTTCAATTGGTGAAATCCAACTTTACAGGCCCCGAAGATCACTTGCATGCAAATAACCTATCCCAGAAGAAGACATTCGAGACAAAAAATAAGGGTGCTCTAAAAGCTCAAAAATGTATTAATCAGAGTGTTAGAGAAATAATACAATGATCAATCCTTATGAAAGGAGATTGTGCAACCCTAAAAGTAACCCTAATAGGTAGACATTTAATAATTAATATAATTATTAAATGTCACAATATGCAAACTAAAGTGAAATCTTAAGAGAGGAATAAAGGTAACTTAATTAACATAATTAAGTTAAAACCTTTACTCTAACACTTATCGCACCAACATCTGCATGCCCACTAGAGCCACCCCCTTTGCCTTGGTCTTTGGAGATGAATCCATCCCACCCATCGAAGTCAAAATTCCCTCTCTTAGAGTCTCCATGAAGGGATTGATCTATGACAAAGAGTACCAATAATCATGACTGCATGAACTAGACATGTTAGAACAAAGACAAAATGTAGTAAATTATTTATAGGCATATTAGAACTGCCTTTGCAGAAGCTACAATAAGAGAGTTATGGTTCAAAAATTTGACATTGGCGATTTGGTCTTAATGCAGAATCCTAAGAACCAATTTGATAGAGAGAAACCCGACAAGTTTGAGCCCAATTGGATGGGTCAATACATTATCACTGCCTCATTTGGTCCTAGTACATACAAGTTGGCCACTCCAGATGGGGAACAACTAACAAAACCCATCAACCATTTGCATCTCTGAAAATTCTATACATAACATGAGAGAGCTTAGCTAAAAGCCAAAAATAAAAAATAAAAATGACAAAAATAGTAAAGGGAAATAATTCATCCAATACTGAAAACCACTTTGGTGGCACTTTGGAAAGGTACCATGGTGAAAACTTGGCAAACAGGTGCCATGTGTAGTTATTCATTTGCTTCGCCATCTACTATCATTCCATCTACCTTCGTCCATAATAAATACCTGATCTTTCGACACCCTCGCGACATTTGTGATAAGTCCTATCATTTCTATCCATGGCTAACAATAGTTGACATCATGCCTTGCATATCCCATGCCTTTCATCTCATGCATGTCCTTTTCCATTTTATTCAGCTTGGCTAGTCCTTGACCTGATTTGGGGAAAGACCTTTATGACCTGATTGCAATGGGTATCACACATGGTCCTGAAAATAGTAAAAAGTCTTGAAAAAATCCATAAATATCAGAAAAGTCTTGAAAACATCCTAAAAATCAGAAAAAGTCTTGAAAAAAATCCTAAAAATAAAAAAATGTCCTAAAGAAAACACAAAAACATCCATATAACACTTAAAATCTCAAAAACACAATCAATTTCATCATGTCAGTCCTTGTCATTTAAAAAATATGTTTTCTCTATGCATTTACTACATAGGCTAGACTCATCTTTGAGTGCCTAAGACATTAGGTCAGTCCTTTTAGGTTTTCAAAATAAAATAAAATCATGACTCAATATTTGGTCAATAAGATAAAGCCATTGGTCATGTCAAACTACAAGGTCTTTGAGTGTATGATGTAGGCAAGGCTATCAATCAATGAGCCCCTAAGGCCACACTAGGTTAGTCCATTAGGGTTCATGACATTGCACTATCACACACGTTAGATATCTTCAAGTGAAATGAGCTCTTTTCCATTCTAAATTAGATAACTCTTGAAAAAGCTTCGACAATTACTTAATCAACATTTCAATTACATTGGCATGTCAACATTGACATGCAATCAATTTTATCATCTAGTCAACTTTGGCCAAATTTTCATAACAAGTCAAACTATCATATAACATCACACTATCAAATTTTCATAACAATTCAATCCATCAATTCTTGGTTATTCTTCGGATGTGTCCTCCCGAAGAACAACTCTTTTCATTTAATTATGCTTTTGGATATGTCTTTCTGAAGCATCATCATTGGCATTTGGTATTTTGAGGTCTTCTCATGACATTTGAGGATTGATCCTCTTGAAATTGACATCATTCAGGAGGTGTCCTTCTTGAATTTGGAATTACTTGGCATTCGTCATCTCGACATCAAAATATTTGGCATTCAGACACACTTGTCAAACACTTAGAAAACACTATCTTGGCATTTGTCATTTGATTTTTCGTCATGCTACAAGTTCCTCAAGGATGTCCCAACAACAAAATTTAGAGGAACATCAACATGTCATGATGATTGTCTTGTCTTGTCTTTTTCAAATAGTCATGTTACTATTTCCTCGAGGGTGTCCTAGAAATAGGATTTAGAGGCAATGATGTTTCATGGCTTGACTTTCTTATCCTTTTTCTTGCGGTTGATTGTGACAAAAAGAATAGCGAAACTTTGCTTCTAGTATGAGTCATGATCATCCTTTTTTGCGACTTCTTGTTTCATTTGATGGAATGACCTTGCACACCATTAATCTATTCCATATCATGGTGTTTGTTGGCCATTACAATAATCCTCCCAATGATGATTTGAGAAAAAACTATTAGGTCTTCAAAAATATATTGAAGGATTCTTTCTCTATACTAACATCCATCTCCTTTAATACTCTTATGTCTAGTCCTCTCCCTTCTTCTGTCTCCTGATGATATCCTATGACATACAAAGACATCATTGCACACATGATAATATATAGGAATTCATAATTAAATTTTTATTCATATAAATCCATTTCCACATTTGCATAAATCCATTTACATATTGCATTCACATAAGGTCCATCATTTGTAGTCACCCACTTACATAAACATAACACATAAGTCCATTCATTCATTTACATAAACATAAAATTTAAATGCATTAATACATACATCGAGGATCATACAATAGAGAATCACATATTTCACCATCCATCCATACACAATCATACATCAATGCATAACTCATAAACTTGACATTCACTAGAGTCCAAACATTAAGCATATATATAACATTATTATCATCATCATCACATACATAACCATCATACATAAAGTAGTATCATCATGGAATATAATCATCCATACATCACATAACATATAAAATGCACCATCATAGGAATCATAGAATAAATCACATCATGTAAGCATAATAACATCATCATAATACATCATCACATAACACATAAAATATAGTTTGTGCCAAAACTACATCATACATATAATATCAAAGTCATGTCACAAGATAGAGTCTCGAGGTATCCAAAAATAGAGTTCGCAAGCTCGATAGTCAAAATATAAATGTCTCAAAGTAATGCCAAGATAACATGCATTGACACTGGTGCTCTCTCATAAGCTTTGCTATAACATGCACTGGCACTGCAAGCTAACTTTGTGACATTGATGGATCAATACCAGATGGTTGGATGTGTTGAGACCTATGTCTTGAATATACTGACCCATGGCTATGACTAGACCTGTGCCTGGATGAGTGCCTATGAATATGATGAGACCTATGCCCTAAAGACTATCTAGAAGATGTAGACCCACCTACACTTCTCTATCTACTACTGATGTCACTCCTGCTACTACCACTCCCTATCCTACTATGAGACCAAGACAAACTAGGATCGCTCTGCTCCACTGGAACCACCCTCTCATACAACATCCTATACTGACCCTGGCTCTCACTGACCCTAGCCAAGTCCCTGGAAATCTCCCCAACTAGCTTTGTGCACAACTATTTGAACTCAGTACACCAACTCTGTGCCTCCTACTATCTAATAATAGCCTGATCTTGATCCACCCTCATAACCTCTAGTTTTTCCCATAGGGCCTTGATCTGTGTTGTGGCCTCATCCAGTCATGTCTACATGTCAGATAGCTGCTGATCTACTCTCACATCCCAAGGAAAAGGTTGCCTCCTGACTGTATCATCCTCCCCATCTACCATCTACTCTCTCAACTATCTCTCAACCTCATCCATGATGTCAATCTCCTCATCATCATCTCTCTCCTCCTCTCCATCGATATCCAGTGCCTAGTGACCTATGAATACACCCTCCTCCCTCAACGTCTCCCCCTTTGGCTACTCTACCTTGACTCTTCCCTCGACCTGTCGAACCTCCCTCTGTAGCTGCTCAACCTCCTATTTGACCTCCTCCTCTCTGCCCCCCTCTTCTCCCTCCTCTCAAATGGGTGACAATGGTGCTTGCCCCACCTGTTGTCATACTCTTCATCCTCTCCCATTGTTTCCTCCTCTCCTCCTCCTACCACCCCCACCATCCCCTCCCCCATATCCTTGGCCTCCATCTCTACCTCTCCCCCTATCGCATGGTGAACCCATGGTATAACCAAGTGTCAATCAACTGGTGTTGGCCCATCTTGATCTGTCAAAGGTAGTGGCCTGTGTGTCTACCACCATGTATCATACTCTATAGTTGTCCCTGGATCCATTGAACCCCCATTCCATGCCCACTATTATGAAACCAAACTATCTATCTGCTGCTCTACCAATGGTAATGATATGGCTAGTCCCCACATGGTCTCTTGGGATAATCTAGCATACTCTAGAGTCCCTGTAAGAACACCCTCCTACTCTCCAAACTATTCTAATACCTATTGAGGTAGGTACATCTCAATAATATGCTATGACTAAACTATTCATCCAACCAAATATCTAAACTATCAACAAAAAGTAAGATGACCACCCTCTCTTGGCCATTGTTCGCAATGCCTGTATAGTCTCCAAACAAATCCTATCAATCTGTCAATACAGTGGTGCTAGTACCCTGTATCTCCTACGTAGGTCTGTGCCACTGAACTGGCATTTAAGTAAACATATGGCATACCCTCACCAAGATGTTGTATCTGGACTAGTGGTTGAAAGACAAGAATATGCTCCCAGGCCCAAATCATTAGTAGTGTGGTATCATAGCTAATACTGCTTGCCCCTCTATAAGCCACCTCATGCAACTGATGATATAGCATACCAAGTAAGGATGATTCCCATGCAAACATAGTTCTATCCTATCTCATCCAGACCAACACATAACCCCATCCAATTAGAAATCCATGTCCTCGGTGATCTAGAATCAAAACAATGACAATCAAGGTGCATAGCACAATGTCCCATCGAGTGTAGTGCTCAGTGAAAAACTCCCACCTGATCTCGTAGCTGGAAATGCCTAGCCCTGCATCATCCACATGCTCATAATACTTGGTTATAGCCTAGAGTCCTCGGTGTGGATCATAAACAACTCACTCTCTGATCAAAATGCGTAGAATCCTATAAACATCCTCTAGAGTGATAGTAGCCTCTCTCATTGGAATGTGAAATGAATAGGTCTTTGAATGCCACCTCTCTACCAGTGTTGTTAGAAGACCCCTATTTTCCTAGATAATGGGTATATAGGTAACATAATACAATATTAACTACATCAGTCGCATCCTCTGAAGGCATATGTTGTCAGCCTAAACTCATGTGTATAGATAGGAGGTAATAATTTTTGCACATGTAGAAATGAGAGTTAGCACATCATTGAACATCATCATTATCATCTATCTAATATAATTAGCTAGGAAACTGAGCCTAAACTAAGTCAACCCTGGTCAAAATCAAATGCATCATTTTGACTTCACTTGCATCGTGCCAGGTCACATGCATCATTTCATCCTCAAATGTGTCGTGTTCCTGCGGTTATGTCATTTTTACCTCCATATGTGTCATCCTATAACACTTGCGTCATTTCACAAGCTAGTTGTGTCACTTTAAATCACTTGCATCACATGGACCCACATTTGCGCCTTACTTCAGCAATTGTGTTATATGACCTAGCGTTTGCTTCGTGATTTGGCGATTATGTCTCACCATTTCACAAATGCGTCATTGGTAACCTTGAGCTATCCAATCCCTTGCATTTGCATCACGATGCATCAAATACATGTGACACAAACATGAATATGTCTTTCACAAATGTAGATGTGTCGTAATGCATATGTTGTCCTAACTCTATTCCCTAAAAATGCACGTAAAATGAGAAAATTACAAAGTTAGATAAAGGTACATATCGGTGCCTCTGTGCCCTCTGGCAGTCAAAAATTTTGCACCTAGTATTCACAATGCTCGGTCATTGGAATCGCCATCTTCACTCGAGGTCTCCTAACACTCTCCAAATCTCAAAAGGTAAAAATAAAAATGAATTGACTTTTCACCCAAATTAACCCTATTTATAGGGTGAAATTAGGCTTTTTCTTGCAAGCTTTATTACTAAAGGCTCTTTTAACCAACTTTGATGGGCCTTTTGACTGCCTTAACCCTATCGGATTTCAAAAGTGATTGGCCCACTATTTTTTTGGTCATCAAATTAACTTATCAAGACACTTTCCAAATTTTTCTGGTGTCGGGCCAAAATTTCTAAATTTTCCCGAGGGGCAATAAATACTTTGTACCTTTGCTAGGGCATGTTTTTGACTTGTTTTCTTTGTCACAATGTGATAAACTGCATTATAACAAAGAGGGTCAAAATGTAGACACATAAAATTGACCTAGGCCTCTAATCTTTATTTTCTCCATATTTCTTCATAACATAATTAAATTATTTGATTATGTCCTATGATCCAATTTCAACTATTAATTAAATAATTCTTAAATTATTTAATTAATTCATGTCTTTTACTTCCCCCTGACTATTTGACTAAATAAATAATTATTATTTTATTTAAGTATGTCGCTTATTCCCTATGTCATTCTATAATTAAATAAATTCTTAAATTTATCTTATTATTACTTGTCCACTATGTCTTCCTAATTATTTAAATAAATAAAATTTATTTATTTATTAAAATACATCATTAATTCTTTATATATTCTCATAATTAAATAAATTTCTATAATTTATTTAATTATTATCCTCTCCAGCTTTTTCTAATATTAAATAAAATCATTTATTTAAAATTGTCCACTTTCTAAATTCCCACTAAGTAAATAATTTTAAATAATTATTTACTGTCACATGGCCCCACCACTTTTGAATTAAATTATTTTTTAATATAAAAGGTCAACTCAACCTCTTGAGGGAATAAATTTTAAATTTCTATTTTAATTCTCCACTTTCCTCTTTTTATGTGCCCATTATCATCTTGTCACGTGCATTCTCCACCATTTGTTTGATTTTTCTAAAATCAAATGTCAACCCTCCATTTAAAATTTCACCCTAATTTTGGGTTGTCATATTTAATTTTAACCTTTGATCTTAGGGCATTTTCCAGCTTTCAATCTTGGCCATCCATCTAAAATTGACTTTTCTATAAAAAAAACAATTTTACCCTTATTTGAGACATCTTATGCTTGCAAAATTCATGCTTGAGTATTTTTCTTAGTACACTTGTAGCCACATTAGAATCCTTCAATATTTTCTTGGGGAATTGTCATAGTCATAGGTTGTTCATGAAAAATTTGAGGGCAATTATCTACTTGCAGCAAATGGATAAGGTGCAATGAAGGTGATTCATGGAGATTGAAGATATTTGGTAACTTTGTTCTTTGTTTTCATGCTTTCTAACTCCTTTGTACTTCATTGGTTTACTTGGGTTTATGTTGTTTATGCTCTTATGATGCTAACCTAATATTTTCCCTAGTTACAGGGGGCTTGAATTTGAATCAAAGGGGTCAATTAAACTCAACTAACCACCATTATTTAAGGGGGCCCTAGATAAATGTGAAAATGTGTTACAAAACTTTAGAACATGTAAGTAAGGTACAAGTTAAATATATTTTATTTGAAAAAAGGCCCACTAGGCTTTATAAAGCAAATATATCCTAGAAAAGTGTGAAAGTGTGTTACAACACTTTACAACACCTTTGAAAATGACCAATTAAGCTACATTTTAATCAAATAAAGGTCCTAGAATTCTGTGAATGTGTATAGCACATTACAACACTACTCCAAGACACAATTAATTCAGTTTTAATGTCAGTTATCAAACCAAATGTGAAAAATAATTACTTTTTCTTACACTACAAAAATGAGTCTAGGAGGTCTCTTAAGGAAAAAGGATATGTTTCATGATTGATAAAAGATAAATTAAGAGAAATTTATGAATGAAAAAGACAACTGAGAGGAGGGGGTTAATCATTTGTATCAAATTAAAACATCAAAACCCTCAATAGTAATTAGATCCAAATGCATTCATTAAGCCTTCAATCTGTTATAATGTTTAAACGTGAAATGCAGATGACATAGATTGAAATGAAAACACCATCCATAATAGAACGCTAGATTTATATGGAAAGCCTTAGGAAGGAATAACCATGATGAGGATTAGATCACAATATAAGTAATTGCAAAACTAGTACAAATAGGCTCACTACTAGAATAGGACACACTATCTAGAAAGGATCGCATCCTAGGTTCACTACAAGAATAGATAGAATATAGAATGTTACACAAGGAACATGATCTCAATGCAATAGAGAATCCAACACAATAGCTCCAACAACACTCATAGTATTCAAGAGATCAAGATACCTACAACTCGCTGGATTCAACAATATTGCATTATAGCTCACACTACATTTCACATGTCAACACTTAATTTTGCATCAAAACTCCAACTCTATTCCACTACTTCATCTCGCATCAACTCAGCTTGCATTTATATCATCCACAACTTGAAAAGAATCTTCAAGTTGGCTATACACACCTTACACTTTACAAATTCAAAAATATGTCGGCACTAAGCATTCCCGTGGTGGATAGGAATGAAGTGGACCAATACCAAACTTAATTGGGACCCAAATCAACACTCACATACCACATTATGCCTTCATTAACACTTAAACATCTTCAAATATAGTGTAAACACCATTAAAAATTGAAGTACATGCTTCCTCAAATCCAAGGATGACTTGGAAACCACACATAATGTTTCTATAAAACCTAGAATAATCCTCATACCACATGAGATCCAACAAATTATTTGCACTAACTCACTGCTCCAAAGTGTACAAGCCCAATACACTCAAACTACACTACCAAACACTATAACTAGAAAATCCATCTTCTGGAGTGACAATCAATGAATCCTCTTGACATAGGCAAGATATCAACATCATCAACACACCTTTTGAATCAAGACTTGAAGCACAAGTATGGAGAAACTTGGAGCGTGAACATTTCTCCTACACACCACTGTAAGCAACACAAATTGAGTTCACACATTGGTGAATATAACTTATTCTTCACATCGATTCAAAAGCCCAAATTTTAGATATAGAAACTCTGAACACCTCTAACCAACATATCCAAACCACAAAAGTAGATCTTCAACCCAAAATAAATGTAGAGAAAAACCAAAACACCTCTACAACACCCTATTTCCTCTTTTTTTTTTATCAATTTTATCAATATCCTCAACATCTTTATTACTACAACAACCATAGCCAAAATCTTATGAAAGTAACACTAGACATTAACATCAAAAACTTAACTAATGATAACATAATGTAAATAATCAAAGCAACAATCTCTCTCAAACACTACACAATTGACACCAATGACAACACCTTCATACTTGCAAAAATATCTCCCTTTGTCATTGATGGAAACACAATATGTGAAAAACCATGAAAGAAAACATATAGAACATTCCTAAAATCTCCCCTCCTTACATACCTTTCTCATGATTATCTCTCCCTGTTTCAGCTTTTTCTTTTTCACATGCTTCACTCTCCCACTATATAGATATATTTTTTTACATGACTCTCTATCCCCCTTTGACATCAGTGAAAAATGATAAAATGTTTAAATTCATTGTTCTCCCCCTTTGATATTGAACCAATATACTTTCTACTTCTCTAAATAATCCCCCTTAAAATTATACACTAGCCAAATAAACAAGCTCTATAAAATGAAAACACTCACTCCATACTACAACAATGTCACTACCTACTCCCCCTGAGAGGTAGCCACCAAAATCAATTTGGATAGAGAATGAATCGATATAGACACTAGATTGATACATCTCCATATGCATCTATTTCAAATAAGTAGGGGCGATAACCCCCAACTTCTCCTAGAGATTCTCAAAAGTATCCTTAGGAAGAGCCTTAGTGAATATATTAGCAATCTGATTTTTTTGTAGGTACATATTAAAGATTCAATTCATTCTCCACAACCTTCTCTCTTAGAAAGGGATACATGATTAAAATACAATTTCTCCTTGAATTAATCACTAGGTTCTCTAAGATATTGATTGCACTTGTATTATCACAAACAATAGAAATAGGCTCATATACACCACTTTGATATCTTTCAATATTTTTCTCATCCATAGCACTTGTGTGTAGGAAGATATTTCTACAATGTACTCAACCTTTATAGTAGATAAATAAACTAATTTTATTTTTTACTTAGCCATGACACACATTTGCATCAAAGAAAAAATGCACCACCACTTGTACTTTTCATGTCATTCATAGAACCAACCCAATCTACACCTTTGTAAGCACTCAATGTGAAATCAATATCTTTAGGATACCACAAGCCATAATCTAGATTTCCCTTCAAATATTTGAATATCCTCTTCACAATTGCAACATGTGTCTCTTTAGAATCTTCTTGAAATCTAGCCACAAGAAAAACTACATGCGTGATATTCGGTCTAGTAGCAGTTAGGTGTAGCAGTCCACCAATCATAGATCTATACTTTCTCTAATTATACTTAGGGGATTCATCATCCTTACTCAGTTTGCAACTAGTAATCACATGAGTACATACCAATTTGGATTCTTCCATTCAAAACTTCAACATTTGTTTAAGATACTTTGATTGTGAAATAAATGTCTTTATCTGTTTGTTTTTTTGTAGCCCAAGGTAGAAATTCATGTCCCCAAACATAAAAATTTCAAACTCTTTCTACATCTCTTCTACAAAATTCTTGCACATAGCTTCATTGCCTCCAAAATTTATGTCATCAACACACATGACCACTATCAATATTTGATCTTTCTCAATGTTAAAGTAAATATTACTATCTACACTACCTTTATTGAATACTTACTATATTAAATACTTGTCCAGCCTTACATACCAAGCTCTAGCCACCAAAGAAAATGTCTCCATTAAGTCTATTCCTTCAACTTGTGAGTAACCCTTGCACACAAGCCTTGACTTTTTTCTTAACACTTCTCCATTCTCATCCAACTTGTTTCTAAATACCCACTTAGTACCAATTATGTTCTTGTTTTCAAGACCAAGAACAAGTTCCCAAGTCTGATTCTTCTCGATCTGCATAAGTTCTTCAATTACCTTCATCCAATGTTCATCCTTGCATACCTCAATCATTATTTTAGGTTCAACTTTAGAAATTAAATGAAAATTTACCTCTTCTTCATCACTTCTTCTTCTTGTCAACACACATTTTCTTTTGTCTCCAATGATCTTGTTATGCCTTGCATAACCACCCCATCTTTTGCCTTGGTCAAAATGGGTCCCCCTTTGTGTTTTTTGTACTTAGTTGTTTTTGAAACAAATTTTGGAGTCTAGTTTTTCCAATACTTTGTTTTTCTTTGGTTTCTCTGTCGGAATCAGAACCGGAGCTAAATCGGGTTCTGAAAGTTCTTTTGAGGCATGTTTTTGGTTCTATCCCGATAGTATTTTCTTTTCCTTTGTTTTTGGTCTTTGGCGGAAGTGGAATCGGAGTGGGAATTGGGATGGTTGTTATCAAAATTTGCAAAATCAAATTCAATTCCAATCCCGCCTCCACTACTTTTTAATGTTTGTTTTGTCTCAGTTTTTTTGTGTTTTGTTTTATTAGGTTGGTCTTTTACTTAACTTTTTGTTTATGTTTTTGTTCTGTTTTTAGTTGTCGGATGCGGAGCTGGAATGGGAATAAGGTTTGGAAATTTTATGAGTTTAAGATCCTGTTTCCATTTTAGTTCCACCCCTGCCAATTTTTGTCATTGACTTTTTGACTGAAGTTGCACTACAGACCAGTGTTCGTTCTCTTACAGTTCCGACTCCACCTTTACTGCATTTTAATGCATTAATGGTGGTTGCCAGTGTAGGTAGAAATTCACATATTTTCCTTTATTAAGGGTTAAAGCTGATCATTATTGTTATTATTACAAGTCTGATAGCACGAAGAGCAATAGCAGAGTTTGTTTGAGCAATTTGATTGAGATAGAGAAGGGATTGTGTGCGAATCGATTCAGAAAGTTGGCTTGGCTTTGTTTGCGTTTGAGGTAGGTCTTTTATCTTTGTTGTTCGTTGTTTGTTTGCGGTTGTGTTCATTGTGTTTTTGCTTTGTATCTTCTCACGTGTTCAATCCTTGTGTTTTAAAGCAATTTTATGATCATCGATGTGATTGAATGAGCAGGTTCTTGTTTTGGCTTGTTTGTTTTGCTTTAATCTTTGTTATCTTGTTTTATCATGTCGTTTCTTTCTATTTTAGGGCATTGTCACTTTCACGTCATAATCGTGATTGCATCGTGTCGTTTTCGATTTGTAGTAGATTAGATTACATTAAAGGTTTTTAATGGCATGAGTTAGATTAAGAATTTACAGTGAGGTAGATTACAGATTCTACAGTGAGGTAGATTAGAGATTTTATAGTGAGTTAGGGTAGATTAGATTTATTGTTTAAATTAGGGTTTCGTCGTTTGCTAGAATGGCAAGGTTTTGAACCCATGCCCTAGTTTTGTTAGGCTTTGTTAGATTAGGGTTTTGTTGGTCTCTGCAATTACTTTAAATGATTAAAAATGATATCTTAGAAATGCCATTGATTCCCCATGGTCATATGAGTATGATATTTTTAAAGCTCCTTGCCATTTTATAGCAACCTAGGTTTAATCATGAAGTTATGTTGAAAATGAATAAATTTGATCATGTCATGATTAGCATAGGCGGAGGTGGGATTGAAATGGATTATGGACATAAGAGTTTTGTTTTATAAAAGTTATCTATTCCATTTCTATCTCATTTCCGATTTCGACTTTTAAAAAGGGTTTTTCTTGAAGTATATGATGACTGGCGGAGCCGGGATCGGAATTGATCTTGAACTTAAGAATTTTGTTTGTGAAGGTTATCAGTTCCATTTTCATCCTATGTCTGGCTCCGCATATAATGGAAAGTCTTTCTTCAAAGTAACAATGACTAAATCGGAGGTGGGGGTGAAATGGAAATAGAATATGAAAAGTAAAATTCGAAGAAAACCAAATCTGATCTTTGTTCTGATCCTGGTTTCGATAACCTTCCCGACTTCGACTCCAAGCCCATTTGTTATTAGGTGAAGTTCCTATATCGGTTTTTGCTCCGAGTCCGCCAGTTTTGTAAAAGAGACTCTTTTGTGCTTCTGTCTCGTTCCGACTCCGATATATGTGTAACAGGTATGTTTTTAAAGCATGTTTTATGATGATTTATTTAAAGGTCTAATTAGAGGTTTGCTTGCAGGAGATTTGAGAGATGTCAGGAATGTCAGGAGAGGTTACTCGAAGGAATCAACCAGCTGGAACATCAAAAACAACACCGAAAATCAAGAAGGTGAAACCAGAATAGCTGCCTTATACATTGAGGTATGATCATAGGAATCTGGTGGTGAAAGTAAGCAAGGTGGAATCAGACTGGTCAGATATCATAGATACTAATCTGGGCCAATATAGCTTTGAAGAATTACATGAAGAGACCTTTGCAGAATGAGCAAACTTAACAGGGAGAACTCAAAGGATTGTTGACTCCGGTCTTGCACATATCACTGTGTTTCCTTTATCAGTTCGGTGTCCGGAGTTGATATTGACAGTGGCCAGTACTTATAATCTAGCTACAAGATTATGCATGGATTCACAGAATAATGTAATTATAGATCTTACTCCGCAAATGTTCCAAAGAATATTTAATGTTCCTGATCCCAAGAATTTTGTGCAACTAACTGAGGCAGAGGAATTGGAGAAATATAGCAAGCATAAAGACTCCAATAAGTCTCATTTAAACAAAAGATGGTTAAGCACAGAGAAGAAGTCTTTAAGCAAGCTTGCAGACTAGCCAAAGAGGGCAGATTTCAAGAAGGAGATATCTGATTTGATATTGATGTTGTCCAGAGTGTTTGGGAAGAGGGATGCTTTCCATTTCAAGGAATGGATGTTTCATTTTATTCAAGTAATCTTTCAGGGTGATTATCAATTTGATTGGTCAATGATTGTTTCTGATGCCATACATGATCAACTCACAAAGGTTAGACAGACCAAATCTTTCTTCATGAATTCATATGTGGTCTATGCTGCAGCAAGATTGGGGATTTTTCTAGGATTAAATAGAGTAGGTATAATGGGAGCCTTGGATGGACAAAGGAAGGTATGGGAACACTATGATCAATTATCTCTTCAGGTTGCTGAGACTCACTTCAAGAGAGTCAATGATGCCTTTTTATATGTGGTTATCAACCAGTTGAGTGGAGATGCAGGATATAGGTTAAGTCAAGAAGCTATGGCATTCATTGTTGAATGGAAGTTGGTACACCCAATACCCCAAATTTACATACTTCATATTGTTTGGTTTTGAGGGTCATCCCCATTTACTTCCAAGATGCTGCAGCAATAGAATAGTGCTTATGGAATTTTTGTATCAAGCCATTGGAGTTAATGCTAGATTTGGGATGAAGCACAAGACAGGATGCCATAAATTTCCCATGAAGTTGGGGGAATATGGCTGTCAACACTTGAAGGGAGCAAAGGTGGTTTGTAATGAGTTGATACAATTGAAATTGGGATTGTATATAGCTCGTAAGTATTTTGATCCAAAGAAGAAGATGTATGCTTTATTACCTTCAGTGTTTACTAGAAATTTTAATTTGTTAGAGGATTTTTGGTGTGATTGATAGGATGAGTATGACTTGAGGAAGAAGAATTATGAGAGATTATCAGTCTCACTCATGTTAGAACTTGGTATTAAAGAAAATATTCCTGACACTTTGGTGGATGATGGAATGGTATTAGATCCCTCATATGAAGCTTTGAATATTGGCACTAAAAGCTTAGATCCAATAGACTGGAATGAGGAAGAAACAATTGATATTAAGAAAATTGGAAGAACAGTCTTGGATAGAAGTGTGCAATAGTTAATGTTGAGAACTCAAGCTCCTCAAGGACCAATCCTCAAGAAAGGTAAAGGGTACAAGAGGATTAAAAGGAAGACACCTCCCAAAGAGCCATTGGAATTCTTTCCTCTTGATGTTGAAGAAATAGAACTTGAGGTGGTCGATGAAGAAGAAGAGGCACCAGAGGGAGATGTTCCAATTGAATCTGCTATTTCTATGCCCGCATTGGGTGAGTCATCTACACAAGCCCCACTCACAAGAAAGAAAAGTAAAGAAGTTCAAGGAGTACTTTATGCCATGGATAAAGCTGCTAAAGGAAAAGAAGTGGAGGAAGAATTGGTAGAAATTGAGACAGACTCGGATGAAACTCTTTCAAAGAAGGACCTGCAAGAAAATATGCCTTTTGAGGGGACTATTGACCAGATTCTGACGTAGGAAGAGAAATGGAAGTAGTTTGAAGATGCTATGAGAGAGTCTGATGCAAGGGCTACAGCGGAGAAGCAAAAGGAGATGGATGCAAAGTTACAAGCTGATGCTCTACTTCAAAAGTAGCAATTAAAGGTAAAAGAAGTTGAAACAAGGACAATAGCTGATGAAATAGAGGAGCAAATGAGGATACGAGAGAATGAGATCAAGGTCAAGGCAGAAAATGACAAGCTAGAATTAATACAAAAGATCCATGATCTCAAGGAGGAGAAAGCAAGAAACCGAAGGGAAAAGGAAGCCCTGGTTGCTAGACTAAAGCTTGTAGAGGAGGCTCGACAAAAAGAACAAGAAGCTGAAGCTCTAAGAAAGGAGAGAGATGTTGAAGAGCTAATAAAGAAACAACAAGCTGAAGAAGAAAGGGAAAAGGCGGAGAAACTCATAGCCTTGGAAATGGAAAGGATAGAAAGGGAAGAATCAGAGAAAATAAGAAAAGAAAAGGAGGCTGAAGAGCTAGTTAGGAAGAAAAAGGAAGAAGAGATCAAAGCTGCAAAACTTCAAGTTTTGGAGGCAGAACGGTTGGAAAAAGAGGCCTTAGAGAAAGAGAAGTTAGAGAAGGATTAGATGGAAGAGGAGAGATTGAGAAAAGAAGAAGAAGACAAGAAAGTGCAAGAACAAAAAGATAGAGAAGAGGCTGAGAAGTTGGTGCAGATGCATGTGCTGCAGGAACAACAAGAGAAAGCAAAGGTTGATTCTCAATCTAAGGTAAATGTTTAGCCATCCTCTATAGTTGCTGCTTCCTCTTCCATGATGATGACTCCCAGTGCTCCTACATGGTTGAAATTAGATTTGCAGAAGACAGCTAGAACACCTCCTCAACCTCTTAATTGGGAGGACATGATGAAGGAGATTGAACAAGAAAGGCCTAAGAAGAAGGCTAAAGTTTTGCATTCTACCAGACTCACAGATAAAGGGGAGATAGTTGCTGAATGTGCCGTGCCTATGACTGAAAAGGAGGTAGGGGATATGCAGCTCACAGACTATCAATTGAGTATGGTTAACTTGGGAAGACCCACTAGAAATCAACAAATGAATCTGATTGATGTGGTGGCTTCAACAACTAAATCAAGAATGATAAAGGACAAACAAAAGAAGGATGAGCTTAAGGCTCAATTAGATCAGTTACATTCATTCTTGAAGAGTGTTTACTCTCCAAGGCCACAACAGGTTGCAGCTATTGAGACTCCTATTTTGCTAAGTAAAAAGGAGGTTGATGATTTGGTGTAAGTTAGAGGTAAGGCGGAGATGGTTGATAAATGGATAGACAAATTGAATCGGGAGGTAGGTGAGGTTTTGGAAAAAGGGTTTGAAACTTACAAAGAAGCAGAAGGAGTAATAAAAGAGATGCATCAATATATTGAGGCATCTGAGAAGTTAGAAGAAGAGTATAAGGAGTATAGTGAAAAGTTAGAGAAGATAAATACATTGCCTCTAACTACTCTTCTAGAAGAATCTATACTCGAAGATGATAACAAAGATTTTGTAGAAAAGACTTCTCACATACTTAAGTTTAGGACTAGCTTTTTGAGCAAGCATAAGGATGAGATTTAGGAAGCAGTTAATAATTTAACTGAGCAGTTGGAAGAGTTGGAAGCAGTTATGGCCATAATTGTAGATGTGAATGTAATGACCAAAGATGGAATGCCATTGAGTCAGGTTAGAGAGAAATGAAATGAAAGATTCCAAGGACTCATGCAGGAGAAAGATGATGGAGGAGACTTGGTGATAGATCGGCTTGTAGAAGTCAAGGAAGAAATAAAAGCTGCAGGGAGAGAGTTGATCAAGGTAAAAAGTATGAAAGAGTTTGCTGCAGTTGAGTTGGATCACATCAAATTTGAAGATAATTGGATTGATGGGCCAGATATGGATATGCTACAACAAGTCTTCACTAGTTATGATGAGTTCATAGTGGATCCAGCTTCACATGCATAAAATCTTGCATGCATGATGTTCTTCTTCCTTGCATGTCACATGAATGATGATCTTCTTCCTTGCATGTTGCATGAATGCAGCACTAATAGTCTTAAGGGCTCATGACTTCTTTTCTTCTATTTTCTATCTTCTATTGTTAGATCAAACTGAATGCATAATGTAAGAACTCAAGATCAAAGTTGATCTGAGTTTCCAAGAAAGTCGATTGTTCCTAAAAAGGTGGAAAAGCCTAAGATAGAAGTGAAGTTTGAACTTCTTTTGTATATCTATAAATACCAGATGGGTATCACATTGTAAGGGTCGGCTAATTGAGAATTGGATTGACTTACCTAGTGTTAGGAGATAGAATTTTATAGAGCTTTTGCAGAGATACATTGTACCAGATGTTTTTTAATAGTTAATAGAATTGCAGGTTTACGAAATATGGAGTTTGCATTGAATTGTGTTGTTTGATAAGGTTAATGAGTTATAATCCACCTGAATGCCAGTGATTGTGCTGAAGCATGATAGTTTCTTATGTGATGAAAGTCATTAGAAGAAACTAGGTTTAAAGATTATCTTGTTAAATTTATATTGAATTAAAGTTATTGAAGTTTGTTGATCTATAGTTTTGATGATGAATGAATGTGTGTTGTTTCGAAATCTTGGAAATACTTGTGATATGCAAATAGAGGAATTGAATTAAGCACCTAAGATGTATATGATGGTACAGTCATACTGTGGGTTGTGTCATGCTATGGTTTTTTTGATCGGTTAAGAAAACATTCATTGTTAAAAGTATATTTTTGGATATTAGATAAATTTAATTCATACTTACTAATTTACCCCTTGGATCTATCTTTTTCTTTTATTTAAAACTCATTGATTTACAGGAACTATTTTTATAAAGAGAGTCATAACATGAATCCTTTGTTACCAACATAGGCCCCTTGAATATTATAGTTGCATGAACCAATTGAGTGACATCAGACAGTTGAGAACCAACTACCAAGACCTTGGGAGTTAGGCCACTACATGTAGTCTTTCTTTTTCAGGAGAAATAGAGTAGAAATATTTTGTTTTAATGTTGTTTGTGTCATTTTAACCATCAACAGATCTATTCTTCAAAATGATTTCTCTATACATACTTAGGGGTATTTTCAAAGCTTCTTCCTCTTCATTTTGTACTTTCTTTTTCTTAGATTTTTCTTCTTCTTCTTCTCCTCTGCAAGCAGGTTCATCTTATTCATATCTGCCTATTACCATTTAATTCCTTGAATATTCATCAACCTTGACACTTGCACTTTCAATAATCTTTCTCAACCTTTTTTTTTAACATTTGTAACATTTTCTTTTAGTAGAATATTCAAGGAAGATTCCTTCATCAAACCTTGCATCAAACTTTCCAAAGTTTTCATCATATCTTCTAATATAGCATTTTCTTCTAAACACTCTAAAGTATTTGATAGTAGGGATCCTTCCATACCACAAATCATAGGGTGTCTTTGTGTTGTTATATTTTTCTTGAACTTTGTTAAGTATGTAAACAATAGTATGAATTTCTTCTCTCTAATATACTTCTAGTAGGTTAGTCATAGTCCTTGTAGCTTCTTGAATAGTCTTGCTTTTTCTTTCAATCACTCCATCTTTCTGAGGAGGCCTAAGGGTAGACAAGTTCCTCTTTATGCCATGATTCTCACAAAACATGTTAAATTCATTGGAGGTGAACTCTCCACCTATGTCAGACCTCAAAAATTTGATCTTCAAATCCATTTCATTCTCAACCATAACTTTAAATGCTTTGAATCTATCTAGGGCTTCAAATTTTTCACTAAGAAAAGTAACACTTGTCATTCTAGAATAATAATCAATCAAAAAAATGAAATACCTGTCACCTTAAAGACTTCTCACTCTTGTAGGACAAAAAATGTCTATATGCACTAGTTCCAACAATTCGATAGAAGATTGTTCTTTTCTCTTGAAGCTACTTCTTGTTTGTTTTCCAAATTGACAATCTCTACAAATAGATTTGATAGGCTTTGTAATCTTTGGAAAATATCTCACTAATTGAACTAAACTTATTCTAAATAAATTATAAAAATTGATGTGACACATCCTCTTGTGCCATAACTACCTATCATTTATCTAATTCATAAAATAGTGACCATTAACATCCTTAAGCTGATAGATATTTCTATATATCCTCTTTCCAGTAGTAATCATAGTTTCAAACCCTTTTCTGATCTCACATACATCATCTTGAAACATAATATTTTACCCTTTTTTATACATTTTTCAAACACTCAAGAGGTTATGCCTTAAAACCTTTAGCATATTAAACATCTTCAGTGTTATGCTTTCCATCAAAACTAATTGAACCTATTCCACAAATCTTAGCAGTTGAATCATCTCCAAATTTAAGAAGTCCTCCATCATATTTTTCAAGTTTAACAAATTTACTCTTATCTCTAGTCATATGATTTGAGAAACCACTATCAATAACCCAATATTTCCTATCATGTATAACATGAAAGGAAAATACCAAAGTACCTCCAGTCTTATCCTTTTCTCTAGAAAAAATTCCTTCACACAACTTTCAGAGTTAGTAGAAATAGATAAATATTTTAAATGTAAGAACACACATTCATTATTATCAACATCTCCATAATCATGTTCATCATAAAAAATACCAACATCTTCTCTAACATAATATATTTTCTTGATCATCTTTACTTTGTTTCCCTTGTTCTTATTGTTCACAACTCTGTTTGGACATCTCAAAGCATAGTGACCTATATTTCCACAATTGAAACATTTGAAAGGTAATTTACCTTTGTAATTACTATTGTGCTTTTTCATCCTTCTTACAAAGTTAGCTTCTACATCATCAAGATCATTTTCATCTGATTCTTCATCTTTTTTCTGATTTTCCAACCTTGAAAGCAGTCTCCACTTTTGCACCTTTATTTAGACCAATATTTCTCACTTCAAATGTAGTTAGTGTGCCATCCAACTAATCTATAGTGTAAGTATTAAAATGTTCAACTTCCTTAAAAGAAGAAACCTTTTGACCATAAAAATCAAGAAGAGTTTTGAGAAATTTCTTTACCACTTTAGGTTCTTTGACATTTGCACCAAGACCTCTCATTGTACTAACAAGTTCATCAACCCTCTACATATAACTTATAATTTTTTCATCTTTAGAAATTCAAAAGTTATAAAATTGTGTCTTTAAATTTTTAATCTTACCTTTCTTAACCTTATCATCTTCTCCATAAACATTTTCTAGCTTATCCCAAATTTATTTAGCAGTTTTAAGATCCATAACTTTCACTAATTCAGAATTTGCAAGACTACTCAAAAAGGAAAAACCTTGACTTACCATTTAATTAATAGGCCTTGATTTCATTCCTTGTGCTTGGTGCATTTGTAGGTATGGTATATACATTCCTCACTACATGTGCAACATCAAATCCAAGGTAAACTAGATAGCCTTCCATTTTAACCTTTTAGCATGCATATTTTTTGCCATCAAACATAGGGATATCCTTCTTGTTTGCCAATTTTTGAATGAACAAGACAAATGAGAGGGGGGTTGAATTAGTTTTATAAAATTAAAACATAAAAATCCTCAAAAATAATTTGATCCACATGTATTCATTAAACCCTTAATTTTTTATAATGTTTAAACATGAAATGTAGATAAAAAAATAATAATAATAACACCATACACAAGAGAACACTAGATTTGCATGGAAAACACTAGAAAGGAAAAACCATGGTGGGGATTAGATCATAATATAACTATGTGGTATAAAGTATGTCCTACAATATTGGTATAACAAACCTTCATGGAATGCATTACTTAAAAGGAAATCAAAAGTAACATTAAATGAAAATATAACTTATCCTTCTAACTCATCCCATGGCTCTCTAATCAAAAGGAATCCTGCAAATTATGCTCTCAAATCTTATTATTGCTGCACATTAACCTGCAAAGATTGACAACTCAAGAAATGAGATGCTACAATGAATCTACATGCATATGTTTTTTGATTTTTCAATAACTTGATGGATAGAAGCTAAATGATCCTATGATGGAATGGTGTTAGAATCTAAGTGTTGAAATGATGATGATGATGATGAAATGAAAATGCTAAATGGAAAGATGGAAATAAGTAAAATATCCAAATGAAAATGCCATTATAACACTAAAATGAGCTAAAAATGGAAACTAAACTAAAATTCTCTCTAATTCTCTCACAAATGCACTAAAAATCAGCAGCATAAACTTGTCTAAATTTTCCTCTATGAAATTTTGTAGCAAAGGGCTCTATTTATAGATTTTTCAAGCCTCAAAGTGATGTGGAAACAACGGATGGTCAAGATTGTCATCCTGTGGCATCAACATAAAAGCATCAGGAGGTTGGAGGGAATGAAGGAGATGGTTCCATTCCACAAGACAAATTTCCAAGTGTTGAAAGAATCACAGAGCAGGAGAAGCCATGTGTCTTAGCTTGTTCAAAATTGGTTGTAGATTTGTTGGAGATATTTCATATTTTTCAATTTATAAAAATTCATTTGTGAGACACATGATGAGGTGGCAGGTGAGTTGGAGGTGGTTAGAAGAAAGCTGTAGAAATGTGCTTAAATTGGATTAAAAATTCAATTTAATAGGAGAGGGTAAATTAGAAAAATGAGAAATAAATTCCTTTGTGCATTTTAACCAATTATAGAAGAATATTCTAAATTCAAATTTAAAAGGAAGAGGGGAAATCAATTAAATAACAAATTGATTAATTTTCCCTTTTAATTAATTTTATAAAGAAGGTGAGTTTTGAAAAGAGCAAATAGAATATGAACCATATAAATAAATTTTACAATTTATTTATAATAGCAGAGGAATTTAGAATATTAATCAAATAGCTAGTATTTAATTAATGTGATGCTTAGACCATTTTTTTGTGCATACATTTTTCCCCTCTTTGAAGTGATGTGCACAACCGCACTACTTCAGAGAGTAAATTTTCCAACTGTGATGATAAAAAAATTCGACATGCCCTGGACTCCGATTTTTCAGCAATGATGAAAGGATGCCCCCTCAAGAGGTAAATCAAGGATTTTTGAATGTTTTTTATGATTTCAATGATTTTTCGATAATGTGCTCATGATCGACTGAGTTTGATAAGGATCGCCTGATTTATCTCCCAAAAATTAGAAAATATTTTCCACACTACTTAATAGTTGATAAAAGACCCCCTTTTGAAAAAATAAAATAAAATGTCACCATTATTACGCCTTAATTAACATTTAAAATGGGTAAAAGGGTAAAAATTAAACTCATTTGTAACCTTAGCATTTTGAAGAGTAAGAGCCTCCATAGCAAAGATGGACAAAATTCCTTGCCACACACACCGATTCGAGTGCGTTTGCCGTCACCAACATCCGGCCATGTATGGATCTCTGGTACGTACCCAAAACCACTTTTTTGAATTTTAAATTTTGATTTTCATGCCTTAATTTTCTTGTTAAAATTTTGAATTTTTCCACATTTTAACGCATAGAGTAGGTGAATTAGCGCATAGGGCATCCACTTCAGAACATAGGGAGCCTATAGTAGTGCATAATTAGTTTGATGCATCTAGCTTCTATTTCAGCACATAGGGTCCAAACTTTAGCACATCTTGCAAATAGCGCATAGGTGTGATAGAGTCGCGCATAGGGTTGATTAACCAACGCATCCGAGAAATGATGCATTGGGACACTGTTCCAGTGCATAGGTTTAGTTTCTCGGTGCATTAGTGAAATAGTGCATCAAGACTTTGTTCCGGTGCATCCAACAAATCTTCTAGCGCATCTAATAAACCAACGCATAGAAACCCTGTTTTAGCGCATCTAGCCAAAATTGATGATTTTGATGAATTCCTCCTAGATTTTGATGATTTTTTATCATGTCATCCAATGATAAAGATGATGTTGATTGATAGGGTGATGATCATCCTCATGATATGTGAGGAATGATGAATTAGGATAGTTTGATTGATCGTTTGATTGATTATCATCCTCATGATAGGTGAGGAACGATGAAAATATAGATTGATGTTGATTGATTGATTGATTATTGTCCTCATGATAGGTGAGGAATGATGAAAAGATAGGATAGATGTTGATTGATCGATCTCATGAAAAAATATAATTGAATGATAGGTTAGGTGCTCCTTGATATTTGATCAAAATCTCACGCAAACTGATTTGATTAGATGATATGATTGATTGATAGGTTGATTGAGTGTTTTGTTGACTTGATGTTTTGATTTGATTCTAGGAAGGTGGCTTTGGGAACCTTTAGGTTTGTGAGCGCTTTCCAAGGATGTGGGATATTATCCCATAGCTGACTTCGGTAGATATTTCCATTATAGACCAGTGTGGTTTGACTTCACTGATTGACATGGCCTAGTATTAGATTAACTGGGGACTACTGATAGAACTCGCAAAGAGGTAGCATAGCGACCACAACACATTTCACTTATTGATGGGAGAGATGATGGTCACCCTAGAGGATGTCTATTGGATTCTACGGATACCGATTGTTGGGACCTTAGTGATAAATGATGTGGAGCAGTAGGGAGGGACAAACGCCCTACGATAGATGATTCATGATGATGGGATTACTGGTTATGAGATATCTTGGTAGGAGTTGATTGTGAACTCAACAACCACTACCCTATGTCCTAGCAGGTTTTGTTGGAGGATTTATGTTCCTCAACCATAGGTTGAAGGGCCTTTCAGTTGGATGGGGATGATTGTTGGAGAGCATGATTACTCATTGGATAGTATATTCTTGGGGTTTGTGCATGTTGAAACACTTATACCATCATTTGTACCAAATAGTGTATCTACGAGTAGGGAGTTTATCAACGGGGTGCACACTTCTACATCTTTGGGCCTGGGAGCATATAGTGATTACATGACCAGTTGGTGATAGGGTGCGGGCAACAAGGCACGCATACATTTTTGGATATTTAGGGCCACTTGTCTAGCATAAGCCAAGGAAGTTATAGTACTAGAGATGGTTCCTAGATGACCTTGATATAGTGATATGGAGACCCTATTTAGATTGTGAGGCATGGCCCTCAGATGGTGCAGAGCTTCCCTTTATGTTTTGTAGTAGATACTTGATAGGGAGGACACCCTATATTTTGGAGAGATTCATGTTTGGGAGAGTCCACAAGCAATACAGTCATATCCAGGGGATGCCACATGGGGTAGCACATTACGCATGATAGCGGCAGGACATACCAAAGTGGGGGTCGACTATTGATTATGATGTGGAATGTGTAGAGTATTATGGATTTCAGTCAATATTTTGGGAATATCATCTAGAGATTATAGATGCATACATGACACCATATTATGCATAATATTTCTAGTTGCATCTGTTTCCTTGGATTTCCAATCCCAATGAGGCAGTACCAATTTTGGAGGTGGGGAGGAGGGTAGGGCTGGTTGTGCAGCCCAGGGGAGGAGATATAGGAGGAGGGGGATGGGATGATGGTGGTGGAGTAGGAGGGAATGATAGAGGAGCTGGAGGTGCAAGTGTAGCAGACTTTGGGGTCATCCCCAAGAGGTGAAGGACATGATGACCATTGATAGTGTGGATTCCTTCACAAAGACAACAGACACAGATTGATGGGCTATAGGGGAAGATTTAGGCATTACAGGCACAGGTCCAGACACTTCAAGGACAACTTTCCCAAGCCTAGGCATAGGTTCAGAAACAAGCTCTAGCTCACATCCAAATGTAGGGATAGGTGGTATAGCTACAGGCTTAGGTAGCTACATTGACAACTAGGAGGGATGCGACAAGGAGGTAGGAGGCACAGTTCATAGCCATGGTTGATAGGGTACAGACTGTAGCTCAGGGTATAGGTACTGTTGATTTGGTTAGAGGGCTTAGGGCATCCACTATGGAGGTGGAATACTAAAGGGGTAGGTACCTCGAGGTTGTACCGGCCGAGCAGCGACTCAGCTTTGCTAGATCCAAATTTGGTCGTACACATTCGCACACCACCAACAGAGGGGTTACTCAACCACTTCTACTAGGAAGAGCTCCAACACCAGGGACAAGACCATCAAAGGTAGGGCCCTTAGGGACATGACAAAGACTGGCCACATTAGGTGGTAGTACCATAGGATCATCGGGGTATACATGATTTTTCATTGTGATTTATAGACTCAACCATTATGCCACATTTTTGATGTATTTCTTTCTCTGATTTATCATTATATATTTGACATATTTTCATGAGTTTATATGATATGCAACAATGGTCAATGATATTATGCATAAATTTTTTAATATGGATGGATGCATTTAATTTATGTTCTATATGATTATGTTATGTTCTGATATGATTATATTATGGATGCATGTATGGATGGTGATGCTTTTATTATGGATGGATGAATTAATAAGATGGATGATATGGATGTGAATGATATGAAATGTGATCTTTATTATTATTTTATGTATATTAATGTATGGATGGAAATGGTTTTATTATGAATTGGAAATGGATGACTATAGATGGTGATATGGATGCAAATGACATGAAATATGATTTTATTATGAATGATTTGTGATAAATGTAGATGTATGGATGTATGATTTTTTTATGCTATGATATTATGAGATGAATGTTATGATGCAAATATGTGATGCAATTTTCCATGTTTTTGGTATTTTCTATGCAAATATGTGAGATAGATTATGATGTTATTATGAATGCAAATGTGACGAGATGGATAATGATGTTATTATGAATACAAATATGATGAGATGGATAATGATGTTATTATAAATGAAAATATGATGAGATGGATAATGATGATCTTGATGTGATGGTATTATTCTTTATTTTTTGAAACTTTCAAATGCACATGAATGTATGTTATCTAGAATGAAATGAAAAGGCAACTAAATGATATTTTTGTTATGTCAAGTATACTCAAATCTTGTAAAAATAAATAACATCAACATTGAGGATGACAAACTTAGAAAATATATAGTGGAGATGCAAACTAATATGAAATGAAATTCTATCTATGGAATGTTTTCAATCTTATTTTTTGTGCATACTATCATCATTGAGCATTTTATTATGTTGAAAGTTAGTACAAACATTGACGGCATAAAGATAGACCATTATGACCTGAGTACAACTTCCATACAACTTCCATTGATATTTGATAATGCAAGGTAAGACAAGGATCAAGGTATAATTAGACCGAGATGACCTGAGTATCACTTGTGTAAATATACAAGAGTTAGTCATGTTCTTATGCAAATTCAAAATGTCATCAAAGATATTTTATAGAGAATGTCCCGTGACAATTTGAACAATAGTAATAATTAACTCACAAGCAACAAACAAAGAAAAATATCATATTTTATCATAGTGCCTCTAGTTTATGACATCATCGAGGTACTCCCAAGAAATGATAACAACAATCACAATATATCATTTGAAGATTTTTGTTAAGGTGATCTAACCATGATTAAGAAGATGATCCTTTAGTGATGAGATGATCTGGTTTGATGTTGATATTTGATTTGATTGATTGATTGGATTGAATTGATTTTCGATGCTCAAATTTCGAAATGGTTGTTGTGATTGTTATTCTGATGTTATGGTTTGTTGGTTGCTTGCTTGTTTATCTATGCTCAATGGTGATTTTCCCCTAGTGAGATCAGGATTTTTTCCCTAGTGAGAACAAACCAAATTTATTATGGATATGTACAATGAGAACCAAGCTGAAGTGGGACGACCGCATTAGCTGAATATGGACATGAAGCTCGCTGCAAGGTATGCATGAATGCACAGGGATGGCAGAAGTAGATGATCAACACATGCTCAAAAAGATGGAGAAGCCGACCCATCACAAATAGTGTCTATTTACTAGGTTTTCACCATTTATTTTTATTGCACTTTTCAGATTTTAATAATTTTTTTCTTGTTACCAAGACACCTATTTACCAAGTTTTCATCAAGGGAACCATTTTTTGATTTTTTTTCTTATTTATTTTTATTTTTATGCTATCACCAAGATGCTTGTTTGCTAGGTTTTCATTAGGGTGACAATTTTGTGTAGGAAATTTTTTTTGTTTTTTATGATTTTTTTAGGACTTTTTCTGCTTTTTATGATTTTTTCAAGACTTTTTATGTTTTTTATGATTTTTCAGGACTTTTTCTACCTTTTATGATTTTTTTAGGACTTTTAAGAAATGCACTGACTACATGAGGTATAGAACTTCTTCAGGTGAAGGTTGTTCATTGGTTCCTCAAATAGATCCCCTTCAAGTGTAGATAACTGAGATACCCTCGATCCAAAGACTGATATTACCACAAAAAGACCTAGCTAGTTAGTTTCAAATTTTCCTTTCTTTTCTCGGTCTTGCTGATTACAGGGATTTTCTTTCAGAACCAGATCTCCCACCTGAAATGTCCTAGGTTTGACTTTGTGATTGTAACTTCTATTCATTCTATGCTGATATACTTTCAGGTGATCCACTACCTACTAACAATGTTCATCCAACAACTCTAGCTCGTACAGTCTAGCTACATGATAATCTTCATCTATAATCAGACCATTAAAGGATACACGAAGTGATCATATCTCCACCTCAATGGGAAGGATGGCCTAAAACCCATAGATGAGGGCATATGGTGTGGCCCCTATGGGGGTATAGATACTTGTATGATAGGCCCACAAAGAAAGATTTAGTTGAGTATGCTAGTCATGTCCAACATAGTAGATGATTTTCTTTAGGATCTTCAGGATGGTTTTTTTAGAGGCCTTTGCTTGGCCATTCCCTTGAAGATAATATGGTGTAGAAAAGTGATGTTGGATATGAAACTTCTCACAGAGTTCTTGCGCGTCCTAATTTTTGAAAGGCCTACCATAGTCAGTGAGAATGGACTGAGGAATATGATACCTAAAAATGATGTAGTTCAATATGAATGAGGAGATATACTTTCCCGTGATGGTGATCAAAGGCACTACTTCAACCCATTTTGTGAAGTACTCTATGGCTGTGATAATGAACTTGTGTCCATTTGATGAAGATGGGTGAATTTTTCCTACAAGATCTAACCCCAACTAACAAAATGGCTATGTTGATACAAAGGGTTGTAACTCCTATGCAGGTGCATGAATGTGATTACCATGGATCTGGAATTTTCTACATGTTTTGACAAATCAAAAGGTTTATCTCTCCATCATTGGCCAGTAATATCCAAGACGAAGGAGTTTCTTGGTGAGGGTTAAACCACTTGAATGAGTTTCACAAATACCTTCGTGAACATTGTGTAAAGTTGTTTTAGACTCATCACTTTCTAGACATCATAAGAGGGTTCGAATGAGACCTTGGTGATAAAGGACATCAGCTATAAGGGTATGGAGGGTGCCATGGCAAATGAAATTTCATTTTTGGTTGCTGGAAAGATCGGGAGGAAGGGTGTTATCTTTTAGGTAAGCATATATATTTCCATAGATGGAGGTATTGGCATCGTCTGGGTGGAAAATAAGGTGGGACTTAGATTCATCATAGGTGGGGGTAAATAGTTGCTCCACCATGAACTCATAGCGGCCTCATCTTTCTGGAATCTGCAACAAAGAAGCAATAGTAGCTATAGCATTGGAAACTTTGTAGTCACTCCTTGGGATTTGATCAAATTTGATGTCGACAAATTACTTTTTGAAGTGATCGATCATTCTCTTGTAGGGAATTATTTTATCATCCTTGCTTTGGTAGTCATCATTGGCCTGATTAATGACTAGTTGAGAATCCCCATAAACCTAGAGTATTGCAATCTTCCATTCCATGGATGTCTTGATCCCAATAATGAGTTCTTCATATTCAACTATATTGTTAGTGCAAATAAACATTAGGTGATATGATTTAAGAATAGTGTTCCCTAAGGGAGTGATGAATAGGATTCTTGCTCCTAATCCATTATGACTGAAGGAACCATACAAATATAAAACCCACTATTTCGTTGTTGTCGTTAGGATATATGCATCTCAAAATTCAATATGGATTGGATGATCATCATGAAGTGGTGCCTTAGCTAGTTGATCAACAATGTCTTTCCCTTTGATATATTTTCTATCAACATATTGGATGTCAAATTCACTGAGTACCATTACCCACTTGGCCAGTCTTCCTGTCAGATTTGCTTTGCTTAGGAGATATTTTAGTGGATCAATCTTGGATATGAGCTTAACTGTATGAGTCATCATATAGTGTTGCAATTGTTGGGTAGGAAAAACTATAGTCAAGAAAGGTTTCTCAATGGAGGTGTAATTGATCTCATATCCATTCAAGGTTCTACTGATATAATAAAATGCTCTTCCTTTCCCCGTTGAATCTTCTTGTGCCAATAAAATCAAAATGATCGATCAATAGTGGTGATGTACAATAATAGAGGATTTCCTTATATTGGAGGTGATAGGATGAGTGGACTCGTGAGATACTATTTTAGTTGATTGAAAGTTTCGTCGCGTTTCTCATCCCATCAAAATGAAACATTCTTGTATAGCAGGTATGTGAAAGGATGGGTCTTATCGGCCAGTCGTGAGATGAATCTCCTGATTGATTAGAATCTACCTTGTAGGGATCTTAGCTGACAAATGTTTTTTAGTGGGGCCATCTCCATAATAACTCTTACTTTTGCTGGATCCACCTTGATGCCTTTCTCTGACACTATGTACCCAAGTAGTTTTGTTGAAATTATGCCAAATACACATTTCTTTGGATTGAGATGCACATTAAAATTCTCTAGATGGGTGAAGAGTTTGTCTAATATTTCCAGATGTCCTTCTCTTGTGTTGGATTTTTCCAACAAATTATCTACATAGTCCTCCATGAAAGTATGCATCACGTCATGGAAAATAGTTGACATATCTCTCTGATAAGTGGCCCCTTCACTTGTCAACCTGAAGGGCATGACATTCCAATAGAAAGTTCCCCATGGACATGTGAAGGCTATGTTATCTTGATCTTCAAGAGATAATTTGATTTGATTATGTCCAAAAAATCCATCCATCAGTGATAGCCTGCCATGTCCTACTATCAATTCCACAATGATATCTATGTTAGGTAAGGGGAAATCATCTTTCAAGCAGGCCTTGTTAAGATCTCTAAAGTCAGTGCAAATCCTTATGCTCCCATTAGGTTTGGAGAAAGGTACAATATTAGATATCCACTCTGCATAGTGAATGGGCCTAAGGAATCTGACATCCAACAACTTCTTTAGTTAAGCCTTCACCAATAGGGAATTGTGCAGATGCATTTTTCTTAACTTCTATTTGACTGGTTTGATTCCTGAAGGAAGGGATAAATGGTGCATGATGAGGTCTAGATCTATCCATGGCATGTATGCATATGACTAGGCAAATCTGACTTGCCACTCTTTGAAGAACTTGATAAAGCTAGGCTTCTCTATTTATGTCAATGATTCAGCTAGATGAAGAGTTCTTATTATTAATGAAGGGAAAATAGGGATGGATCTAATGACCCAACAGTGTGGAATACATTCCCTTAACACTAATACAATAGAGGAGAAGAGAAAAAATGAGTTCTAATAGATTCTTAAAACTATTGAGATGAATAAAAACAACATAAATGAGATAACATAAAATAAGCATTCACAGATTTGACAGAGTATTTACGTGGGAAAAAGAATTTAGGTAAAAAACCAACCACACCAAGATAGAACAATTGTATTACAGTAATAATCAATTACATACAATATCAACCCTTACTCTGATCAACTCATAGCAACTTCATGTTATTTTCTCACTATTACAATACTTTACCTTCAAAGTATACAATGAATTCACTATCTAACTTTCATCGACTTGCACTCAAACTACATATCAAAACCATCACCTTTGGTTTACATATAATATTGTATTCAGCTGAAAAAATTCATACATCACATTCAATGTCTCAACCAATCCCATAGCTTCAAGTTCATGTATCGAACTTCCAGTACGCCATCGATCTTCTATGATCTCATCGAGCCACCCAGGCATTTACTTCCTTGCCATAATCGGGTTACTATCACTAGCCAAACAAGTCTGCAATTACTGCCTTTACTGTTTTGGCTTTTGGCCAATCAACATTCTATCAAACTACCATGTGTCCTTCTACCATTCACTATGTGCTTTGACCACTAGGGCCAACTCAATCAATTGAGCTTCGAGCTCGCCCGAGCTCCTACCGTGCTACCGTAGCCCTATCTGAGTTGCCTCACGGTAAGGCAGTGGGCTCATCTGAGCTCACCTTGACCTTACTTGTGCTATCGCTGCACTGTTGGCTTTACCTCATGGTAAGGGGATGAGCTAGCCCGAGCTCACCCTTCGCCTTCACCGAGCTTCATCAATGACCGCCCCGTGCAATCGTGGCCCTATCAAGACATGTCGTGGTATGGTAATGAACAGCCTGGGGGATAGTTGGTGATGAAATTGTGCTACCACGGAGGCTGCTAGGCCACCCCACGGTAGGGCAGTGACCATCAGCCAGACTACTGGCAGTCTTACTATAGCCACCATGGTGAGAAAGTTCATTGCCAAGCTCACCGCTGGCGGTCTCACCGTGGACACCGCGGTGAGAGGATCCACCGCCTATAGAGTGGCGGTAACTATTGACCAAGCCACTAGCTGCTTCACTGTAGCCACCATAGTGAGACAACTCACCGCCCGCAGTGGAGCGATAACCACTAGGCCACTATTGGTGGCTTCACCGCAGCCACCATGGTGAAGGCCTTCATCGACCATGGTAAAGGCCTTTGCCGACCATGGTAAGGCATTGACTGATGAGGCAAGCTGCAAGCCACCTACCGCGACCACCGCGGTGAGTAAAATCACCGCGTGCGGTAAGGCGATAACCGCCAAGCCTGTCACCATGGTACCACTAGGGGCAGACTTGACCGCTGTGGTAAAAGATGAGAATGAACATTTTTCACCAATTTCGAATAAGGTAGAGGCACAAACTAGAAATTGAGACATCATTTCCCAATAGTTTTTCTAGTGCCGACATTGATGGACTGTGTTGGTTTAATTAGAACTTTGGATTTCTCCTAGAAATGTTCTTGGAGAGTGTCAAATTTCCCATCCTTTGGCACCTCAAAAAAATTTTCACCATCGAATGCGCTCTTTATTTTTACTATTTCCTTATCTGATACTATCATAGAATGGTTTTCACCATTAGATCTTCCTTTTGTTTTGTTTATTTTACAACTGGGAAACTTGACACTCTCCTGTTGTGAAGTTCTACTAGGATGTTCAATGGTGGGCATTGTTTTAGGATTAACAACATAGAGGAAGTTCACAATGGCTTCATGATTTGAAAAGGTAGGTATGTCAATTGGCTCAGCTTGATCCCAATCTATCAATTCAGGGTGTACTAAAGGTAAGGTGTCATCAGATGGATTCAACTTAGATGTCGTAATAATCCTAATGGCTATATCATTAGCATATAAGACTAGGGCCAAATTGAGGTCTATGATGTTACCTTCTTCTGAATGATTTGTATTATTGAGTCTGATCATCTTCACTCGAGTCATCGATATTTTGTGATCCTACTTCAAGTTGTCTAAGTCCCGAGCCTTATCCCTCCTCAAGCATGGGAGTATACTTATGTATTACATAAACATCCTTGTCATGACATGATTCTTCTAACAATGAATCCCATTCATATTTATTGGAATCAGACTCAAAGACATCAGTTGCTTGTAGCTGTAGAATCTGTTCAAACAATTTATGTTTTGGGTCTTCCTTTGTTTCTTCTTATTTCTAATGTTGTTTATATCCTAGCCTAGTTTTTCATTTGGGATTGGTTATAACAGGTTGGATAGGTTCTATGATACCCTCTTTATTTTTTTTGATGGGTCCCTATCCATCATATCCCATCTTCTCTAGGATCGAGAATCATTTTCCATACTAAGTAGCTTGGACATTTGTTGTTGCAGCTTGAGAATCAATTTCATCTTTGTCGAGCTAGTTCAAAACATCTTTGTCATCTAATTCTTCCTCCTGAGTGCACAATTTTATGAATCAACCATCAAATGGTGTGACTAGTTGGGAGGATGATGAGGTCGATGGTTGACCAAAGGATTTTTGTGATAGTAACTATGAAAGAGAAAGGGATTGTTCAATGGAATACTCATTGACACCTTTATCTTTGATTTAGACTTTCTCTTCAAATTGTTTGTGTAACTCAGATTTTTTCAGAATTTATGGATGCTAAAGTTGCACAAGATTAAACATCAATTCTAAACTAAATAAAACAACAAAGAATGATAAGTAAGCATGATAAATCTAAACTTATAAAAACTAGAATGATCTCACCGAATATGTAAATACTTCCTCGATTTATCTCAATTTCCCTTCTCCATTTTTCTATCTTGTTATTCTTTGCCCTCAGATATTTGTGTGTTTGAATGCAAGCATAACTTCGTCGAGTGTCTCAGCAAAATATCGAAGATTGTTTCTTCTCAAAAGTGTATAATGATTTCGGGGAGAGGAATAATGATTATGACAGGCCATTTTATAGATTTTGTTTTTTTGAACGATCAGCTCAGATTGAAAGAGAGATCGACAGATGAGATTGATGAATTCCATGCGATGAGTTATGTGATAGATAGAACGTGAGTTAGAACATGAGTCAGGAAAGACTAAAAACAGAAAAAATTCTTAATCTTCAGTTAAGAATCTTCGAAAATAGAAGAAAATAGACTTTGAATGTCAAAGACAAAGTCAGAACTCAAAGATGAAGAATTTGAATGCATAATTAAATTAATTAATTAAATAAAAGATATTTAATTAATATATGCATACATGCATATAAATTAGAACTAGTTAATCGACTAGTTGTGACAGAGAGTCTTCCTGCAGAGATGTTCAGTAGTTAAATTCAGAGATAACTCGAGAACTAAAAATAGATCTCAAGTCAGAAGGTGAGAACATGACTTAGACAACTGAATGATAGAAGAATGTGACATAAATAATAAAATATGAATTAACTGTTAATTTAATTCAACATTCAAAAATAGAAGATTTAATTAAATAAATAAAGATAATTTAATTAATTTGACTTTCGAAAAGGGTAGAATTGAATAATTAAATAATAAATATTTAATTATAGTTGAAAAGGGGGTTAAATGAATAATTAAATAAAGATATTTAATTATAGTTGACATATGATAAAAAGAGGGTTTAATTAAATAATACATTATTTAATTAAGAAGGAAGAATTAATTAGTTAGGGACATAATTAAATAAACATGATTTGTTTAATTATCCAAGTTGAATAAAGATTAATGATGAATTAATGAATTAATTAAAAAGGGGTATTTAATTAATAGAGGAAATATGTGTTAGAAAGGGTAATTAAATAATTGACATTATTTAATCATGACCATGGACTATAGAATATTATTTCGATTATGTACTCGCAGGCCTAGACCAATTTTAGGTATCTACAGTTTGCCCCTCTTTGATACAATGTTGGTATGACGTTGTGTCAAAGAAAATATGCCTCGGTCATGCCCCAACATGAAACAGGTTAGGGTATGCCCTCTCGGGAAAATTGACATTTTTTGAAACATTTCAAAAAAATCAGGAAATATTCCCGATAAGTCAAGATGATAGTCACAAATGCTATGGAGTCGACGGAATTGAATTTGGAGTTAATACGGACGTATACGGGTCATTAGAAGTTGAAAGATTATGTGGCCAATAGATTAGGGCTGAGAAAATGCCACTTTTATCCACCTATAAATAGGAATTAGGGCTAAAATGAATTCATTTATACCAAGAGGAGATAGAAAAACTAGAGATTTTGCTCTGACTGACGGAGGAAATGGCGCCTATTCCATACACTAGACATCGAGGATATCGGATCCAGACCTTCAGGAGGCCAGCCGACGCAGGACCACTGGTATGTACTCAAAAACGAGATCTTTTAATGTATTTTTGGCACATTTTTCTAGGCTTAGAAAATGAATAAGAAAATGCGGTGCATCGTAAACGATGCATATGTCGTCGTATTCGCCGCATCTGACTATGAAACGATGCATCTGCAAAAACTCACCAGGCTAGTTTCAGCTGATTAGGGAATGACCACATGTGTGGTTGTGCAATGCAAATGCATTAGGGATAGACGCAATTGTATAAGTGAACCACATATGTGTTGAGTGAAACGCATATGTAGTTGGACAGTAGAAAGTGCAATTTGAACCGCAAGTGCAATGTGCACCGCATGTGGTTTTTGTGAACCGCATGTGCAGTAGTCAGAAAGGGGTGTGAGGAAATGTGATGCATATGCATTGTGCAATGGATGTGAGGCTCTGTGCAATGTATTTGCAAAAATGCACCGCATCTATTAAAGTGAGCCGCATTTGACTAGCAAAATTTTTCAAAAAAAATTTCGAAGGAAAATTTGAAAAAATACTGACATCATGGGTAACTTGTAGGTGGTGATAGATCCTATCTACACATGGGAGTCATGACCAGATAAATTTTCCTTGAGAGACAGTTTGAGCTCTACAGAGGTTCAATTGCTATGGGTTCTAGGTCTACGACATTGCTTGTCAATGCTTGCCATTCGGGCGAACAGGGGGATGCTGACGACACTTTGCGAGCGATGGCATTCTGAGACATCATCGTTTCATTTGCCGACTAGGGGGGCCACTGTCACATTAGAGGATGTGTATAGGATTTTGAGGCTACCCATCAGAGGAGAGCGGGTTACATATGATACCCAGTGAGGATTGATTGAGTTGGCATGATTTTATCAGGTTGATGACATCAGTAGGCTCGGCATTGAGCACTACGAGATTAGATGGCCAGTGTTAGGAGATAGATACGATAGGATTGATTGTATCCTATGTACATTGATTGGAGGTATTGTGCTTCCCGAAAGACGGGGTCATGGCTTTCTAGTGGGATGGGGAGCTATGTTGGTTGGTATGTTGGAGAGTTAGACAAGATATGCATGGGGTCCATGTCTACTTGGGATACTGTATTTTCATTTACATGACATTGCTTACAAAGATGCATAGTCATTGAGTTGTGGGACGACATTGCTGATGATATGGGGTTTTGAGAGGATAGCCATATTTCGTCCTCCAGTGATAGTAGAGAGAGAGGAGAGACATCCATATGTGTTTTGATATACAGGGCAGATCACACAGACACATGTTGGAGACATGCATTGGATACACTTGACCAGTTTATATGGAGACCTTACATGGATTGTGAGGCATGGGCGGATGATGATATACATTTTCCATTCTGCAGACAGACACAGTACCTTATTGGGAGGACTGTTTCTAGTGTTCACATCATTGAGCGACTCCTGCCAGATAGAGTTTTGAGATAGTTTGGAGAGGTTCAAGGTGTGCCTCTAAGTAGAGCAGAGTTTGCTCATTTGTCTAGAGAGGTTCCATGGTGGGGACCCATGATACCAGTTACCACAGCTGAGGCAGACATACAGGCATTGCAGCCAGTATAGTGGGGGTGGAGAGATGGATTAGTAGATCCAAGGACTATGACTATATACGATGCATGGTGGGCAGTGCATCGATCGATTCCCTATACCGATCTAGATTTGCCAGCACCAGTCGAGAGACGAGGCACAGGGCCAAGAGAATGATGGAGAGGTGGAGGTGCCAGAGTGGGTAGAGTTGGTGGTAGAGGTGGGAGACGAGGATGAAGAGGATAGAGAGGGGGTCAGGCAGGTGGAGATGTACTGATTTAGGCAGTAGTAGTAGTTGATGTACTAATGATAGATATCAGAGGGAGAGTGGATGTTCCGGCTGGGGGTGAGCATGCTGCAGTGGAGGTAGTGGTTGAGGAGCGTGCAGATGTAGATGTGTGAGTAGAGGATGTCGCAGAGGATTTTGATGTAGACACGGCCTTAGATCCTCTGGGTGTGTTAGTAGGATATGGAGAGGATGATGTAGAGGATGATGTTGAGGAGGATGTTGAGGAGGAGGCACCTATGGAGGAGCAGGAGAGAGAGCTCAGAGATTGGATAGTGGAGGGGAGACAAGATGAGGATGCTCCTAGAGACAGTGATAGGGAGGCTATGGAGGAGAGAATCAGACTTATGACGGTAGATTTTGAGGCGATGAGACTAGAAAGAGACAGTTCCTACTCAAAAAGGGACAGTGCCTATGCAGAGAGGGACAGTGCGCAGACAAAGAGGGACAGTGCTCTCATGGAGAGAGACTAGGCTATAGCACGGAGGCAGGAGATAGAGCAGCAGTTTGCAGAGGTTAGACGTCTTTGTAGTGGGTCTTCATCTTATGGTATGGTATGAGAGTTAGTTAGATCAGTGGAGAGAGCCACTTATTATAGGGATTTTTATGAGGCTGCAGTGCCAGCAGAGAGATGGGCTCCTACATTTTCAGAGGTACGTAGTCAGAGCAGAGGTCATACTCGGAGTTAGAGGACACAAAGCACTGAGGGGGTGATAGGACCATCAAGGTCGGGTCCATATGATAGGCCTTCCACCTCACAGAGGCCACCTTCGACTATATTCCCACCACCATCACCTCGTGACAGTAGGGGTAGTGGGACACGATGATAGGGACTTCAAATACTTGTAGACATTTGTATTTTTGATCAGAGAGCCTGTGAGCTCATGTTTTATTTATTGATACATTCAGACATTGTACTGTGACACACTTTTTGAGCGATATATATATGATTTTGGCGGATTTTACATGATATGCAATTCTATGTTATGTATGATGCTTTATTTCTACATGATTATGTTTCCCAAATGATGTATGTACATGTGTTATGAATGAATGTTGCTATATATTTATGAGTTATGCATTGAATAATGATGTTATGAATGCCTGATTTTACTTATGATAATGAATGCAATGTTCAACATGATGCTTATATGTGATGGTAATATGGACATGCAATGTTTACATGATGTACGTTATAATGATGCAATGCCTATTACGCCATGATGTGAAATACAATGAAAATGAAAGGTACTATATGAAATGTTTATTGAATGGATGTAGATGCAAATGACCTAATGTGTTTTTTTTTTTTATTGTGTCACAAGACTTTATCTTAATGTCAAAGAAGAGAAATGTTAGGATGAAAATGACTTCAGAATGTTAGTAAGAAATAATTAAGGTCATGATGTGAAATTTAATGTAATGAGATAATGATGGTTGATCGATTGAGAAAAAGATATAACCTTCGATATTTTGCCAAATATGCTATACTTGCTTTGTTATCATCATTGGGCAGGACATGATATAGATGAATAGTACACACTATGATATGAGATAGATCATAGTGTACAAAGTTATCCACCTGTGAAAAACAGACAGTCGTAGACAAGGAGTGTCTTAACTCAGACTAAGGACATGATGCTCCAGTCGTTTGGTCAAGACAAACCACAAACAGGATACAAATAAAAGACCGGTCATGAGATGTCATTGCTCCTCTAAATCCTTGATAGGACATCCTTGAGGAAACTAGTAACATGACTCAAAAACCAATGTCAAAAAGACAGTTGACAGATAGCAGCCAAAGAAAAAGAATCCTGAGATGTCGTTGCTTCTCTAAATCCTTCAAGGGACATCCTTGAGAAAGCTAGCAACAAGATCTTGCACAAATTGATAAAAAGATAAGACAAAATAAGATATAAAGTCATAAAGCCAAATAAATGTATTCACCAAAACTTGATCTTGTGGGATTCTTTGATGTTGATGTTTGACATAGCGTAATGTGAGAGAATGACACTTACCACATAGGACGTTGGTCTGGTTTCGACTTGGTGACTTCTATATAAGGCATGACAAAGCTTGGTTTTAGTAAGACACATGTCATATAAGACGTTGGAGTCTAATGACATTGAAGTGACAAGCCACATGAGACTATGACAATTTGATGACGTCTGTTGACAAGAAAGACATATCTTGCTAAGACATGGGTTGATCGCTTTGACAATGTGTTTGATATTGACTTGATGACTTGTTGAGATGTTTTTCCTTGTTGTTGCATGACTCATTTTGATTTGTTGACCGATAAAAGCGTGTGCATGTAGACAGTGTATGACATGAGACAATACCTTAAACTATCATATGCAACTTGTGTGATAGTGATTGTGAATGAACCCTATTGGACTAACCTAGTGTGGTCTTGGGAGCTCATCAATTGATTAGCCTTGCCTATGTTGTACATGCAAAGACCTCATAGTTCGACACGACCAATGAATTCGAATATAAAAAGAGTCATGATTTAATGTGTGTGATACATGACAAACCTAGATGGACAGACCTAATGCCTTAGGGGCACATCGATTGATGGCCTTGCCTACGTCCCATTCACAGAGGCAACGTAGTTCGACTATGTCTACGACTGGCTTAACATGATCGACTTGACATGATTGAATAGACATGACTGACATGACATGATGGACTAGACATGATTGACTTGACTCTATTTTTTGGGATTTTCTGACATTTTTTCGATTTTTTTTTTTGGATTTTTGATGTTTTCTAATGTTTTTGGGATTTTTTAGGACATTTTCGATGGCATGATGCTATGTACAAAGTGTCAGAGCACAGAAAAAGGATTTTCCCCTAGTCGGGAATAGGATTTGGAAGATGGAATGGATCATATGACGGAATGGACGTTTAGATGTCAATCATTCCAAATGATGGATAGGACAACCATTTATTATGAGTGATGGTGAAAAAGTCTGATTAGAATGATGGTAGAAGGAAGAGCGAGCTTGACTACACATGGCGCCTGTTTGCCAGGTTTTCACCATGGTACTTATCCATAGCACCACCGAAGCGGTTTTCACTAGTGGACGGATTTATTTCTCTTTACTTTTTTGATTTTCTCTTTTTTTTTGGTGTTACAAAGATACCTGTTTGCCAGGTTTTCATCAAGGTAACCATTTTTTTGTTTTTTTCATTTTTTTGTATTTTTCCAGATTAAGACACAAATTGTCGGAGACTTAAGTGTAGAACCTCTTTAGATGTAGATTGTTGATAGGGGACAAAAGTGGTTCTCCTTCAGGAGTAGAGAGTTGGTACGCTCCTGACCCAAAGGCTTCTGTGACAATGTACGGCCCCAACTAGTTAGGTTCAAACTTTCCTGGTTTCTCATGTTCAGCTTGGTTCTTAGGATTCTCCATTAATACCAGGTCACCAATGTCAAAGTGTCTATTGAGAACCTTTCTGTTGTAACTACGACGAAGACAATTCTGATATGCTTGTAAATGATCTAATGCTTTTTGTTTTCATTCATCCAGCAATTCTAGCTCTTGTAACCTAGAGACACGGTATTCTTCATCATCGATATGACCCTTCAAGGATACCCATAGAGAAGGTATTTCAACCTCAATAGGTAAGATAGCTTCGGACCTGAATATGAGGGAATATGGAGTGGCCCCGGTGGGAGTACGAATGCTTGTGCAATAAGCCCAAAAGGTAGGATTAATCTGTAGGTGCCAGTCACGACCAACGTCATTGACAGTCTTCTTAAGGATTCTAACAATAGTCTTATTAGATTCCTCAGCTTGGCCATTACCTTGTGGGTAATATGGGGTGGAGAAATGGTTTTTGATGTGGAATTCTTCACATAAATGGCATACTTATTGGTTCTTGAATGGGCGGCCATTGTTTGTGATTATGGATTGAGGCACACCATACCAAAAAATGATATAGTTTAGGATAAACTTAGATATTTGTGTGCCGGTTATGTATGTCATGGGGATGGCTTCGATCCATTTCGTGAAGTATTCGGTAGCAATGATGATGAATTTATGGCCATTTGATGATGGAGGGTGTATCTTACCTATGAGGTCGAGTCCCCATTGGGCGAAGGGCCATGGTGAAGTAATTGGACAAAGCTCCTATGCTGGTGCTCTTATCAAGTCTCCATGTATTTGACATTGTCTACATTTCTTTACAAAGACGTATGAGTCTTTCTCCATCGTAGGCCAATAGTAACCCAGTCTCATAATCTTGTGGGCTAGAGTGGGACCACTCGAATGAGATCCGCATATACCCTTGTGTACCACTCGCAAAGTTGTTTGTGCTTCCTCATCATCGAGACATCTCATTAGGGTGTTATCTAAGGTACGTCTATATAGGGTTTCTCCGATGATGGTGTACTTGGCTGACTTTTGGATGAAAGTTCGACGTTGGTTATTGGAAAAATCTTGAGATAGGGTTTGGTCAGTGAGGTAATCGAATATGTCTTTATACCAAGGATACGTAGGACCAACAATGGTACACACTATCACAGTATCAAGGACAGCATAAGCGGGGATCAAAAGTTGTTCAACCAGGAACTTGAACTTAGGCACATTACTTGGGATATCCAACAAAGAACCCACGGTTGCCATTGCATCTGCAGCTCTATTTTGGATATGTGGTATTTGTTGAAAATTTATGTCATTGAAATACTATTTGAAACTGTCAGCCATCCTCTTGTAAGGTGCAAGCTTCTCATCCGTAGTCTCGTAATCATCATTCACCTGTCGGATTACCAGTTGAGAGTCGCCAAAGACATGTAGTCTCTTAATGTTCCATTGAGCTACCATTTTTAAACCTGTCACTAAGGCTTCGTATTCTGCTATATTATTTGTACAAGGAAATGCAATCCTGAATGATTTAGGAATGGTATCACCTTGAGGTGTGACAAATAAGATACTAGCCCTTGAACCATGATTTGTATGTGATCCATCAAAGTATACTTTCCACTCAGTTTTAACCTCAAGGTTGAAGAGAAATTCATCTAGAAAATCTGCTACTAATGGATGATCTACCTTTATAGGTGCATCTGCTAGTTGATCTATAATGACCTATCCTTTTATTGCCTTCCTTTCGACATACTGAATATCATACTTGCTAAGTATCATAACCCATTTAGCCAATCGGCCTGTTAAAGCTGCCTTACTTAGGAGGTACTTAAGTGGATCAATTTTTGCAATCAACATGGTTTGTCGATTGAGCATATAGTGTCTAATTTTTTGGGTAGCAAAGACTACCGCAAGATAGGCATGTTCTATGTTGCTGTAATTCAATTCATAGCCCACTAAGGTTCGACTGATATAATAAATCACTCTCTCATGACCTTCATCATCTTGTTGTGCAAGAAGAGCCCCTAATGCCGACTGATTTGCTAAGATATAAAGTATCAATGGTTTCCCCTCTGTAGGTGGCATTAGAGCTGGAGGAGTAAGAAAATAGTCCTTGATTTGTTGGAAGGCCTCTTGAAATTTAGGTGTCCACACAAATGGCACTCCTTTTTTGAGTAAATGCTTAAATGGATGTATTTTATCCGCCAATTGTACTATGAAATGCCTAATGGACTATAATCTCCCTTGTAGGGTTCTGAGTTGACCAATGCTGGTTGGAGGAGGCATTTCTATGATTGCTCTTACCTTTTTTGGATCTACTTCAATGTGTCTACGAGAGATGATATACCCTAACAGCTTCCCTGATTTCACTCCAAAGACACACTTCTTCAGATTGAGCCTGACATTGTAGTTTTCTAACCTCTAGAATATCTTGTCTAACACTTTCAAATGATCTTCCCTTGTTTCTGACTTGGCTATTATATCGTCGACATAATCTTCCATGAATGTATGTACAAAGTCTTGAAAAATCATAGTCATTGCTTGTTGGTAAGTGGCTCCTGCATTCTTAAGGCCAAACGGCATAACATTCCAACAATATGTGCCCCATGGACACGTGAAAGCTATCTTATGTTGATCTTCAGGTGCTATCTTTATCTAGTTATATCTAGAGAAACCATCCATAAGGGATAGCATCTCATATCCTGTAGTAAGGTCTACTATCATGTCAATATTTGGCAATGGGAAGTCATCTTTAGGACATGCCTTGTTGATGTCCCTAAAGTCAGAGCAAATTCAACTGCCCCCAGTTGGCTTAGTCACTGGTACCAAATTTGATATCCAATCCGCATAGTCTATTGTCCTTATGAATCCCACGTCCAATAGTTTCTTAAGTTCTACCTTGACCAATAGAGCAATTTGCGGATGCATCTTCCTTAGTTTCTATTTGACTGGTTTGATACCCGGCTGGAGTAGTAAATGATGCAATATCAAGTCTGGATCCAGCCCAGGCATGTCAGCATACGACCATGCAAAATTTACTTGTCTCTTTTTGAAGAAGTCTTTGAACTCATGTTGTTCTGTCTCTGATAAAGAAGCCGCAAAATATACTATCTGAGGATTCTCTTTTGTTCCTATGTTGACTGCGACAACCTCTTCTACTAACATGGGTGACTTTTCTTGTGCAACGGGGAGAATATTTAAACCTCTATCCTTGGGTGCCTCAGAGAGGTTTTTTCCCTCGGATACGTCCTTTATTTTGTCTTTTTCTTGGTCCAAGGGCACCTTTCGATTTTCACCTAGGGACTCATCATTTTTATTTTCATTTTTGCGACTAAAGGTGTAAATAGACTCCCTGAAATATGCTTTATCATCCAAGTCTATGGTAAAACTTGCCTTATGATCTCCTCTAGGTATACCTTCTCTAAGTCCCATGAACTCAGCAATTGCTTTGTTGTTCTCAAATGTATCTATGATAGGTGTACCTTGTTGATCCCAGTCAATGAGTTTAGGATATACAAGGGGCATGTCATCATTGGAGTTTATAAGAGTAACTGCTGACAAGGTGAATATACACTGGTTGACATGGTCATAGAAGTTTTGGACTAACTCCTTCTTGTTTTTCTTGCTAGGGATAGGTATATTCTGTTGTGGGACAATGGTGAGGGCAGATTCATCAGAAGATGGCTTGTCAGGTGCCCAAGATGCATGATCAAGGGTTTCCCAATAATAGTTCTTTTGCCATTCTTCTTTAGACAAGTGTTTCTTAGGACAAGGACTAGACTGTTTTGTTACAGGTTTCACATTGAGGTCCAACTCTCCAAATAATGCGTCTATGTTCATGGTACTAGTAGATGAGAGAGACTCCCATTCACCATCACTTGAGTAAGGGGATTCATCATAGACTGGAGGTTTTTCATAAACTCAAGGTAGGTCACAAACTAGGGGAAGTGGTTCATGAGATGTCTCGATGTCTGGGTAATCATTCACTTCCTCTTGAAATGTTGACGAGGTACCAGGAAACCCAATTCTAAGTGGTTCACACCCTAGCCCTAGATACTTCGATCGTGGGTAAACAGTAATTGGTTATGTCCTTCCATTTTGATATAGTCCTAACCCACTATGCCTGTCATAGCCTTCATTTTGCATTATCTTAAATCCTTTTCCATATTGGTCCTTGGCTATTTGAATAGACGGGGAGGGGTATTCATGTTCTTCTTGATAGAACTAGGAATCAGCTTGATCCACAATCTCTTCACTTAACTCTCCCCATTTTGTCAATGTCATTGTAGGGGGAACATGAAACATGAGCATAGACTGTCTTCTATCCACCATGGGTAGGCCATATGCCTTAGGTGGAATCAGTTTAGTAACATAGTATGATGCCTTTATATTATACTCACCACAACCCTTGTCTTGGATCTCAAGTTTTGGAGTGGAAGATGGTGGTTTGAATGAAATGGACTTAGTGAGACATGATGGGTCAACGTATTGGGATAGAGTGGATGATGAAGCCTATTGATTAATAGGCACTTGTCAGTGTGGAAGATCCCTTAGGTTTGTACAATACTGGAAAGGATCTGGATCACCATCAATGGTGATCTCTGTGCCATTATAGGGCAACTTGAGACACTAGTGGTATTTTGAAGGTACCGCTTTCATTGCATGTATCCAAGGTCTACCTAACAACAAGTTGTATGGAAGGGTGAGATCCAAGACTTGGAAGCTGGTGTTCATGATTGCTGGGCCAATTCAAATAGGGAGTGTGGCAACTCCTTTGGACGATCTTTCCTCATCATTGTAAGCCTTGATGACTATACTCTTAGAGGTATCTACACAATCTTTCGAGAATCCTAATACCTTAACCAATTTAAGGGTACACAGGTGCAAACCTACTCCTCCATCTACCAAGACTCGTCGGACTTTGTTTTGATGGACTAAGACTTTAAGATGTAAGGGGTCATTGTGATCTGACTTTTCAATTGAGAAGTCTTGTTGTGAAAATGTAGCATGATGCGAGTTGGTCAAATATCCCACCATCTCTTCGAAATGATTGACATGTAAATCTGTAGGAACAGTTGTATTCTGTAGAGCTTTGTCAAGAATGGACCGATGCTGAGGTGATAAGGTCAATAATTCCAAGATAGATATTTGTGCGGGGGTTTTACTCAATTGATCGAGAAGGTTGTACTTGAACTTGGAACTTTGCGTAGATGGCTCAGAAGAAGGACCAGGAATAGTAATCTTAGTTCTGCATGTGGTTATATTACATTCTGGATGCTTCTTGATGGAGAAAGTATTGACATTCTCGTTTGCGGCTCGAAGGTGGTTTATGATCTTTCCTTTACCATAGTCATACTTGGTATTGTTATAGTTGGCCGATGGATTATTCTAGGGTCCCGAACTAGAGGCTTTTCCTTTTGTGTGGTCATGTAAGGGGTCCGTGAAGACCTTATGATCACCGTTCTTAGTGTTTTTCTGCCCACCAACCTCTATAGTTCCGTTTTCAACAAAGTCTTGTATGATGTTCTTTAATTGGAAATATTGTTGGAGGTTGTGCCCTTTCATTCGATGATAGTCACAGAAAGCACCATCGACCCACCATGAAGGTTTGAATTGTCCAAGATCATACTCTCTTGGTTCCAATGGTTTGATAAGATTATGTTTGACCAATTCTTTGAAGACTACCTCAATTGGTTGCCCTAAAGGTGTAAATTCTCGCATTGGAAATCTCCTTTGTTGCAGTCTTTGTTGTGAGGTCTGGACATAGTTAGCCATTTGATCAGGATTGTTCATCATGTCTTCTTGTTGATTGTATCCTCTAAGTGTGATAACTAGTCTAGTATGTATGTTCTTAGCATCAACTATGTCGTCATTCGTGACATTCTTGTTCCTAGACCAGAATTTGTTTCTATCATTCGACACATTTGGATGTTGGACAATCGGGCTCTTGCCTAGTACTTTGATTTCACCTTTGTCAATAAGGCCTTTTTCAAGAATGATCCCCTTTTGTACCAATTCAATGAATGAAGTGCAACAGTGTACCCGTAAGTCACCTCTTAGTTTGGGGTTGATATTTTTGAGGAAGATAGTGACCTTTTGTTTTTCAGGTATTTCGATGGGACAGCAGCTAGCTAGACTTCTCCATCTCTAGAAGAAAGTGATAAATGTCTCACCATCTTCTTGTGTCATGTGGCACAAGGTTGCTATGGTTACTTCATTGTCTATGTTAAAGGAAAAGTGTTCAAAAATTTTTTTAGCCAATTCCACCTAGGATCGTATATCGTATGGCAATATGGAAAACCATTCCAATGCTATCCCTATAAGGGTTCATGGAAATAGGTGCATCAAGTAAGTGGGGTCATACGATATATCCATGCATGCCATTGAAAATTCTCTAATATGTTATATAGAGTTCTTTCTCCCATTATACTTAGGCAAATTTGGTATAATGTATCCATGGGGGAAAGGTGTCATATAGAGTGCTTTGTCAAATGGGCATGGACATAGGTCTTGTGCTGATATAGTTCATTTTCCTGACATAGACATGTCATCCATCTTTTGTTGTAGAGTCTGCATTTGGTTTTGAAGGATGTTGACTTGTGTCAAGGACATGGTGTTCATGTTATTTGGATCAATGTAGATGTTCTAATATGCCATGTTCTGTGATAGGTTATGATTGGGAAAGGGGATATATCTTGTCAAAATATTCTGATTCGGGATAGGGATATTCCTTGTCTGAATTGTTTGATTTGGTATAGGAATGCTTCCTGTCTGAATTGTCTGACTTGGTATAGGTATATTTCTGCCAACCTTGGTTCTCTTACCAGTCGTGTTGGTGCCAAAGGGGTTGGAGGAAGTTGCTCCCACAGTGAATTGTAAACCTTGTGTTATGTTAAAAGGAGTTGGGTTTACAATTGACGATGTTTGTGTTGGTATACCTGTTGGTATTGCTGCATTTATTTGAGGAATAGAAATAGTAGATTTCACAATTTGCATTGGTTGAGTTGACTTAGTTGTCAAAGAATGGACATCAAATCCTGGAGGTAGAGTGGCACCTTCTACTAGAAATTTGGCTAAGTAGCATTGTGGATCGTTTAGCAAACACTCATCCATGAAGGCTGCAAACTCAGGATCTTGAACTGATGCATCTACGTCTTCTATGTAAATCTGCCCATGTGTGTCCCTAGTGACATGTTTTTCAAGTAAAGGATTATGTGAATGTTTGCTTCCTGATGGTTGGTTTCCGAACGGATTGATGAATTCATTGGGGTCTATCATTGCTTTGTGTTTCTTTTTGGACCTTGTTTCGACCATGAAATTTTTTTCTCAAAATGGGTAATGCAGACTATGTCTAAAACTGATATGACCTATGTCTATGTTTTTGGATTTTTCTTGACAATAAGGATGTTGCTAAAAATCTAAGATGACGTATGATTGGACGGACAATATGCAAAACTCTAAGTGGACTAAATGGCGACAAATGAGTCTAAGACGGGTATAACCTACCACCTAATGGAATAAATGCATGCAAAAGTTCATTCCTGATGATGGAACCTAAACGTATGACAAGGACAGTATGACAATGTGAATTTTCCAAAGACAAGGAAAGTTATCTAACTGTGATATGCAATTTCCTAGGGAGTACCTATATGCATGCAAATTAGGATGATTAGGACTAAGACATTTTACTGCGACCAAGACGTATATGACACCTAATGATGGTAACTAAGACCTATATGACTCCTAATGATGGTAAACTAAGACGTATATGACGCCTAATGATGCAAGGTTTTTGAGCAAATTTAATTGGTTTCTAATCCAAGGTTGATCCTAAAAACCTAAAGCAAATAGTGACAAAGATATTTTAGACTCAGCTCGTGATTTTTTTGAAATTTTTCTGTTGATAGGCAATTGCGGTTCACCTAACAGTTGCGGTTTTTCTAACAGATGCAATTTTTTCAACTGACAGATGTGACTTAACAAGACACATGCGGTTTTTGAATTGGTAGATGCGGTTTGCATGCACACATGCGACTCAGAATGTAATAGTTGTGACTCATTTTATGTAGACTGTGTAAAATGACTATTTTGACAGCCAGATGCGACGTTTCCCCTATCAAATGCGACTCACTATGACACATGCGGTGATTAAACTGACAAATGCGACTCTATTTTCTAAAAAATGAACTTTTCCTGAAAGTTGTTTGACTGACTTTGTTTGTTTGATCAAGATTTTGACGAATACAGCAAAGAGGAAACACAACAATCAATGTGTCTTATGTTTTTTTGATGTAAGGACTATTAAGACTCGAAAACATGTACAACCTAGGCTTTTAGGACAGTATTTGCTGAATTCTTACTTGGATTTCTCCAGCTGCGCACATTCAGGGCAGATGACTAGTAGCTTGACCCCACTGGCTCCCCTCCATGGCACTCACTTATACGGGGTAGCCAAGCTACTGTACCCATGAAACTCCCATGGCATACATGTCACCTCAACACAAGAACCGTAAATTTGTAAGACGGCTTCACAGGTTATACACCTGCTGCACCAGCAAATAGATAGGATTTTGGTAACCCTACAACAAGGTGTTTAATAAGGGCATTCCATTCATGGGACACTATCCAACGTTGGTGAGAGTCCATTTCTGTCCATCTCATTAGAATAGTGTGAGTGATTCTTGGGATTTCCCCAAGAATCCACTTTTATATACCGGCTGGAAGTCGCTTGGCTTTAGCGTGCTACCGGTCTGAGTCATCTTGGGGTGAGTAATTTTTCCCACCAAGATAGGCCAAAGTTCTAGAGTCAGCAACCGTTTCTCTTACACCCAGGATCGCATGACTGCGTAAGGGGAGAGGATACTTCGGTGTACTAAATCGTGGGGTTCTAAACTAACAATGTAGACATGAAAAACACTGGTAAATTATTAAGCCCAAATGAGATTATTTACCCTACCAAACAGAAGTTCATTTTATTCCACATGACGATTATCTATCTATCAAACAAAAAGCTTGGTAAAAAGACAAAAGCATTAGGTCCTGCATGCAAATTTGTCAGTAGTTAATTGTTTGTCTTTGGATTTTGTATTGTCTTTTATGCTTCATCTTGCAAACACTTGTTATTCCACCTTGACACAACTGTAACAAACATTAGCGAAAATCCAAATCACCTAAAAAGTGAAAACTGAAAATATGAATGCACGGAAATCGATAAAAAAGATGAAAAAATTTTACCAGCCAGATGCGGCTTTTGGAGCCACAGATGCAGTTTGGCTGGCGACAAGCGGATGCGGTTAATGGAGTGTCTGATGCAGTTCGACAATTTGTTGATAGACGGATGCGACGATTGATAGGTGGATGCGGTTTATGACATGACAGATGCGGTTCGTAATGATAGTTGCATCACTGTTTTTGATAGATGTGGTTCACTGGACGGAAAACCTATCAAAAAAGAAAAACTGAAAATGGAAAAAAAAGAAGTGCGGATTTTGAAGTGGATTCATGTTGGGTTCACCAAATGTAACTCTGATTTTTCAGAATTTATAGATGCTAAAGCTGCACAAGATTAAACATCAATTCTAATCTAAATAAAACAACAAAGAATGATAACTAAGCATGATTAATCTAAACTAATAAAACCTAGAATGATCTCACCGAATATGCAAATACTTCCTTGATTTATCTCAATTTCCCTTCTCCATTTTGCTATCTTTTTATTCTTTGCCCTCAGATATTTGTGTGTTTGAATGCAAGCATAACTTCGTCGAGTGTCTTAGCAAAATATCGAAGATTGTTTCTTCTCAAAAGTGTATAATGATTTCGGGGAGAGGAATAATGATTATGATAGGCCATTTTATAGATTTTGTGTTTTCGAACGATCGGCTCAGATTGAAAGAGAGATGGACGGATGAGATTGATGAATGCCATGCGATGAGTTATGTGACAGATAGAACATGAGTTAGAACATGAGTCAGGAAAGACTAAAAATAGAAAAAGATCTTAATCTTCAGTTAAGAATCTTCTAAAATAGAAGAAAATAGACTTTGAATGTCAAAGACAAAGTCAAAACTCAAAGATGAGGAATTCGAATGCATAATTAAATTAATTAATTAAATAAAAGATGTTTAATTAATATATGCATACATGCATATAAATTAGAACTAGTTAATCGCCTAGTTGTGATAGAGAGTCTTCCTGCAGAGATGATCAGCAGTTAAATTTAGAGATAACTCGAGAACTAAAAATAGATCTCAAGTCAGAAGGTGAGAACATGACTTAGATAACTGAATGATAGAAGAATGTGACATAAATAATTAAATATGAATTAAATGTTAATTTAATTCAACATTTGAAAATAGAAGATATAATTAAATAAATAAAGATAATTTATTTAATTTGACTTTCGAAAAGGGTAGAATTGAATAATTAAATAATAAATATTTAATTATAGTTGAAAAGGGGGTTAAATGAATAATTAAATAAAGATATTTAATTATAGTTGACATATGATAAAAAGAGGGTTTAATTAAATAATACATTATTTAATTAAGAAGGAAGAATTAATTAGTTAGGGACATAATTAAATAAACATGATTTGTTTAATTATCCAAGTTGAATAAAGATTAATGATGAATTAATGAATTAATTAAAAAGGGGTATTTAATTAATAGAGGAAATATGTGTTAGAAAGGGTAATTAAATAATTGACATTATTTAATCATGACCATGGATTATAGAATATTATTTCGATTATGTACTCGCAGGCCTAGACCAATTTTAGGTATCTATAGTTTGGCTAGGGAATTTAACCAGCTTCAGAATTGGTGGATGTAGAAGGGCTAGAATCTTCCTTTTCCCTCAGCTGTTTGGAAGATGAACCTTATTGAATTATTTCAGAGGAGTATGTGGATAAAGGATTAGCTTGACTGGAACTGTTAGGAGTATCAGGAATTGAATTGGGAGCTTCACAGTTATGAGGCACAAACACATCCTGGACAACCTTTAGAGAATTGCATTGTTGAGGTTTATTTGAATCAGCAGGAATAGTGATTTCCTGGCCATTGCAAGGAAAATTTAGACATTGATGATATGTTGAGGGTACAACCTACATTTCATGGATCGATGGATGACCCAAGAGTATGTTATATGTTAAATACTTGTCCAAAACTTGGCAAACCACATTTTTCTAGATGTGCCCCACCTGAATGGGAAATATAATTAGAACTTTTGATGCTCTCTCTTCATCATCATATGTTTTGATTATAATCTTCTTTCTTGAATCTATTGCATTTTCAGAGAATCGTAGTGCTTGGACAAGTTTTAAAGTATAGATATTAAGTCCTACTCCCCCGTTTATAAGGACACACTTGACACGGCTTTCATGGATTAAAAATTCTATATGAAGGGCTAAGTTGTGGGGATGATTGAGGGATAAATAATCATTCTCCAAAAAGGACAAGTAGTGAGGTGCAACTAGGTGTCCCACCATGGCTTGGAAAGCATAGACTTCTAGATCATTTTGCACTGTCGTGTCAACTAGGGATTTTTCCGGAATCTCTTTGTGAGTAGGAGATATTTTTTAGAAGCTCCAATATTGATATTTGTGCAAGGATTTTTTGGAGCTGATCAACAATTTTGTATTGATGAGATGTAGCAGCAGGTCTTTTGGAAGAATTGGCCTTTAAAAATATTTTGTTTGAGCCCGTCTGGTTACATTTACTAGCACACTGTCTTGTTTTCCATTGATTTTGATGAAATTTATTTGATTATTCATTACAACCGTGTCTTGCAGGATATTAAGTATTTGATCAAAAAGAATATTGGTGTCATTGATTGGATGATTACTTGCAATAGGGCTTGGTGGGTTATGGATTTCAATGTCATTTGCATAATCTTCAACGACTGAAATATTAAGGATGACGGTATCTTGAACACAATTTACATTCTTTCCTTTTCCATTATTGTTAGAAGATTCTCCTTTGTCATAATTTGGTGGAGGGTTCTTGAATACCCCATGATCAATGTTATTTTGAGACTCCTCGATCCTTTATGATTTTGTTGTTGATCAAATCTTGTATTTTATGCTTCAGTTGCATGCAACTGTTGGTGAGGTGACCTTTACATCAATGAAATTCACAATAATGGACTTCATTCCACCATGATTATTTTACTTTGGGCTCAAAACCTTGGGTGTCAGGTAAAATGATGAGATTTTCCTCAATAAGTTCCCTCAATGCAGATTCATCTGATTGACCCAGGGGCGTAAAATTCTTGTGATTGTTTGATGTTTGATAAGGGAGATTCTTGGATGATGGTGTTTGATTGTTTTGATTATTCCCTTGGTTAGCATTTTGACTACTGGTTTGATTGGTAGTTTGGGTGGTCTTTTAATTTGTATTTGAAGAACTTCCTGACAAATTAAAAACCGGTTTGGCATTGCACGTTTTAGTAAGGGTATCATTGTCATTATTTTTATACTTTTTCCAAAACTTCGGTTTATCATTTATCATTGTTGGAGGAATTTGATGAATTATTTTCATTATAGATTTTCAAAATCCCTCGTTTGACCAAAGCCTCCTAAATCTTGATTGCATTTTCGATCAATTTCTCAAAAGTTGGGGGACATTGTAATTTGAGCCTATAGCTCATGTCATCATTCAAATTCTCAATGAATACCTCTATTTTCTCTTTTTCCAGTATGGTTCAGGGATACCTTGTGAATAACCTTCTCCACCTTTGTAAGAATACGAGGAATGATTCCCCTTTCTTTTGTTTCATGTTGCAAAGGTCTCTCATTGTAATTTCGTGTTGGATATTATATGAATATTGCATGATAAACTTGTTAACCAATTCTTCAAAAATTTTAATTCTCAGAGGTAATTGTGAAAACCACTGCATACACTGTCCTCCTAAACTGTGTGGGAATAAGCTCATTAGATAAGTGTCCTCATGAGAAAATTCAAGACTCATCGTTCGGAATTCCCTTACGTGATCTATCAGATCAATTTTTCCATTGTACTTGTCATATTTTGGAAATTCACAATGTTTAAGGAGTGGTATAATCTTTACATTTTGATTGAATGCATAGGGACATATGTCTTGTATGGAATACCTCTTAGTGGCCCCCATTTGCATGTTTTGCATTTGTTATTGAAGGGCTTCTATTTGTTGTGTCAAAGCATCCATGGGATCATTGGTCTTTGTTTCTTTTTTGGTTTCAGTTGGTATTTCAGTTTCTATTTTCTTCGGAGTCTTTTGTAATTTCATGACATGAAAATCATCAAGTAATTTCACTCCATTTTTTGCCAACATCAAAATTTATCTTTCTCCATCCTTTTCAAAAAACTTTTCTAAAAATTTGTGGAAGTTTGGATCATGTTGGGCATGTTGGACATGTTCTTCATTTAGCTCATCAGTTTCATTTTGATGGTGTTCATGAAAGGGGTTTACTTCTGATTCAACCATGTTCTCTTCGGTTTCAATTCCTTTTTATTCAATTTTCTTCTTTTGAGATATTGTTTGGATAATGATGCTCTAAATATTTGACAAAAGATTGAGAGTGCCAAAGGGGTTGATTTAAAGATCTAGTTAAGCAAGCTTTATTTCAGGAGGAACAATGACTAATCCTGATGAAGGATGATAAATCCTAATGGTGAAATGTAGCTGCTAAATCAGAAATTTGATATGATAAAGAAGGCACTTTGAGATTTTTGATAAAAAATTAGATGAGGGATTTTCACTTGAGAATGCTAGTTTCGACAAGATCAGGATGTTATTGAAGAAATTGGTTGGGATGGTTAGAATATTGAATTGTTGGTTGAGGAATGGAAGAATGGTGAATCGGTTGACTATGATTATGCCTTTGTGAAAGAGCTCTTCATTGATAATAAGCTTGTGAAGATAAAGGTTCCAAATAAAAATCGTCAGTATACCCTCTATCAAAGTCATGATACTGATGGATGAAGGTTTGATAATTGAGCAAGACTTTCCTACTTTGGTACAAGAAGCGTCTTGTTTTAAAAAAATTCTTAAAGCTAAGGTGTTTCTTCGGCTTCTTGATCCTTTTGGCAAGGGATTTATTGACAAATTTGGTTGATTTCAAGTCCCTCAACATAAACTTTTGGATGATGAAAAGATATTTCTTAGGAGGAAAATCTGAACTGAATGTTGACTAACAGAAAAGGGGTCAAATTTGGGTTTTTCCTTGAAATGATACCGAATGCATTTAAATAGGGTATTGATGCACTTAAACTTAGATGCGCTACATAATGGTTTAGATGTGTTGTAGAAAGTTCTCTAAGATGCACCATAATAGGGTATGGATGTGCTAAAAGATGGTCTAAATGCACTGAAACATGGTATGGATGTGTTGCAAGAGCATATGCTAGGAATATAAGAGAGATACACTGAGACAACAAATGAATGCATTGGGGAATGGTATAAGCACATTGAAAAAAGCACCAAATGCACCGAACTAGAAAGTGTTTTCTAGTTTTCGATAGTTTGATAAAAAATTCAAGTTTTTGACAGTGAATTTGGACTGTTTGGGCTGAATTTTCTTCTCAATCAATGATTGGATAGGTTTGTGTGATGTTTTTTTCTTAAATCGGTAAGAACACATTGGTAAAACACATAAAACAAGACCATTTCCTAGGTTGTGTAAGATTGTATTCTTTTGGATCTCACGCGGATTTTACTCCAACCACATATTCTTAGAAAATGAATTCGAAATCTTGGTTGCATGGGCTCCTTCATATAGTGCACTCACTTCTCAAGCCAACCAAGCTTCCAACTCCCATGAATCTGCCATGGAAATTTCATCATTTCTACTAAAATCTATGAATATGTGGGTGCCTACATAATGACCGTTGTTGCACGAAAGAATAGAAAGGTAATTGGGCTTACTACAACAATGTGGTTTTTAGTAAGGGCATTCTGTTATGGGTGGGTTATACATATGGCAAGATTAGCTCCATTAAGGAGGACTCCCAACCTACAGAGGTTAATCTTTACATGTTTTTATGTACCTCATAGGTACTGAAGGAATCACTTGTCAGCATAACCATTCATGGTCCTTGAACTTTCCTCAAGTCCCAATTTTATATAATGGTTGGAAGGGATTGGCCTTAGCCTATTACCGGTTTAGGTCATTCCCTCCTTTCAAAGTGGGGAGGTAGGCCGTCTAAGGTTAAAAATGCAAATAAAATTAATGGGTCTAGTTTTTTTATCACCTAGTTAATGAGAGAGCATACTCACCTACCATTCCAAACACAACAAGTATGGTGTAAATTTAACCTTCCTAGTTATACTAGATTCCTATCTTAACCAAAGGAAAAGTAATAACTAGATTTAGCCCTGTATCCAACCATTAGTAGTTTCAATGTTTATCTTTGACAACGTTCTTTTAAATGTTTCTGCAAAGTCTCTGATTGCATATTGAGGTCCTGCAACCCCAAAAAATATTAATCAGTTTCAAGAATCTGGGAAAATGACAGTAAAAATTGAATGCACCATTATAGAGACTGAATGTGCTAAACTATTGAATGCACCGAAAGAACAGCTGAAAGCGCTAACATACAAACTGAATGTGCTAAAACTAGAAATGATAGAATTAAAATTTTAAACTCCCTAACATGCAGAAAGAGAGTTTGAATGTGCTGCAAAAAACACCAGATGCATCGGAATAGGAGCTAGATGCATCGAAAGAACAACCAGATGCACTAAAAGAAGTAACTGAATGTGTCAAAACATGAGCCAGATGCGCTATAGAAAATTTTGTATGTGCCATTTCAGATATTTTGATGGAACCTGCAAAATGAAACTCAATAGAAAATTGACTAGAGAATTTTAGTTTATGTTTTGCAGCAGATACTTGATAGGGAGGACACCCTATATTTTCGAGAGATTCATGTTTGGGAGAGTCCACAGGTAGTACGGTCAGATCGAGGGGATGCCACAGGGGGTAGTGCATTATGTGCGAAAACGGTAGGACATACCAGAGTGGGGGCTGACTATTGATTATGATGCATCCTGTGTAGAGTATTATGGATTAAACCTAATATTTTGGGCATATCATCCAAAGATTATAGATGCACAAATGACACTAGATTATGCACAATATTTCTAACTGCATTTGTTTCCTCGGATTTCTAGTCTCGAAGAGCCAACACCTATTTTGGAGGTGGGGAGGAGAGTAGGGCCAGTTGTGCAATAAAAGGGAGGAGACATAGGAGGGAGAGAGGATGATGGAGGAGGTGGAGGTGTAGGTATAGCAGACTTTGGGGTCATCCCCAAGAGGTGGAGGATTGGATGACCATTAATAGTGTGGATGTCTTCACAGAGACAATAGGCACACATTTTTGGGCTACAGGGGTAGATTCAAGCATTACACACACAAGTCCAGACGCTTTAGGGACAACTTGCCTAGGCCCAAGCATAGGTTCAAGCATAGGCTCTAGCTTAGGGCCAAATGCAGGGATAGGTGGTACAACAACAAGGCCAAGTAGCTACACTAATAGCTAAGAGGGATGCGGGGTGGAGGTAGGAGGCATAGGTCGTAGCTGTGGTTGATAGAGTACAAACTGCAACTCAGGGTATAGGTATCGCTGATTTGGTTAGAGAGCTCAGGGCATCTGCCAAGGAGGCAGAATACTATAGGGGTAGGTACCACGAGGTTGTACTGGTCAAGCAATGGGTCAGCTTTGCTAGATCTAGATCCGGTTGTACACATTTGCACATAGCTAGTAGAGGGGTTACTCAGCTACTTCCACTAGGCGGACCTCCACCACCAGGGATAGGACCATCAGGGGCAGGACCCTCAGGGACAGGACAGAGATTGGCCAAATCAACTAGCAATATCACATGATCTCTTGGGGAGACATGAGTTTTCATTGTGATTTATAGACTCGGCCATTGTGCCACATTTGTTATGTATTTCCTTCTTAGATTTATCATTGTATACTTGACATATTTTCATGAGTTCATATGATATGCAGCGTCGGTTGATGATCTTATGCATTGATGTTTTATTATGGATGAATGCATATAATTTATGTTCTATATGATTATGCTATGTTTTTATATGATCATGTTATGGATTCATGTATGGATGATCATGTTTTTATTATGGATGGATGATATGGATGTGAATGATATGAAATGTGATCTTTATTATTATTTTATGTATATTGATGTATTAATAAAAATGAAATGAAATGTGATTTTATTATGAATGATTTGTGATACATGTAGATGTATGGATGTATGATTTTTTAATTTTTATTATGTTGTGATATTATAAGATGAATGTTATGATGCAAATATGTGATGCAATTTTCCATTTTTTTGGTCTTTTGTATGCAAATATGTGAGATAGATTATGATGTTATTATGAATGTAAATGTGACGATATGGATAATGATGTTATTATGAATGAAAATATGATGAGATGGATAATGATGATCTTGATGTGATGGTATTATGCTTTATTTTTGGAAACTTTCAAATGCACATGAATATATGTTATGGAATGAAATGGCAATGCAACTGAATGATATTTTTGTTATGTCAAGTATACTCAAATCTTGTAAGAAGAAACAACATCAACCTTGAGGATGACAAACTTAAAAAATCTATAGTGGAGATGCAAACTAATATGAAATGCAATTCTATCTATGCAATGTTTTCAATCTTATTCATTGTGCATATTGTCATCATTGATCATTTTATTATGTTGAAAGTTAGTACAAACATCGATGGCATAAAATTAAACCATGATGACCTAAGTACAACTTCCATACAACTTCCATTCAGATTTGATAATGCAAGAGAAGAGAAGCATCTAGGTATAATTAGACCGAGATTTCCTAAGTATCACTTGTGTAAACAAACAAGAGTTAATCATGTTTCTATTTAAATTCAAAATGTCATCAATGATATTTTGTAGAGCATGTCCTATTACAATTTGCACAGTAGTAATAATTAACTCACAAGCAACAAACAAAGAAAAATATCATTTTTTATCACACTGTCTCTAGTTTATGACATCATCGAGGTACTCCCAAGAAATGATAACTATAATGATGGATTTCTACAAAACATATTGTTAGTCTAATAAAGCATGCAATACTAATCTAAATCCAACAAATCAATAGAATGCATAGGAAAAAAAAATGAAAGAATGAATAAGAAAGCTCTAACCCAATCCTTTCTTCTCCATGATTCATTTCTATTGTACCTTCTACCTTTGTTGTGATAATGGATGCCCTCAGATTTGTGTATGTGAGCAAATCCTATAATGTCTAGCCCTAAACAAAGATTTGAAGGATTTATGAAATAACTCTATATGCAAACTAGAAATTCAATCCTAATATGCAAGTTATTAAATAAGCCTAAGATGATATGACAATTGATAATAATGATATTAAAAAAAATGCTAAGAGATAATAATGATTGATCCCCAAAAATGACATCAAGACTGCCATTTTATAGAAAATGCAATCTTGAATGGACAGATGAGATGAGAGATTTAGAAAATGCCCTAGAATCAATGGTTAAGATTCAAAGTGACAACTCTAAATTAGGGTTAGGGTAAAATCCTCAAATGTGTGGACAATATTTAATTTAAGAAATTAAATCAATGGTGGATAATAAACGTGACCTTGAGATGAAATTAGTAAAAAATCAGAAGATAAGGGGATGAGATTTTAGAAAATCAGTAATTTTAGCAATTACTTGATTTGTAGAAGAATATTTGCATTTTGAATTAAATTAATTCAAAATATGGATTTTGTGAGATAATGAGTAATTGATTTTTGCAATTAATTACTAAAAGAAGAATCAGTTAACAAATGTGAAGTCATTTTTAAATAAATTATTTTATTTAAAAAGAGGGAAATGTCACATGAGGCAATCAAATAATTAATAATAATTATTTAATTTAGAAGAGATAGTTAATTAATTAAATAAATTAATGAATCTACTTAATTACAAGAGGATTTAGGAATTAGTGACATATTAAATAAATATATTAAAATATATTTATTTAATAATCAAGAGGACATTAATGAAAATGATTAATTAAATAAATGAGACTTTATTTAATTGTAAGAGGACTTTGATAATTAGTGACACATTAAATAAATAAATAAGATTTATTTATTTAATAACCCTAAAGAATATAAGATAGTGAATTAATTAAATAATTATAAATTATTTAATTAATAGTTGAATGTGGGTTAGAAACATAGTTACAGAGTTATAATCATGTTATGGCGAAAGGTGGTAAAATAGTGGTTGTAGGCCTAAGTCATTTTTAGGTGTCTACATTTTCCGCTCTTTGTCATAATGCAACTTGTCGCATTGTGGCAAAGAAAACAAGTCTAGAATATGCCCCAGTCAAGGTACGGAGTGCCCATGCCCCCTTGGGAAAATTTTTGAATTTTGACACGAGGTCAGAAAAATTTGGAAAATATCCTGACTAATTCAATTAATGACCAAAAAAGTGATGGCGTGATCCGATTCAAAAATGGAGGATGTTGAGCTAGCCAAAATGTTAGTCAAAGGTGGTCAAATGAGCCTCTAGTACAACCTACCAGGTCAAAACCCTAATTTTCAACCTATAAATAGGTTGAAAAGGTCAATCCAAGTGTCATTTTCTCATTTGTTATATACAAATTTCTGAAGTCAGAGCTTAGAGAGACAATGGTGATTCCAGTGACTACCCATCGTGGATACCGCATGCGGTCATTCCGATGACCTGAGGGCGTAGAGGCATTGGTAAGTACCCTATCCAACTTGTCAATTTTTGCATTTATTGCATTTATTAGGGTTTTAGGAGGGGTAAACAGATGTGTTGTGATGCAAATGATGTCACATAAATCACAAATGCCTTCACGTTCGATGCATTTGATTGCATCGCGACACAAGTGAGATGGGAAGGTTAGGGTTTGTTGTTTTATTGCACATCCACAAGGGGAAATGACACAATCGCCAGGTTGCGACACATATGCCATTTTGCGACGTAATTGACAGGTCAAATGATGCATTTGCTAAATCACCACGCAATTTTCATGCCAAATGATGCATTCATTGTTAGGTTGTGCATTTTCTAGATAGAACGACGCATTCAACATATTGCAACGCAATTGTCATGCACAGAGCCACAATTGACTAATTGTGGCACATTTGTGGTCAACACGATGCAATTGCAGTTGACTAGAGTTCATTTTTGTTGACCCTGTGCCAAGATTAGTTTGGATGCACCTTTGACTTCTCAGTAGTTGTAACCTTTCAACAATGTTGCCCAATATGTGCTAATCCTTGGCCTTTGTTGTGCAAAGTCGGCTTGTGCCAATTTACACTCGAGAGTTCCAACCGACGACATACGCCTTTAGAAATCGCATGAGCGATAGATAGAGATAGTGACTGATGGCACTAGGTATGTATCATATTGCCTATATGCCCATTATTCGGGCGAACAGGGATTTGCTGATAGTGCTTTGTTAGAGGTGGCACTCAAAGACCTCCTCATTTCACCTACCTACTAGAGAGGTGACAGTGACCTTGGAGGATGTCTACCATATTCTCCACATTCCAATTAGCAGAGAGAGAGTTATCTATGATCCACACTAAGGGTGGCAGGCCCTATTAGAGATGTATGAGGATGCCGATGGTGCCCAGTTGGGCATGGATGGTTATGAGATCAATTGGGATGTTGTAGTTGACCGATCTCCCAGGTGGGATGCTATGCTCATGACATTTATTGTTGGATTACTGATTCCAGATCGTTGTGGTCATGGATTTCCCATTGGGTGGGGGGATGTACCGGTCTGTATGCAAGCATAGAGGATAGTTTTCACTTGGGGCCCCTGCCTGTTGGCCATGCTCTATCATCAACTGCATGATGTTGTTTATCACTAGGGCCAGAGTATCACTTACGACACTACCCTTTTGATGATCTGGGTATGGGAGCGCATTCCCGTCTTTCAACCACCAATATAGATGCAACAGTTGGGAGATAGGATGCCATATGTCTACCTGTATGTGGGTTCAGTTAGTTAGACTTGTGTAGGAGATATCGGGTACTGGCATCATCGGATTGATACGATGATTAGCTTTGTATGGAGGCCTTACAGAGATTGTGCCCAGTGGCCTGATGAGGATGGTCATTTATCCTTTTGTATACAGTTATGATATTTGATTGGTCTCACAATATATACCTAGCAGATTATTGAGATGTACCTACCCCAATGGGTACTATGACAATTTGGAGAGTAGCAGGATGTGCCAATAGGCACTGCAGAGTCTATACGGTCTTCTAGAGAGACCATGTGGGGGCCACCCATATCAATGACAGTGGCTGAGCAACAGGTTGATGGCCTAGTTGCAGTTTAGTTTGTGTGTAGAGGGGATCCATCAGATCCAGAGACATCGATCGAGTTAGACACCTAGTGGCAGATTCACAGGCCTATCCCTTTGACAGATCTAGATGGTTCACCACCTATAGATCGGAGGTCAGTTGTTCCATGGGTATTAAGGATAGGCCATGGTGGCAGGGCTGGAGGTAGAGATGGCAGAGGCCAAGGTAGGGGAGTTGATGGGGGTGGGGGAGATGGAGGTAGAGGAGTTAGAGGTTGATGTGGGGGAGATGATGGGGGTGGTGGAGGGGGAGGGGATGGAGGAGATGGGAGGGGTGTGAGGAGGAGGAGGAGGGATGGCGAAGGGTAGAGGCCACCCAGGAGAGTCAGGAGGAGAGTGGGAGGTGCACCATTGTCACCCATCCGAGAGGAGGGTGAGGAGAGAGAGGTGCTTGCCGAGCAAGAGACAGAGGAGGAGATCAGAGGGGGTGAGGAGGAGGTGGAGATCAGGGTTGAGGAGGAGGTCAGGGGTGGAGGTGAGGAGGCAGAGGTGAGGGTGGACGAGAGGGCAGAGGAGGATCCACTTTTCGGGGGACACCCTCTTGATATATATGTGGAGGAGGTCCAAGCTGAGGAGGAGAGAGATGAGGAGGAGGAGCAGGAGGAGGAGGATGAGGCAGACCAGAGATTGTAGGAGCATATGATTTCTGGGGATGATGAGGGTGACAAATCACCCATTTTTCTTGTTGATGCCACCATTGATCAGCAGATCATAGATTTGCAGAGAAAACTTGATGTGACCTTATCTCAGAACAAGGCCTTGGTAATAGAGTTGGAGGTCACCTGAGTGGAGAGAGATCAGGCTATCCTCTGATGGTAGGAGTTAGATTGATGGGTGACAAAGTTTTCTGAGTTATGCTCAGGGCCGATAGGAGACATGGCTAGGGAGTTGGCCAGGATGGCAGAGAGGAGGGGGCAGTGCAGGTTATTATATGAGAAGGTAGTTCCCCTAGAGAGATAGGATCCAGAGTTGTCTCGATCCTATAGCAGGACAAGCAGTGGCACCCGGACACACAACAGCAGCAGGTTACATAGTGGCAGTCATACTAGTGTTGGGGGGTCCACTGCATCAGGTCAGCCATAGATCAGAGCATGGGCACAGATCAGTGTCATCAAGACACCAGATAGAGCAGAGCCAACCTCATGTTATCGAGGCCTTGGGCTCTTAGAGTCAGACTCAGGACACCACTCCTATTCAGGTCACATTTCATGTGGTTGATCAGGCACAACCACCTCACAATTCACCTCCACGAGACAGAGGAGGGCCATCCTAGGAATTTCTTTTTAGACACTTGTACATTTTGATATTCGAGCCTACGAGCTCCATTTTTAGGATATTATACGACTCTATCCTGTGACATGACATGTTTTTGAGATTATATATATGCGATGCAATTTTGTTGTGTCATATATGATGTTATGTGTTATGGTATTATAATGCTTTATCATATGTTTATGGAATGCTTTTATGATAATATGAGGTGTATGGACATTATGCTTATGTTTTATGAATGCAATTATGGATGTGGTTATGCATGCACTGTGTAATGTGATGATGATGTGATTCCTATATGCTAATGCAAATGTTTATTTATGATGCTTATATGTTGATGCAAAATGATGGTTTTATAATGTGAGATGGATGAATGTAAATGATAGCATTATGAAATGTGACCTATGGTATTTGATTTATGCAGATGTGAATATGAAATTCTCATGTAATCATGTATGCAACTTTATTTTTTTATTTTTTTGTATGTCATAGGATATCATCAGAGAACGAGAGAAGAGAAGGTGAAGATGAATGTTAGTGCGAAGAAAGATATGCATGTTAGTGCAGAAATTAAACTCCTTCAAAGATTTTCTATAGTACTATCCTAGTTGTTTCTCTTTAATCATCATTGCACAAAAATGTCATGATGGCTAACAAACACTATGATATGACGTAGATAAATAGTGTGCAAGGTCGAACCATCACGTAGATCAACAATCACAAACAAGGAGGATCATGACTCATGCCAGGAACCCAATTTCCCCTAGTCACTTTTTCATGACCAACCGTCAGAGAAAAACCAAACCAATCATGAGACATCGTTGCTTCTCTAAATTCTAATATTAGGACATCCTTGAGGAACTAGCCACATGATAGAAAAAAATAGATAGTAAAAATCCTCGTACTACGTCGTTACTTCTCTAGATCTCGAGGTCAGGACATCTTGGAGAAACTAATAGTAGAGTGTAAGTAGACAAGGATAATCATTATGATATGTCGTGGTTCCTAAGACATAAGGAACTAATATCATGATAATCATCAAAAAACAGAAAAAAGTTTGCCAAGTGTTTTCTAAGTGTTTTAATGTCAAGTTTTACCAAATGTCGAGCGATATCAAATTCAGGAAGGACACATCCTGAATGACATTGATATCTAGGAGATCAATTCTCAGAGTTAGGAGAATCCATCAAAATTCCAGATGATGATGACGATGCTTAGGAAGTACACATCCAAAAGCATAAAGAAATGACAAGAGTTTCTCTTCAAAAGGACACATCTTAAAGAAGAACCCAAAGTTTTGCCATGGTAAATTGTCTATATTTGATTTTGCCTACATGTCAATGTTGACATGCTGAATTGACTGAAAAGTGTTTGACGAAATGGATTTTCGACAGACCGATAGTTTGATATTCACATAAGAATTGCTTGATTTGAAGATAGCTTGACGTGTGTGAAAATGTTGTGCCATGAACCCTAATGGACTGACCTAGTGAGGCCTTAGGGGCTCATCGATTGATGGCCTTGCCTACGTCATGCACTCAGAGACCTTGTAGTTTGACATGACTAATGACCTTGTCCAAAGGATAGAAGTTTGAATCATGATTTTATTTTGACAAACCTAAAAAGATTGACCCAATGTCTCAGGGATTCAAAGATGAATCTTGCCTACATAGCAAATGCGCAAAGACAACGTAGTTTGGATGTGGACAAACGATTGACTGGCGGGACTAATTGGACTGACTAGACATAGATTTGGATGTTTTTGTGTTTTCTTAGGACACTTTCTGACTTTTTAGGTATTTTTTTAGGACTTTTTCAAAATTTTAGGATTTTTTCAAGACTTTTTTAGATTTTTAGGATATTTTCAAGACTTTTTTAAGGATGCAGGATCATGTGTGACACCCACTGCAGTTACACGATAAAGGTCTTGCCCCCAGACAAAGCGGGGATTACCCGAGTCTAATGATATGGAGATAGGCAAACACAAGGCAAAAGCAAGGATATGCAAGGGATGATGTCAACCAAATCCTAACCATGGCCAGAATTGATAGGACTTAGGACAAGTGTCATGAATGTGTTAGGTCTTTGTGATTATGACAACTAGATAAAGGTCGATTTGAGTAACAGTAGATGGAGAAGCAATGATCGACTACGCATGGTGCTTGTTTGCCAGGTTTTCACTATTGGATGAATTCATTTCTTTTTACTATTTTGTGACTTTTTTAATTCTTTTGGTGTCACCAAGATGCCTATTTTCTAGGTTTTCATCAAGCGACGATTTTTTTCTTCATTTTTATTTTTTTGTGTTTTTAGGTTTTTAGCCATGCTCTCTGATGCTATGTGTAGAACTTTCTTAGATGTAAGTTTTTGATGGGTTATGTCAGCTGTTCTCCATCAGGTGTGGCCAACTGGTAACCTCTGGAACCAAATGCGGTAGTAATGATATAAGGACCAAGCCAATTAGCCTCAAACTTTCTGGGCTTGTCATGGTCCACCTGATTTCTAGGGTTCTACATGAGAACCAAGTCACCAATTTCAAACTTTCTCACCATTACCCTTTTGTTATAACTTCGGCAGAGATGATTTTGATATTCCTGTAGATGATTTAAGGCATTTTGTCATCTTTCTTGTAGCATTTCTAGCTCATGTAGGCAAGTATGTATGTACTTTTCATCATCAATCATTCCTTTCAAGGAGACTCGGAGAGAAGGAATTTCAACCTTGATGGGAAATATGGCCTCAGATCCGTAGACTAGGGAAAATGGAGTGGGTCCAGTTGGGGTACGAATGCTGGTACGATAGGCCCATAAAGAAGGATTAAGTTGTAGGTGCCAATCTCGGCCAGCGTCATTGACGGTCTTCTTTAGAATGCGAAGGATTGTTTTATTTGACACCTCAACTTGGCCGTTACCTTGTGGATAATATGGGGTGGAAAAATGGTGTTGGATGTGGAATCGCTCACAGAGTTCACGAACATCCTGATTTTTGAATGGACTGTCATTATCTATGATGATGGATTGTAGAAAACCATACCGACAGATGATGTAATTTAGAATAAACTTGGATATTTGCTTACCGGTGATGTAAGTGAGAGGGATGGCTTCAATCCACTTAGTAAAATACTCAATGGCGGTGATTATGAACTTATGGCCGTTAGAAGAGGATGGATGGATCTTACCCACAAGGTCGAGTCCCCATTGTGCAAAAGGCCATGGAGAAGTGATTGGTCTCAACTTCTATGCAGGTGCATGAATTAGGTCACTATGTACCTGGCATTTTCGACATGTTTTGACAAACTGAAGAGCATCTTTTTCCAATATCGGCCAGTAGTATCCAAGTCTAGTGACTTTTTGAGCTAACGTTGGACCACTTGAATGAGATCCGCATATACTATCATGTACTTCTCGTAAAGTCATTTGGCCTTCATTAGTGTTGAGACAACGAAGAAGGGTATTGTCAAAGCCACGGTGGTATAAGGTGTCACTGATGATGGTATGTCTAGCTACTTTTCAGATGAAGGACTTCCTTTAGTTGTTGGACAGGTTGGGTGGGAGGGTTTGGGACTTAAGATAGTCGTATATGTCCTGATACCAAGGTGAACTATGACCAACAATCTCACACACCATTTCTGACTCTGGAATATCATATGTAGGCATCAACAACTGTTCTACTCAAAATTCAAATTGTGACACATTCTTAGGGATGTCTAAGAGAGATCCAATGGTAGCCATCGTATCAACTGCCTTATTTTGTGTCCTTGGGATTGTTTCAAATGCAGTCATTTTGAAATACATCAGGAAACTATCCACCATTCATTTGTAAGGAAGCAAATTTTCATCCTTTGTGTCATAGTCATCATTCACTTGATTGATGACTAACTGAGAATCCCTTAATATGAGCAATGTCTGAATTTTCCATTTAATTGCTATCTTGAGACCTGTGACCAATGCCTCATATTCTACAATATTATTTTTACAAGGGAAGGTGATCCAAAATGATTTAGGAATTGAATCCCCTTGTGGTGTGATAAATAATATGCCAGCTCCTGAGCCGTGACCAGAGTGGGACCCATCAAAGTATAGTTTCCTTAGTAAAGCTGGTTCTGTGTGAAAAATAGACTGATCAAGAAAATCAGTTATCAATGGATGAGTGGCTTGGATTGGTGCATCTTCTAGTTGATCTGCTATTACTTGACCTTTTATTGCCTTGTGCTCCACATATTGTATGTCATACTCGCTTAATATCATGACCCACTTCGCCAAATGGCCTATCAATGCTGCTCGACTCAAGAGATATTTTAGTGGGTCAATTTTAGCTACCAAATGTGTTTGGTGGCTTAGCATATAGTGTCTTAGTTTCTATGCCACAAAGACAACTGCAAGGCATGCCCATTCACTAGTTGTTTAGTTGAGCTCATATCCAATTCGTGTGCAACTGATGTAGTATATAGCTCTTTCTTTTTCTTCATGGTCATTTTGCACCAATAATGGTCCTAGTGCATTTGTCATTGCAGAGACATACAAGATCAATGGTTTCCCTCAATAGGCAGCATCAACACTAGTGGTATCAATAGATATTCTTTAATTTTTTCAAAGGCTATGTGGCATTTATCTATCCATACAAAAGGAATGATTTTGCGTAATAAATATTGAAATGGTTGACACTTGTCTACCAACTGTGCGATGAAGTGGTGAATAGACTGCAATCTGCCCTGAAGTGTTCGCAACTCACTGATTCCATTTGGAGGAGGCATGCCCAGAATTGATTTTACTTTAGTGGGATCAACCTCAATGCCTCATTGCGAAACTATGTATCCCAACAGCTTGCCTGAAGTGACTCCAAAGACACATTTTTTTGGGTTCAAACGAACCTTGTAATCCTCAAGCCGTCTAAATATTTTGTCCAAGACTTCGAGATGATCTTTCCTTGTCAAATATTTTTCCAATAGGTCATCCACATAATCTTCCATTAGGATATGCATCATGTCATGAAATATTGTTTTCATAGCCCTCTGGTATGTGGTGCCTACATTCTTTAAACCAAAAGGCATGAAATTCCAACAATATGTTCCCCAAGGGCAAGTGAATGTCATTTTATGTTGATCCTCTATTGCAATTCAGATTTGGTTATATCCCAAGAAACCATCCATGAGGGATAGCATCTTGTACACTGCTGTGAGGTCAAAAATCATGTCTATATTTGGTAAGGGGAAATCATCCTTTGGGAAAGCCTTATTCAAATCTCTAAAATTTGTGCAGATACAGATTTGTCCATTTGGCTTTGTAACATGGACAATGTTGGATATCCAATCAGCATAGTCTATTGACCTTATGAACTCAGCATCCAGTAACTTCTTTAATTCAACTTTGACAAGTAGTGCAATCTGTGGATGCATTTTGCGCAACTTTTGTTTGAATGGCTTGATTCCTGGGATTAAAGGAAGATGATGTAAAACTAATTCTGGATCAAGGCCTGGCATGTCAGCATATGACCATGTGAAGTTAACTTTCCTGTCGGTGAAGAATTGTTGAAATTCGGGTTTTTCTTCGTCTGACAATCATGCAGCCAAGAGAATCATTTTGGGATTCTCTAGTGTGGCTATGTTAACTTCCATTGTGTCCTCAATGAGCATAGCTGATTTTTCTTGTGTCATGGGAAGAAAGTCCAATCCTCCATCCTTAGGCACCTCAGAGAAGTTTTCACCTTCGGATACGTCCTTTGTTTTTACTATTTTATTGTCATAAGGTGCCTTGTAGTTTTCACCTAAAGACATTTCTTTTTCTTTTTTATTCTTTGTATTTTTGTGACTAGAGAATTGCACAATCTCCCCAAATTAAGCTACACAATCTAGATCAATGGAGAACCCTATTTTGTGATCACCCCATGGAATACCTTCTCTTAGTCCCATGAATTCTGCAACTACCTCATCATTCTGAAATATGTCCATCACTGGTGGATCTTGTTGGTCCCATTCGATCAGTTGTGGGTAAACAAGGGGAATCCCATCGTTAGTGTTGGTAAAAGATGGGGAGGATGCGGAAAGTGTGCAAATTGATGCCTTGAGTGTAAAGGAAAAGTTGTCAATTTCAACTTCCGTGTCAGATGCAATGGATGGCCCATACACCGAGTTAGATGAATCAAATTAAAAATCATAATATGGGATAAAGTATCACCATCGTGACTAGTGGTTGGTATTTCAGTAGTATGCACAATAGGTTCAGACACATTAGGATCTTGGGTGGGCTCGAGAATGGGGTGGGATGATTCATGTGTTGCCGACGACACCTTGTGTTCTTCTAGATTCCAAGGGATGCTTACCCATTCCTTCTTTTTGGAATGTTTATCAATAGGGTCAATGTTATATTCCTGTCAGAATATTTCTTCAAAGGGAAGTTGGCCAAGTTCCAGGAATAGTTTTTCAATGTCATAGTCACTTAGGGTTTTTTCAGATCCCCATTCCCATTCATTTGAGTCTATTTCGGTAAGGGATTCTTTGCTTGTCTCGACACTTTCCATTGTCATTATGTCCTTACTTGAAAATTCATAGGTACATTGATCGTCAGTTCCAAGTTGTTCGAACCCTAGACCTATGTACTTTGGTCTTTTTTTTATGATAACAGGTTCCCTCCTTCCATTGTTGTCCTTTCCAAGACCACTTGTTCCATCAAAACCTAGGGCTTTGCATATATCATAGCCTTTTCCATAGAGGTGCACTGGTAGTGGGGGTAACTCCTCAGGGTCTTTGTAGATCCAGTTAGCTATGTCGTTGATGACTTCATTACCCATATCGCTCCACAGTGTGAAAACACTTTTTGGTGGAACCTTGAAAGTTGTTTTGGGCTCAACTACAAAATATGGTCTACCATAGACTTTAGGCGGCTTTGGTATTGTGGTGATACAGTAAGCCTTACTCAATTTGAACTCTCCATAACCAAGGTCCCAGATCTGAAGGTCTTTACTTGGGATGGAATGGATGATTTTTTTAGTGTCGAGAGGTCAATATATTTCGATGAGGTGGAAGATGAGGCTTCCCGATTGATGGGTACTTGGTGCTCAGTGGTGACTCGCAAGTTGGTACAGTATTGAAATGGATCGGGATCTCCTAAGATAGTGATCTTAGTACCATCAAAAGGGAATTTTAGACATTGGTGGCATGTGGATGGAATGGCCTTTAGAGCATGAATCCAGGGTCGACCAAGTAAAATATCATAGTATATGTCATGATCCAGGACCTGGCATGTTGTATCTATGATAACTGGTCCTACCCAGAGTGGAATTGTAATGATGCCTTTAGAAGCGCGTTCTTCATCATCCTATGCCTTGATGATGATGCTCTTGCTAGCATCTACACATGCATCAGAGAAACCAAGAGCTTTAACCAATTTTAGAGAGAAGATGTTCAATCCTACTCTGCCATCTACTAAGACTCGTCTAACCTTATGTTTGTGGACAAAAACCTTGATGTGAAGGGCATCATTATGAGATGGTTTGGGCGAGGAATAGTCACTGTCCAAAAAGGTGATGTGATGAGGCAAATTCAGGTATCTGACCATAGTATCAGAGTGGTTGACATCGATGTTGGTTGGGACAGATGAATCTTGAAAGATTTTATCCAGAATGGCCTTATGGATGGGTGAAATATAGAGCAGTTCAGGAATGGATATTTGAGCAGGTGTTTTATTCAGTTGCTCAATAAGGTTGAACTCTGGTTTAGGGGTTGACTATCTAGCGGACGAACCAGGTATGCTGATCTTAGGTTGACATGCAGAAGGACCTGGAATAGTGACCTTGCCTTTACATGTGGTGACAATGCATTCCAGGGCCTTTTTAATGGTAATGGTATTAACACACTTATCTTCATCAGCAGCGCGAAGATTGTTAATAATGGTACCACCAGGATAATTGTATGTAGTACGAACATTATTGGAGGCTTGACGGATGTGGTTGGCTTGATTGCTGGTATTCTTTGTGCCAGATGAGGAAGCTTTACCATGATCCTGCAGTGGATTGTTGTGGATAGTATGATCTGCATTAGATGTAAATGATCGACCACCTAACTCAATAGTGTGGTTCTCAATGAGGTCCTATACCAGGTTTCACAATTGATGACAAGAGGAAGTTTTGTGCCCTTTGGCATGGTGGTAATCACAAAATGCACTGTCATCCCACCATGACGGCTTGAACTAACCAGGGTCATATGGTTTTGGCTCTTCCAGCATTATGACATCATTTTGGAGAAGTTTCTTCAAGACAATTTTGATAGGTTCACCCAAAGGGGTGTATGTGCATTTTTGGAATTGTCAGGGTTGACGTAACTACCTTTGATTAGTTTGCGCATGATTGTTTTGGATAGAATTGGCAGTTGGTGTTGGTGTAGTTATAGGTGCATTTTGATTTTGTACTCCTTCAATTGTGAGTACATGACCTGTTGCATTGACGGTTTTTGCATCAACTACACCATCGTTTGTGATATGCTTGTTCTTAACCCAGTATTTGGTTTTGTCATTTGAGCTACTTGGGATATTATTTGTGGTGGTGTTGATGGTTTTTCCACCATATTTTAATTTTCCTTTGGCGATCAAGGATTTCTCAAGTTGAACACCTTTTTAAACAAGGTCAACAAAGGTGGTGCAACAATGGACTTGTAAGCCATACCTTAGTGGTCCTAGTAGATTTTTTACAAAAATGGTGACTTTGTCCTTTTCAGGTATTTCTACCAGACATCTACTTGCTAAGGTTCTCCATCTTTGAAAGAATGGAATAAAAGTCTCTCCTACATCCTCTTGGATAAGTCTGCATAAGGAGGCAATGTCAATATTCGTGTCAATGTTATAGGCATAGTTTTCAACAAACTTGTTTGCCAATAAATCCCATGTTTTGATTCCCTTAGGAAATAGCGAGAACCATTCTAGTGCATGACCTACGAGACTTCTAGAAAAAAGTCTCATGAGATAAGTTTGCTCATATGCAATGTCCATGCAACTAGTGGTGAATTCTCTTATGTGTTCAATGGGGTTTGTTTTTCCTTTGCACTTGGGAAAACAAGGTACCACATATCCATGAGGAAAGGGTTGCATATACAAGGTTGTGTCAAATGGATATGGACACAAGCCATTTGACATGTATGACTTTTTTTTGGATTGTTGCAAGTTCTCCACTTGCATTTGAAGAGCAGCGATTTGGAGTGTGAGTGCTTCCACCATGGGATTGTTGGTAGCATCACACATGTTGGTGATAGGGACAACTTGAGTTCCCACTTGTTGTGATGAGATGTGTTGATTCGAAATTGGTTGTCGGTGAGAAAAATGAGTGTTTTGATTATGCGGTTGTTGGAAATGAGAGTTTTGATGAGGGATGTGCTGCTATGTATGAACTTGAGAGGCATAAGTGGGGATGTGAGATCCTACCATGTTGGATTGAATTTGAGGGCTTGTTGATTTTGAGCATGCTGATGCCCAAATGGAGTGAAGGATTGAGGGCCTTGTTGATTTTGAGCTTGTTGATGCCCATATGGGGTGAAGGATTGAGGGTCTTGATTGCCTTGCCCAAATGATAAATTGTGAACATGAGGAATGTTGGTATTTTGGCCCACAGGAATGTTGGTATTAACCTATGAGGAATTGGGTTGGGTGCCTTGAATGAAAAATATTCATTTATCTCTCCCAAAATGGTTGGATGAGTTGGTTTCCATAGCATTTGAAGAACCTAATAATAGGTTTGCTAATGTACTCATGGAACTAGATGAAGTTCCAAAGAGGTTTGAGGTGGTTGCACCCATTTTTTGTAAAGGGATGGTGGATGTTTGTTGGGGGATGGATTATGATGTGGTGTTGGTTTGGAAAGATGATCCCCCAATACAAGTTGTGTTGGTTGTGGTGGTAGTATGACCAAGGGAGGTAGCATTGATTGTGTTGATGGAATTTTTTGAAGAGGCTCCCATGGAAGGATTGTGTGATGGTGGAGTGGGAGAAATTTCTCTAAGAGTGTTGAGATCAAATCCCTTTGGTAACTTACCCCCTTGGTCAAGGAGCATAGCTAGGAATCTAGAAGAGTCATTTAAGACTACTTCTTCCACAAAAGTAGCAACTTTTGGATGTTGGGCGGCAGCTAATAAGTCTTCTTCAAAGACTTCCCCATTTTGATCCCATCGGATAAATGGTTCAAAAATATGTGATGGAGATGGTGGGATGTTCATCTCACTGAAAGGATTGATGTTGGAATTTCCCATGTCAAAACAAGGATTGTTCGTGGCATTAGGGAAGGAATCCATGCAAGTTGTGAAATCAAGAAATTTGGTGTCTTGTCTAAAGGAATCCATGAGTCTTTTCTTCTTTTGTGATCTAGTTTCAACCATAAATGGTTTGCTCAACTTGGGATGATGGAGGGAATGATCTAAGTATGCTACTATGTTTTTGGTTTCTTTTAATTTTTAAGGAATGCTATGAAATGCAAGTGAGACCAAAATGAGACTAAAGACTTGTGAATGCAAATGGTGTGATACTAAATGGAGGTGCTAAATGATATGCAACTAAAAGATCCTAAGATGCACTTACTATTGAGGGATCTAAGGAGGACAACTTGAGCAAACAAATTTTTTGCAATGATTCAATTTTTGAAGACCAATGGACCATGAGAAGGACTATAAAGAGGACAAAGTGAAGTTTCCACACTAGACTATTGAGTGGGAAATAATTCACAAAAGTTTTGACTAAATGAAAAAGGGGTAATTTGGGTCCAATGGCAACCTACTATTGAATGCAAGGTTTTGAAAATGAATGGTAAGAGTCAACTCCTAAAATCTGCAAAAGTAAGTGTCTAAGGAGATGGTGAAGCTACTAATGCAACTAATGGAAAGCCAATGGAAACCTATTGTAAGCCTAAAATGGTTCCTATAATGCAATGTTTGATGAATGTTGAGCAATTCAGAGCCTGGTTTGAACTGTAACAATGAAGGAAGACTTGATTGAATTAAAGACAAGTTGTGGACTTTCAGTTTTTGATAGGGAGAAGGTGATTTGAAAATCTTTGTAAATGCGTCATAGCGAATACGGTACGACAGACCGAATGCGGCTCACAGAGGCGAATGTGGTTCAAAAAGTGTCGATTACGACACAGTCTGGTGAATGCGGATTGATATTTCTCAAATGCAACTCGAGATAATCAATGCGCTTTGATACTAGAAAATATGGCTCTATGTGTTTCAGTTGCGGGCTCATCAAAGTGAATGAGGCTCAGGATGCTTCAAATGCGACCCATCAGAGCGATTGCAGCTCAAAAGATGTCGATTGCAGTATGATAGAGTGATTACGTCGCATGAAGCAAATTTTTGGAAAACAGTTTTGCAGATTTGACAAGTTTTTGGACCTAGATTGTTGATGTTCAGTTTGTTGAAGTTTGTTTTGAAAATAGTAGGAAAACACATAGAAACTAAAACATTGAGTGTATGTTCAAGGGTCAAGCATGACCCTTTTTTGTTTGCACTGGTATTTGAACAAAAAAGACACTTCAAGAAGACTGACTCTTAATAGTCAAAAGGTTATCATAACAATCACAACCCGCAGCTTAAAATCGTGTCGAATCACACAACCATGTCACCCCCTAGAGGGTGCCCATGTTTTTGTCTTTTCTAGGTGCGTACTCAAGGTGATGAAAGTGGATACCAAATACACTGAGCAAACAATCCATGGTGATTATATGGTGAGTGTCTTGGGGGTAGATTCTTCCCTCCCCTTGCACCGTGTTTGAAACAATGTCTCGATACTGACATAGCTGGATTCTACACTATGGTTTTTAGTCAAGGTTTCCATTCGGCGTGGAAATAGATAAACTCCCTCAGCAGACCTCCCAATCTTTAGAACAAAGACTTTGGGGATGGTTATCTTGCCTACTGCCGTTGAATATGGGTTTCCCTAAAATTCACTTTTGATTATAGTGGGCTGGAAAACCTGGCTTTGGTTGTTCCCACTTAGGTCATTCCCATAGGGTGAGTACTTTTTCCCACTACGGCAAGCCTTCTAAAGGATTTAAGAAAACATAAAATGCATAAATATAAAAATGGATAAGTTTGGATTTTTGATCACCGAGTAAAGGGGAGAGCATATACTTATTACCCAATCAAGCACAACAAAAAAGTTGTTCAATTTTAAACCCAAATGAAAATTTTCTATACTAAGTGAAGATGTTGCTTCACCACAAGCATGGGGTTCATTTTAACCAAACAAAATGAAAAATTTGGTGACTATCCTAGGATTGATAAATTCCAAATTAAATGTCTATCCTAGGGTTGGTTCAATTTAATCCCATCAAAAAGAGTAACTCACCGCGGTCACGTCGGATCAAGATAACAAAATTAAAAATAGAATACAACCAGTCATTTGCATCTCATTAGAGTGGATGCAGTGCGAGGTTTGTCAAATGCATTGCATCCTGTCGAATGCATCGCGATAGAGCGTATGTGTCATTTGTGATCGCAAATGTCGTGCGATAGAGAAATTGTGTTGTGTAGGTCCGCGGTTGCGTCGTTCCATACTCCTATACCTACAAAAACATGTTAGATTGTCGGGTTCACCAATGTAATAATAGATTTCTTTTTGCAATGTCAAAACTGGGTTAATAACACGTGCAATTTAATAAAAACATCAAGCAATCAAATGCATAAGGAGACAATAACAAGAAAATGAAGGAAACTAGAAAGATCTCACCCATTCCTTTGCTCCATGGCTAACTTCCATTGCACCTCCTCAAGCTTGTTGTTGTTATAATGGATGCCCTCAGATTTATGAGCAAACTTTATATGCCTAGTCCTAACAAAGCCTTTGAATGATTTCTAAAAATTCTATGCAAACTAGAAAGTTAATTCTATTATGCAGGTAATAATATAAGCCTAAGATGATATGACAATTGATAATAATGATATTACAAAAAATGCTATGAGATAATAATGATTGATCCCCGAAAATGAGATCAAGATTGTCATTTTATAGAAAATGCAATCCTAAACGGATGGATGAGATGAAAGATTGAGAAAATGCCCTAGAATCAATGGTTAAGATTCAAAGTGACAACTCTCAATTAAGGTTAGGGTAAAATCCTCAAATGTGTGGACAAGATTTAATTTAAGAAATTAAATCAATGGTGGATAATAAACGTGACCTTGAGATGAAATTATTAAAAAATCAAAAGATAAGGGGATGAGATTTTAGAAAATTAGTAATTTTAGCAATTACTTGATTTGTAGAAGAATATTTCCATTTTGAATTAAATTAATTCAAAATATGGATTTTGTGAGATAATGAGTAATTGATTTTTGCAATTAATTACTAAAAGAAGAATCAGTTAACAAATGTGAAGTCATTTTTAAATAAATTATTTTATTTAAAAAGAGGGAAATGTCACATGAGGCAATTAAATAATTAATAATTATTATTTAATTTAGAAGAGACAGGTAATTAATTAAGTAAATTAATGAATCTATTTAATTACGAGAGGATTTAGGAATTAGTGACATATTAAATAAATATATTACAATATATTTATTTGATAATCATGAGGACATTAATGAAAATGATTAATTAAATAAATGAGACTTTATTTAATTGTAAGAGGACTTTGATAATTAGTGACACATTAAATAAATAAATAAGATTTATTTATTTAATAATCCTGAAGAATATAAGATAATGAATTAATTAAATAATTATAAATTATTTAATTAATAGTTGAATGTGGGCTAGAAACATAATTATAGAGTTATAATCATGTTATGGCAAAAGGTGATAAAATAGTGGTCGTAGGCCTAAGTCATATTTAGGTGTCTACAATAACAACAATCACAATACATCATTTGAACATTTTTGTTAAGGTGATCCAACCATGATTCAGAAGATGATCCTTCAATGATGAGATGATCTGGTTTGATTTGATGTTTGATTTGATTGATTGATTGGATTGAATTGATTTTCGATGCTCAAATTTTGAAATGGTTGTTGCGATTGTTATTTTGATGTTAGAGTTTTCTGGTTGCTTGCTTGTTTATCTATGCTTAATGGTGATTTTCCCCTAGTGAGATCAGGATTTTTCCGCCAATGAGAACAAACCAAATTTATTATGGATATGTACAATGAGAACCAAGCCAGAGTGGGATGACCACATTAGCCGAATATGGGCATGAAGCTTGCCGCAAGGTATGCATGAATGTGCAGGGATGTCATAAGCGAATGATCAACACATGCTCGAAAAGACAAAGAAGCCGACCATCACAAATAGTGCCTATGTATAAGGTTTTCAACATTTATTTTTATTGAAATTTTTAGATTTTAATAATTTTTTTGCTGTTACCAAGACGCTTGTTTGCCATGTTTTCATCAAGCCAACTATTTTTTGATTTTTCACTTTTTTAAATGTTTTTATTTTAATTTGTATGCTATCACCAAGATGCCTGTTTATCAGGTTTTCATCAGGGTAACAATTTTTTTTAGTACATTATTTTTGCTTTTAGGATTTTTTCAAGACTTTTTCTACTTTTTAGGATTTTTTCAGGACTTTTTCTTCTTTTTTTGATTTTTTCAAGAATTTTTCTTCTTTTTAGGATTTTTGTAGGACTTTCTATTTTTTATAATTTTTTCAGGACTTTTAAGACATGCACTGGCTGCATCAGGTATAGAACTTCTTCAGGTTTAGGCTATTCATTAGTTCCTCAAATAGATCCCCCTCAGGTGTAGATAATTGATATGCCCCCGATCCAAAGACTAATATTACCACAAAAGGACCTAGCTAGTTAGGTTCAAATTTTCCCTTATTTTCCCAATCTTGTTGATTACAGGGATTTTCTTTTAGAACTAGATCTCCCACTTGAAATGTCCTAGGTTTGACTTTGTGATTGTAACTTCTAGACATTCTCTGTTAATATAATTTCAGGTTATCTACTGCCAGCTGACAATGTTCATCCAACATCTCTAGCTCTTGTAGTCTAGCTACACAAAATCTTCATCTATAATGAGACCTTTCAAGTATACACAAAGTGATGGTATCTCCACCTCAATAGGTAGGACTGCCTTAGACCCATAAATGAGGGCATATGGTTTTGCCCCTATGGGGGTATAGATACTTGTACAATAGGCCCACAAAGCAGGATTCAGCCGAGTATGCTAGTCACGTCCATCATCGTTGACGGTTTTCTTTAGGATATTCAAGATGGTTTTGTTAGAGGCCTCTACTTGGCCATTCCCTTGAGGATAATAGGGTGTAAAAAATCGATGCTAGATATGAAAATTCTCACAGAGTTCTTGCACGTCCTAATTATTGAAAGGTCCACCATTGTCAGTGACAATGGACTGAGGAATACCATACCTGAAAATGATGAAGTTCAATATTAACGAGGAGATCTTCTTTCCCGTGATGTTGATCAGAGGCACTGCTTCAACCCATTTTTTGAAGTACTAAGTGGTTGTGGTAATGAACTTGTTTCCATTTGATGAAGATGGGTGAATTTTTCCTACAAGATCTAACCCACACTGATAGAATGGCCATGTTGATGCAAAGCGTTGTAACTCCTGTGTAGGTGCATGATTGAGATTACCATGGATCTAGCATTTTCTACATGTTTTGACAAACTCAGAAGGATTCTCTCTCCATAGTCAGCCAGTAATATCCTAGATGAAGGAGTTTTTGGGTGAGGGTTAAACCACTTGAATGAGTTCCACAAATACCTTCGTGAAGATCACCTAAGTTGTTTCAGACTCGCTTTCTAGACATCATAAGAGGGTTCCATTGAGGCCTCAGTGGTAAAGGACATCAACTATGAGGATATGTAAAGCAACTTGGTGAGTGAAATATGTTTTTTGGTTGTGGGAAAGATCAAGAGGAAGGGTGTTATCTTTTAGGTAAGCATATATCTTTCCATAGATGGAGTTATTGGCATCATCTAGGTGGCAAATAAGGTGGGACTAAGAGTCATCATAGGTGGGGGTAAACAGTTTCTCTACCATAAACTCATAGCGGCCTCATCTTTCTGGAATCTGCAACAAAGAAGCAATAGTAGCCATAGCATCAGAAACTTTGTTGTCACTCGGGATTTGACCAAACTTGATGTCAACAAAGTACTTCTTGAATTCATCAATCATTCTTTTGTAGGTCATTAGTTTATCATCCTTGGTTTTTTAGTCATCATTGACCTAATTAATGACTAGTTGACAATCCCTATAAACTAGAGCACTGTAATTTTCCATTCCACAACTATCTTGATCCGAATAATGAGTGCTTCATATTCAGCTGTATTGTTAGTGCAAGGAAACATCAGGCGATATGATTTCAAAGTAGTGTTCCCTAGGGGAGTGGTGAATATGATTCTCGCTCCTGATCCATGCTGAGTGAAGGAACCATCAAAATATAAAACCCAATGTTTCATTATTGTCGTTAGGACATCTGCATCTAGAAATTCAATGTAGAGTGGATGATAATCATGAAGTGGTGCCTCAGCTAGTTGATCAACAATTGCTTGCCCTTTTATAGCTTTTCTACCAACATATTGGATGTTGAATTCACTGAGTACCATTACCCACTTGGCTAGTCTTCCTATTATATTTTCTTTGCTTAAGAGATATTTTAGTGGATCAATCTTGGCTATGAGCTTAACTGTATGAGTTAGCATATAGTGTCACAATTGTTGGGTAGCAAACACTATAGCCAGGAAATATTTCTCAATGGAGGTGTAATTGATCTCATATCCATTCAAGGTTCTACTGATATAATAAATTTCTCTTCCTTTCCGCGTTGAATCTTCTTGCGCCAATAAAATCCCAATGATCGGTCAGTAGTGGTGATGTACAATAATAGAGGATTTCCTTATATTGGAGGTGCTAGGATGAGTGGACTCATGAGATATTGTTTTAGGTTATTGAAATATGCCTTGCATTTCTCATCCCATTGAAAGGAATAATTCTTGTGTAGGAGGTGTATGAAAGGATGGGTCTTATCGACTAGTCACAAGATGAATCTCTTGATTGATTATAATCTTCCTTGTAGGGATCTTAGCTGACAAATGTTTTTCAGCAGGGGCATCTCCATAATAGAATTTACTTTTTTCGGATCCACCTCGATGCCTTTCTCTGACATTATGTACCCAAGTAATTTTGCTGATGTTATGCTAAATACACATTTCTTTGGATTGAGACACACATTAAACTTCTCTAAATGGGTGAAGATTTTGTCTAATATTTCTAGATGTCCTTCTCTTGTGTGGGATTTTTCCAACAAATCATCTACATAGTCCTCCATGAAAGTATTCATCATGTCATGGAAAATAGTTGTCATAGCTCTCTAATAAGTGGCCCCTTCATTTTTCAACCTGAAGGGCATGAAGTTCAAACATAAGGTTCCCCATGGACATGTGAAGGCTACCTTATCTTGATCTTCAAGAGAAATTTTGATTTTATTATATCCAAAAAAAGTCATCCATCAGTGATAACATGCCATGTCATGCCGTCAAGTCCACAATGATATCTATGTTAGGTAAGGGGAAATCATCTTTCGAGAAGGCCTTGTTGAGATCTCTAAATTCAGTGCAAATCCTTATTTTGCCATTAGGTTTGGAGATAGGTATAGTATTAGATATCCACTTTGCATAGTCAATGGGCCTGATGAATCTGACATCCAACAACTTCTTTAGTTCAACCTTCACCAATAGGGCAATCTACAAATGCATTTTTCTTAACTTCTGTTCAACTGGTTTGATTCCTAAAGGAAGGGATAAATGGTGCATGCTGAGGTCTGGATCTATCCCTGGCATGTATGCATATGACTAGGAAAAGTTGACTTGCCACTCTTTGAAGAACTTGATAAAGTTGTGCTTCTCTATTTTTGTCAATGATTCAACTAGATGAAGAGTTCTTATTATTTTCGCAGTGTCGACATTGATGGACTGTGCTGGTTCAATCAAAAATTTTGATCTCTCCTAGAAATGTTCTAGTAGAGTGTCAAATTTCCCATCCTTTGGTGCCTCAAAGATATTTTTACCATCGGATGCACTTTTTATTTTACTATTTTCTGATCTGGTACTGCCATATGATGGTTTTCACCATCAAATCTTCCTTTTGTTTTGTTTATTTTGTAGCTGGGAAACTTGACACTCTCCTATTGTGAAGTTCTACTAGGATGTTCAATGGTGGGAACTATTTTAGGATTAATGACATAGAGGAAGTTCACAATAGCTTCATCATTTGAAAAGGTGGGTATGTCATTTGGCTTAGTTTGATCCCAATCTATTAGTTCAAGGTGTAGTAAAGGTAAGGTGTCATCAGATGGATTCAAGTCAGACGTCGTAAGAGTCCTAATGGCTATATCATTAGCATACAAGACTAGGGCCAAATTGAGTTCTATGATGTTACCTTCTTCCGAATGATCTGTATCGCTAAGAGTCTGATCATCTTCACTCGAGTCATCAATATTTTGTGATCCTAGTTCAAGTGGTTTAAGTCTTGATCCTTGTCCCTCCTCAAGCATGTGAGTATACCTATGTATTACATCAACATCCTTGTCATGACATGATTCTTCTAACAATGAATCCCATTCATCTTTATTGGAATCAGACTCAAAGAAATCACTTGCTTGTAGTTATAGAATTTGTTCAACAAATTTATGTTTTGGGTCTTCCTTTGTTTCTTCATCTTTCTGATATTCTTTGTATCCTATACCTATTTTATCTTTGGCATTGGTTATAATAGGTTGGATAGGTTCTGTGATACCCTCTTTTATTTTTCTGATGGGTCCCTATCTATCGTATCCCATCTTCTCCAAGATTGATAATCTTTTTCCATCCTGAGTAGTTTGGACATTTGTTGTTGTAGCTTGAGAATCAGTTTCATCTTTGTAGAGCCAGTTCAAAACATCTCTGTCATCTGATTTTTCCTTCTGAGTGCTCCATTTTTTGAATTGACCATCAAATAGTGTGACTGGTTGGGAGGGTGATGAGGTCGATGTTTGACCAAAGGATTTTGGTGACAATAACTGCGAAAGGCAAAGGGATTGTTCAATGGAATACTCGCTGACACCTTTATCTTTGGTTTTGACTTTCTCTTCAAATTGTTTGGCTAGGATATTTAACTAGGCTTCAGAATTGGTGGATGCAGAAGGGCTAGAATCTTCCTTTCTCCTCGACTATTTAGAAGATGAACTTGATTGACCTCTTTTAGATGAGGATATAGATAAATTATTAGCTTGACTAGAACTATTGGGAGTATCAAGAATGGAATTGGGAGCTTCATGGTTATGAGGCACAAACACATCCTAGATAGCCTTTAGAGCATTGCATTATTGAGGATTATTTGATTCAGTAGGAATAGTGATTTCTTGGCCATTGCAAGGAAACTTTAGACATTGATAATATGTTGAGAGTATATCTTGCATTTCATGGATCCATGGACGACCCAGGAGTATGTTATATGTTAAATCCTTTTCCAAAAATTGGAAAACAACACTTTTATAGATGGGCCCCACCTGAATGGGAAATATAATCAGACCTTTTGATGCTCTCTCTTCATCATCATATGCTTTGATTGTGATATTCTTTCTTGTATCTATTACATTTTTCAGAGAACCCTAGTGCTCAAACAAGTTTTAAAGTACATATATTAATTCCTACTCCTTCGTCTATAAAGACGTGATGGACATGGATTTTATGGATTAAAACTTCTATATCAAGGGATGTGTTGTGGGGATGAGTAAAGGATACATCATCATTCTTTGAAAAGGACAAGCAACGAGGTGTAACTAGGTGTCCTAGCATGGCTGTGAAAGCATAGACTTCTAGATCATTTGGCATTGTCGTGTCAACTAGGGCTTTTTCTAGAATCTCTTTGTGAGCAAGAGAGATTTTTAGAATCTCCAATATTGATATTTGTATAGGGATTTTCTAGAGCAGATCGACAATGTTGTATTGACGAGATGTAGCAGCAAGTGTTTTGGAAGCACTTCCCTTTAAAACATATTTTGTTTGAGCCTGTGTGGTTATGTTTACTGGCACATTGTCTTGTTTTCCATTGATTTTGATGAAATTTATTTGATTATCCGTTACAACCGTATTTTGCAAGATATTGATGATTTGATCAAAAAGAATATTGGTGTCATTGATTGGATGATTAGTTGCAATAGGGCTTGGTGGGTTATGGATTTCAATGTCACTTGCATGATCTTCAATGGCTGAAATATTAAGGATGATAGTATCTTGAACATAGTTTACATTATTTACTTTTCCATTATTGTTAGAAGATTCTCCTTTGTCATAATTTGGTAGAGGGTTCTTGAATACCCCATGATCAGTATTATTTTGAGGCTCCTCGATCCTTATGATTTTTTTGTCGATCAAATCTTGTATTTTATGCTGCAGTTGCATGCAACTATTCGTGAGGTGACCTTTACATCAATGAAATTCACAATAATGGGCTTCATTCCACCATGATTATTTTACTTTGGGCTCAAAAACTCAAGTGTTAGGTAAAGTGATGAGATTTTACTCAATAAGTTCCCTCAATGAGGATTCATGTGATTGACCCAGAGGCGTAAACTTCCTATGATTATTTGATGTTTGATAAGGGAGATTCTTGGATGATGATGCTTGATTGTTTTGATTATTCCCCTAGTTAGCATTTTGATTATTGGTTTGATTGGTATTTTGGGTGGTCTTTTGATCTGTATTTGAATAACTTCCTGACAAATTAAAAATTGGTTTGGCATTGTGCATTTCAGCAGGGGTATCATTGTCATTATTTTTATACTTTTTCCAAAACTTTGGTTTATCATTGTTGGGGGAATTTGACGAGTTATTTTCATTATAGATTTTTAGAATCCTTCATTTGACCAAACCTCCTCAATCTTGATTCCATTTTCGATGAATTTCTTAAAAGTTGGGGGACATTGAAATTCAAGCCCATAGTTGATGTCATTGTTCAAGTTATCAATGAACACCTCTATTTTCTATTTTTCCGGTATGCATCGGAGATAACTTGTGAAAAACCTTCTCCACCTTTGTAATAATATGAGGAATGATTCCCCTTTCTTTTGTTTCATGTTGCAAAGGTCTTTCAATGTAATATCATGTTTGATATTATATGAATACTGCATGATAAACTTGTTAACCAATTCTTCAAAAAAATTAATTCCCAGAGGTAATTGTGAAAACTACTGCATGGGAATAACCTCATTAGATAAGTTTCCTCATGAGAAAATTCAAGACTCATCATTCAAAATTCCCTTACGTTATCTATCTGATCATTTTTCCCATTGTACTTGTCATATTTTGGAAATTCACAATGTTTAAGGAATGGTATCCTGTTAACATTTTGATCGAATGTGTAGGGACATATGTCTTGTATGGAATACCTCTTAGTGGCCCCTATTTGCATGTTCTGCATTTTTTGTTGAAGGGCTTGTTTTTGTAGTGTCGAAGCATCCATGGGATCATTGGTCTTTATTTCGGTTTCTATTTTCTTGGTAGTCTTTTGTAATTTTGAGACATCAAAATCATCGAGTAATTTCACTCCTTTTTTTGCCAACATCAAAAGGTATCTTTCTCCATCCTTTTCAAAAACCTTTTCTAAAAATTTGTGGAAGTTTGGGTCTTGTTGGGCATGTTGGACATCTTCTTCATTTAGCTCATCATTTTCATTTTGATGGTGTTCATGAAAGGGATTTACTTCAGGTTCAACCATGTTCTCTTGGGTTTCAATTCCTTTTTCTTGAAGTTTATTCTTTTGAGATCTTGATTGGATTGGCATACAAGTGATAATGATGCTCTAAATATTTGACCAAAGTTTGAGAGTGCCAAAGGGGTTGATTTAAAGATCTGGTTAAGCAAGCTTTATTTTGGGAGGAAGAATGACAAATCCTGATGAAGGATGATAAATCCTGATAGTGATATGTAGCTGCTAAATTATAAATTTGATGTGATAAGGAAGGCACTTTGAGATGTTTGATCTAAAATTAGATGAGGGATTTTCACTTGAGAATGCTAGTTTCGACAAGATTAGGATCTTATTGCAGAAATTGGTCGGGATGGTTAGAATATTGAATTGTTATTTGAGGAATTGAAGAATGATGAATTTGCTAACTATGATTATGACTTTGTGAAAGAGCTCTTCATTGGTAATAAGCTTGTGAAGATAAATGCTTCAAAGAAAAATTATCAATATACCCTCTATCAAAGTCATGATACCGATGGATGAAGGTTCGATAATCGAGAAAGATTTTCCTACTTTGGTACAAGAATCGTCTCTTTTTGAGAAGTTTCTTAAAGCTAAGGTGTTTCTTTGGATTCTTGATCCTTTTGGTAAGGGATTTGTTGACAAATTTGGTTGATTTCCAATCCCTCAAAATAAACTTTTGGATGATTAAAAGATATTGCTTAGGGGGAAAATCTGAACTGAATGTTGACTAACAGAAAAGAGGTTTAATTTGGGCTTTTTCTTGAAAAGATAATAGATGTGCTGAAACAAGGTATGGATGTGCTGAAAATTAGATGCACCACAAAATGGTTCAGATGCACTATAGAAAGTTCTGGATGCACCAAAAAAGGGTATGGATGCGCTAAAAGATGGTCTAAACGCACATAAATAGGGTATGGATGTGCTGCAAGAGAATATGTTGGGAATACAAGTGGGATGCACTAAGACAACAAATGAGTGCACTAGGGAATGGTATGAATGCACTGAAATAGGCACCAGATGCACCAAACTAGAATTTTTTTTCTAGTTTTGAACAATTTGAAAGAATTTTTAGGTTTTTGATAGTGAAATTGGATTGTTTGGGCTGAATTTTCTTCCGAATCAATGATTGGATAGGTTTGTGTGATGTTTGTTTTTAAAATCTGTTTAAAAACACATTGGTAAAACACATCAAACAAGCACGTTTCCTAGGATTTGTAAGACTGTATTCTTTTGGATCCCATGCAAATTTTACTCCAACTGCATATTCTTAGCGAATGAATTCAAAAGCTTGGCTACATGTACTCCCCCTTATAGTGAACTCAATTCTCAAGCCAACCAAACTTCCAACTCCCATGAATCTCCCATGGAAATTTGATCATTTCTACTAAGAACTATGAAGATGTGGGTGCCTTCAAAATGACCGTTGTTGCACCAAAGAATAGAAAGGTTATTGGAATTACTACAACAAAGTGGTTTTTAGTAAGGGTATTCCATTACCCTAGGCTATACATATGGAAATATTAGCTCCATTAAGGAGGACTTCCAGCTTGTAGAGGTTAATCTTTATAGGTTTTTACCTACCTCATAGGTACTGAAGGAATCACTTGTCGGCATAACCATTTGTGGTCCTTAAACTTTACTCAAGTCCCAGTTTTATATACTAATTGGAAGGGCTTGGAGCCTACTATTGATTTGGGTCATTCCCTCCTTTTGAAGTGGGGAGGCAAGCCCTCTAAGGTTAAAAATGCAAATAAAATGAATGGATCTTGCTTTTTGATCACCTAGTTAAGGGGAGAGACTACTCACCTACCATTCCAAACACAACAAGCATGGTGTAAATTTAACATTCCTAGTTATACTAGATTCCTATCTTAACCAAAGGAAAAGTAATAACTAGATTTAACCCTACAACCAATTGTTAGTAGTTTCAATGTTTATCTTTAACAACGTTCTTTTAAATGTTTCTACAAAGCCTTTGATTGCATATTGAGGTCTTGCAACCCTAAAAAATATTAATCAATTATGAGAATCTGGAAAAAATGACAGTAAAAATCAAATACACCATTACAGAGACTGAATGTGCCATTACAAATACTGAATGCACTAAAACACAGACCGAATGCGCTAAACTACTGAATATGCTAAAAGAACAGTTGGAAGCGCTGACATACAAATTGAATGCGCTAAAACTAGAAATGACAGAATTAAAATTTTAAACTCCCTAATGAGCTGAAACAGAGTTTGAATGTTCTATAGAAAAGATGAGACATGCTGTAACAGGGATCAGATGCGTCGAAATAGGCAACTAGATGCACCGAAATAGGAGCTAGATGTGCCATAGAAAAATTTGTATGCCCCATTTCGAATATTTTGATAGAACCTACCAAATGAAACTCCAAATAAAGTTGATTAAATCACAGGGCTAGGCCCCACAGTGGGCACCAATTTCTCTGTAGTATAAAGTATGTCTTGCAATATTAGTATAACACACCTTCATGGAATACATTACTTAAAAGGAAATCAAAATTAACATTAAATGACAACACAACTTATCCTTCTAACTCATCACATGGCTCTCTAATCCCAAGGAATCCTACAAATTATGCTCTCAGATCTTATTATTTCTGCACATTAACCTACAAAGATTGACAACTCAAGAAATGAGATGCTACAATGAATCTACATGCCTATGTTTCTGGATTTTTCAATAACTTGATGCATAAAAGCTAAATGATCCTATGATGGAATGGGTTTAGAATCTAAGTGCTGAAATGATGATGATGATGATGAAATGAAAATTCTAAATGGAAAGATGTAAATAACTAAACTGTCTAAATGAAAATGCCATTATAACACTAAAATGAGCTAAAAATGCAAAGTAAACTAAAATGCTCTCTAATTCTCTCACAAATGCACCAAAATTCAGCAGCATAATCTTGTCCAAATCTTCCTCTATGAAATGTTGTAGGAAAGGGCTCTATTTATAGATTTTTCAAGCCTCAAGGTGATGTGGCAACAATGAACGATCAGGATTATGATCCTGCGACATCAACGACAGAGCATCAGGAGGTTGGAGGGAATCAGAGAGATGGTTCCCTTCCACAAGACAAATTTCCAAGTGTTGAAAGGAATCATAGAGCAAGAGAAGCCATGTGTCTTAGTTTGTTCAAAATTGGTTGCAGATTTGTTAGAGATATTTCATATTTTACAATTTATAAAAATTCATTTGTGAGACACATGATGAGGTGGCAAGTGAGTTGGAGGTGGTTAGATTTTTTTTGTAGAAATGTGCTTAAATTGGATTAAAAATTCAATTTAATAGGAGAGGGTAAATTGGAAAAATGAAAAATAAATTCCTTTGTGCATTTTAACCAATTCTAGAAGAATATTTTAAATTCAAATTTAAAAGGAAGAGGGGAAATCAATTAAATAACAAATTGATTAATTTGTAATTTAAATTAATTTTAGAAAGGAGGTGGATTTTGAAAAGAGGAAATAGAATATGAACCATATAAATAAATTTTACAATTTATTTACAATAGGAGAGAGGAATTTAGAATATTTATCAAATAGCCAGTATTTAATTAATGTGATTCTCAGACCATTTTGCGTGCATATATTAACTAATTACAAAATTGGTAGAAAGAGGTTCACTTTAAGAATAATATAGACTATCCAAAAAGGCTCACAACACAAGATCAGTTATAGAATAGAAAGAAGAAAGAATATAGAATGTTATACAGAGAACATGATCTCAACACAACAAATAATCAACCCCTCAAAACCTTTAACGGATCAAGATACCTAAAAATCACTACATTTACAAATCTTGCATTATAGCTCATACTTAATTTCACATCACAACACTCAACTTTATTCCACTACTTCATCTCGCATCAACTCATCTTAAATTTATACCATCCACAACCTAAAAAGAATCTTCAAGTTAGCTACACACACCCTAATTCAAAAATAGGTCAGCACTAAGATTTCTTACAATGGATAAGAATGAAATTTAACCAATATAAAACTTAATTGGGACCCAAATCAACACTCACATGCCATTCTATCCATTCATTAATAATTAAACATCTTCAAATGTAGTGTAAACACTAGGTTGGTCATTACGCATGCAAACACCATTAAAATTTCAAGTACATGCTTCCTCATTTTTAAGGATGACTTGAAAAACACATATCATGCTTCTAGACAATCTAGAATAATCTTCAAACCACCTAAAATCCAACAAATTATTTGTACCAACTCACATCCTCAAAATGTACAAGCCCAATACACTCAAACTACACTGCCAAACATTTAACTTCAAAATCCATATTTTAGAGCACCAAACCATGAATCCTCTTGACATAGGAAATATATCAACATCATTAACATAACTTAAGAATCACAAGACCTAAAGAAGAATTGTGGAGAAATGTGAAGCATGATCGTGTCTCCCAGACACCTCTATAAGCAACACAAATCTAGTTCGCACACTGGTGAACATAAATTCTTTTTCAGATTGATCTAGAAGCCCAAATTATGGATATAGAAACTATGAACACCTATAACCAACATATCAGAACCACACAAGAAAATATTCAACCCAAAAGAAATGCGGAGAAAAACTAGAGCATCTCTACAACACCCTATTTCTTCTTTTTATCAATTTTCTCAATATCCTCAACATCTTTATTACTACCAAAACCATAGCAAGAATCTTATTAAAGAAATGATAGAGGTTAACACTAGAAACTTAATTGATGACAACATAATGCAACTAATCAAAGCAAGAATCTCTCTCAACAACTACATAATTGACATCAATGAAAACACAAGCTTGCTGAAATCAATGACAACACCATAATACTTTCAATAGAAATCATATTGTGATGACTTATATGCCATTGAAATACATGTGATGATTGATACAGATTAGGAATATTAAGTGATTCCACCAAGATGATTGGATGATAGGATGCTAGATTGTATGGATGCAAATGTTGGAAGATGAAATATCACAAGTATGTAATGCGACTAAATAACACATGATTATAGATATGGATATAATATGCTTGTAATTTTTCATAATAAATTCACATGTAAGGTGTAACCCTTTATTTTTTGTAGCACATAGCATTATGCACCACAATATAAATGATCATGATGATAGTGCACCATGTGTACATGGATTGACACACAAACTAAGAAGTTGCAAATAGTAAAGATCTAATAGACATGTTGTTGTAGGGATGCAACCATATGAAGGATGGAGGTGATCGTGATGGTGTTATGGATGGAGCACTAAAACTAGAAGAAATAAATAGTAATAGTAATAGAAATAAGAAGACATAAAAGAAAAGAAGGAATAGAAGCATAGTGAGCCAAGAGATAGGTTGTCATAGGCATGCCATCATATGAATGATGAAGGAAAAAATGATGATGTGATGCATGGAAAACTATAAATAGATGCTACAAACAAGGAAAAATTCAAAAGTAAAGATGAAAACAAAAAAGTGACAGAAACAAAGAGAAGATAAGAATTAAACAAAAACATGTTGGGAACATAGTGATATTGAGGGGGGGTAAATCAACATCTAAAGATTCTTTACTTTTAAAGTTTAAATAATTACATCAACTACGCATATGAAAGATTTAGAAATTAAGTACACAATGAGACAAAAAAATCATGTGGAAACCCTTTCATGACAAAATCATGACATAAATTTGCATATATATAAATGGATTTTTTTTCTTGTAGGCTCCAACCTACTAGAGACTCCAATCTCTAATTAATAAAAGTATAGACTCCAACCTATTGGAGTCTTCAACCTCCCAACACAAATTTTAACCTTTCCACACAAATTGAGCTCCAATCTGAAAAGAGGCCACGAAATATTATTTGATAGGCTCCTGTAGATAGGGAAAAAATCAGTTTTGATGTTGAAAACAACAAACTAAGTAACCCGATCAAGCACCATGAAGCACAAACTAGAATGAAAATTAAAATAAACAAAAGAAATGCAAACCGATTCTCAAACTAGACTTGATTGATCTCCATGGCTCTTCTCAACCACGCATGAGAATGCAAGCTTTGAAGGATTTGATTACTGACGGAATGTTGATTGCTCACTAATACAACATAGCAATAGGATAGGGATGATGGAAGAAGGATGGATGATGATGAAAATTTGCAGAATGAATTTGATAGAGTAATGGTACTAGAAGAAGTTGATCCCAAATGGCTTGTGAGAGGCCGTATTTATAGAGTTTCGATGTGGACAGAGAAGAAGATTTGATAAGATTTGATTTTTGATAAAAGAGGAAATACAATGAGATGAGATAAGATTCTAATAAAATAGAAATATATTAATTTTTCGTTTTAAAGGAAATAATACCCGAAAAGATGAGAAGGATAAGTGATGAATTATCTAATTAAATAAATTAATTAGATACACATGAGTTCTTATTTTAGAAAGAAATTGAGAAGATATTTTAAGATTTTATTAATTAAATAATATCTAATTTATTTAATTAATGTTGGATTTATGATTTAGTTAATTAAATAATATAAATTATTTAATTAACATTAGAAGAAAGAAGAGATTATGAATAGACGTGATTTGATTAATTAAATAATATAAATTATTTAATTAACATTAGAAGAATGAAGGGATTATTAATGAAATTAGTCAAATAAATAAGATTTATTTAACTAATTAGATGATGACAAGGGTACCTAGGGAAAAACACACTACAAGATGTCCAAATGACCTAATGTTGTGATAAAGTATTGTAAGAGGAAATTTTTGGGTGTCTACAGCTCAAACGTATTAGTTCTTCAAATACTAATATAACATTCTTCTTCACACAAATTTGGTCAATGTCCAATATTTTTGACAATCTTCCAAGAAAGCCTAAAAACTATATTTTTTTCAATATCAATAAATCTATTTCAAATTCACATATCTTCCAAGTATTAAATCTAGAAATTATTAATCCATCTCACTATTATAATTCATTTATTTCATTATGAAAATGTCTTCAATATACATCTCATTTATCCTTCATATTTCTTTTCTTTTTCCTTTTTTTAATCAAAAAATATTCATTGAGAATTGTTGGTCTTTGATTCCTCCTTCAATCTCTTTTTATACCATTTAATCTTATCAAAAGGATGTGTATTTTTATGGGAGATGTGTGCATTTAAATTTTTGTGTCCTTTCAAAAAATAATCTCTACCATTTCTTAATTATCTTTATGTTTGTAAATGCATAGCGTGAAAAATAGGGTAGACCAAAATGCATAAACAAGAGGATGTACCACTTATTTTTATAGGTCCCTAAACACCTCAAATTAGACAAAATGAGATGCCAATGACAGCTAGAAATGCAACCTAACTATTATAGCAACTATGGGGGATTTTTTTAGAGCATAAAAATTTGCGTACTTGGCCAAAAAGTTGTTGTTTTTGAACTATGGAGGACTCATTCGCCTTCAATGGCGAATGGGTCCTTTTAGGGTTTCAAAAAACTAATTTCATGATCTTGTACCTTGATGTTTGCACTCTTGAAATCCCAATTGTCAAGTTTTGGAAGCATGTAGTTAATTTTGTAGAGCTCTTTCCATGATCTTTCACTTTGAATGACAACTTTAGAAACTTTGCAACTTTAACAATCTTTCTCCAAACCTTGCTCAACTTGATCTTCAACCTATAAAATATGTAATTACACACTCAAGGGAAAAAAACTTGATGATTTTTTAGTGAATGGGGGTTTTCCTCAGTCAAACCCCTTGTAGGTAATTAAGCCAAATGATGAAATGAAGAAATGAATCATGAACATGAAATGATGTAAATAATGTCACCTTGGATTTTGTCTTGTGATGTAAATATGAAAACTATCATGTAATAGCCATGGAGAATGTATATCTAGGATCCTTGAAATTTATGTAGACAATAGTTGCAAGTAGATATTCAATTCTACACTTACAATCATTAGCTCAACAACATGAATGCATGCATCAAACCCTTTAAATGATGATATGATCTTCAATTGCTGCAATAAACACTTGAAATTCCTTATGAATGCCTTTGAAATTCTCTACAATGCTTGATATATTTAATGCTTTAATTTTTGAAAATCTTAGGATGAATTTCTAGGTGAAACAATGTGAATTAACCCCATATTTATACTAAATTAGGAGATTAACCCAGAAATTCAAGGAATTAAGGATGAAACCAGATCTAGGAAGAAAGGTAATTAAATTCCCACCAAGATGAAATTCAAATATTAGTCTCATTAAGGTAGGACCCATTCACCACCAAAGGTGAATGGATCCTAGCTAAGTTTCCACGACCAAGCTTTAGGGAGCTAAAAGAATACCAAAAACCCATTCCAGATCACCTGGAAAAGGGGGTCTTGTCAAGGGAGGACCTATTCACCATTAAGGGTGAATGGGTATTGGCTCAGCTTACCAAGAATAAATTTTTCCCAATTAAATAATTTGATATTTAATTTATGATTGTCGGGAAATATCCTCAGGAGGTGTCAAAATTAAGGGCTAAATTTGAATTAAAAGAGGGTTAATAACTCCAATTAACCATAATGAATTAATAATGGACCTAGATAAGTGTGAAAGTACCTTAAAACACTTTACAACACTTAAAAAGGGTACACATTATGTACATTTTTATTGAAAGGGGGCCCATTAGGCTTAATTAAGCAAAAAAGTCTTAGAAAATTATGAAAGTGTGTTACAACACTTTACAACAGCTTTGCAAAGGACCAATTAAGGCATGTTTTAGTCAAATAAGGGTCCTTGAATAGTGTTAATGTGTACAAGACATTACAACACTACTCCAAGACACCACTTGTTCAACTTTAATGTCAATTATTAGATCAAGTAAGGAATAGGCTACTATTTAAGTTATTACATTTTTCCCCCACTTTAGTGAGAGGATGACCCTATGTCAAACTCACACTAAAGTAGACATTCAAGAAACTTACCTATGCAAAAATAACAAAGATACATTATCATACCTTGTCAAAGGTCAAATTAAAAAAAAAACACAAAAATAATGGATCAAGCACAATTTGAGGCAGTGGTTGTTTGTCCATAACAAATTTTGCTCACTCTAGGGTAGTGGAACCTCAGTCTATCCACTAGGTGAGTTGTCCCAAAGAAACGGTTTAGTGAGAAAGTAATGCCGGTCTATTGGCTTCCCATCATATAATGAGAAAGTCATGCCAATGTATTGGCTTCCCATCATACTAACCATACCAAAGTTATCCTCCTAATATCTTTATTAAGGCACCACAAAAATTATTTTGTAAATTATTTCAAATTATGTCAAAATTTTGTTTAAAGGATATTTTTCTTTGTTCATGTAATGGTCTTCCTCTCAGGGAACATTGTGCCTAATATCTCTAAAAGAGGACAAATCAAAGTGTCAAATTACTACCAATGGGATACCTCATTTGCATCATGCCATATCAGTAGATCATAGGCTCTTGGATGACATCAAACCCACTAACACTGCCAAGAATAGGACACATCACAAGAAGAAAGGAAAATCACACCATTAAATTTTCCAAAATATGTCATCGTTATATGCCCCCACTTTAAATTGGTTGCTACACCATTACTATAAGAAATTTGTTTAAAGTAGACAGATTGTTTTTATCCTAATACATGAGAGCTTTCCTCAGAAAACCCTATGCCAAGTCATATATTTCTGAAGGAAGCTATGTCATAAAATAGGAAGGAACGGTTGCCCCCACAAACACATAAGTGATCTATGGATTTGGGTTCAGTATGTTTGTGCTACAATTTTCTCATAGAGCATGGAACTATCATCATTCTCCAAATACTCATAGAGCTAGAAGAATGAAACAAAGAAAGTGAAAACAAAGAAAAATCCTTTTTGGTCAACATGGAAGAAACATGAATTTTTTGACGCCTTGCATCATCCCCAAAAGGAAAACAAAAGATAAATGAAAGTATTTTGGTTCAACATAGAAGAGACATGAATGTCTCGATGCCTTGTGTCATCCCCAAAAGGAAAACACAAGAAAAATGAAAAATGATTACAACATAGAGAAGAATGAAGGTACATATAGAAGAATGCACAAAAGAGAGATGAACATCAAATGAAACAACATAGGGGATTACATTACACACATACAATCATAAATAAATAAATAAAAGACTAGTAAGGCATAGGTGAGTCAACCTAAAGTAGGTCATCCACCTCCCAATCTCGGTCAGTATAAACAGAAGGCAAGAAACTAGCCAAAGGGAAAATGGAAATTTTCAAACTAGGACACGCACCAAGTTCAACACTCTTCTTAGGATATTTGAAATCTAAGCTCATGGAAGAAGAAAACAATGTATTCAACTCATCATGCACTTGTTCATCAATATTTTCAATGTCAATTTCATCATTTAAGTTAATCACAACAAGAGGTCAAATAACAATTTTCATGCAATGTTCTTGTTTATGTTGTGGCGAGGGTGAAGAGTCATCATGTATTTTTTAGGTAGGTTTGGATTTTGATTTTCTATGTTATTTTTATTTTCTTGAGTTTACAATCTATGAGAAATAACATGACATCTATGTCTATTCTCTTTAGTATTTTGATTTCTTTTTCAGTTTATTGTCAATTTTTTTTTGTGTGATAGTGGGTTTTTCAATCGTAGGTTCCTTCTTTTCCTTAGGAGGACTAGAGGGAACAACATAGGTTGCTCAATAAATTTTTCTTTGACTTTGTTAGCTTGTTTGACTCTAGGAGGGACAATGGGATTGTTTGTGTTATCTCGTGGTATCTTGTGGGAAATTGTAGGAGGCTTTTCTAAAGGTTACTCTTGTATGCTCAGGAGTGATTTTGGTTCAATCATTGTCTCATCAAGAATGGTTGGTTCGGTCATAGGTTGAGGCATATTGTGAAGGGATAGTTCTGCTATTTTATTTGCCTTGAATTTTTTATATGATTTGAAAAAGAAGTCTTCATGAGGCTTGATAGGTTCCATAGGTTCGGGCCAGAAGTAATCTAGTGAAAAATTCCTTTTTTTTGAGGTGGAATGGAATCCACTATGATTCATAGTGAAGATTTCATTGCCAAATTGAAACTTTAGACATTTATGCATAACCGAAGGGACGACATTCATGGAACAAAGCCATGGATAGCCGAGCTTCACACAAAATTGGTTTGACCATGGAATGATGGAGAATAAGACTATTGATGTTTTCAGTCCCACTTTTAAAGGGAGATCTATTGAGCCTATCATAGGGAAAGAAAATTTATTAAGTGTCTTGATCCATGCTTTTGGGTTGCTATATGCATCTTGATATAGCTCATGCATGTATAACAATTATTTTGTGATCACATTCTCTCCTTAGACGAGATCAATCAATATCCCATTAGTGGGCTTATTGTTGATTTAGCCAGCTATGTAAAGAGGACCATTAGGTGCATGTTTAGGTATGTCACTTTGTGAGAAAGCAATGCAAAGAGGTTATCTAGTCAAGCCCTTACAAGGTTTAGATTCAATAAATGCTATCAAATTCATGGGATTTTGCTCAGTGGTATTCGTATTGTCATTATTCATGTCAACATTCATCACATCAGTCTTTGTTTCACTAGCTTTGACAAAGGAAATATTGTACTTACGAATGGGATTTGTAAAGATTTTCTAATTTTGATTAGGAGGAGCTACAAATTTATTTACTTGATCATATACACCTTTGATTAGTAAATGATTAGAATCAATAAGGTCTTTCACAAGATTTTTAAGACAATTAAATTATTATGTACTATGTCCATTTGTTTGATGGTAATGACAATAAGAATTTTTTTGAAAGCCTTTAGGCAATGGTGTAGTAGGATCACGTTCTCTAATAGGAGTTAAGGTAAGAATGTTTTTGTCAATAAATTGCAACAAGATATTGTGAAGGGTATTGGGTAAAGGAACTCTCTCTCTCTCTGTATCCTCGAAAGAAGTTGTCATTTTTATAGCCACCACTTGATTATTGTTTTGTTGAATTGTATAGGGAGGATTTAATTGTAAAAGGCCTTTATTTTGTTTCCTAAAAGGTTGGTAATTGTTTTGAGTTGTGGATTCCAACTTTTTAGGATGACTAGGGGGATTTCTCACATCATGACCACAAGTCAAGTTTTGATGTTCACATAGGGCTATACATAACTATGTGAAGGATGGAAACCTCAACATCTCAAGTTTTCTTTTCATTTTATCTTGTAATTTGGAAATGAACATTCTTTGAAGCTCAGCATCAGGAGTCTTAATGTTCACTTGTGAATAAACTGTTTGATATCTTCCTATGAAATTAGTCACTTTCACATCCTCTTTTTTCTTGCATGTCATTTAATCCACAAGGGTCATCTTGGGAGCCATGTGAATATTGAAGTGACTATAGAAGGCATCAATTAGTTCATTAAATTAACTTATTGAGTTTTTTAGTAAAGAGGAGAACCACTCTAAGGCACCATCCTTCAAGGATCTAGGGAATAACCTAGCCAATAGTTTATCCTCAAAGATGAAATCACTACACAAGTCTATGAAGGTGGAAACATGGATTATAGGATCTCCTTTCCCACCATATCTCTCAAATCGAGGGACCTCTACTCCTTGTGGCATTTGTACTCTTAATATGTCAAGGGAAAAAAGGGTAGACTTGATGTATTGCAAAGGTTGACCATTATTGATTTATTGTAATATTTCCACTTGTTGTTGAAGGGATATAAAATTTATCAAAAGTGAGTTAATGAGAGGATCATTTTGGTTATAAGGTTAAGGGGAAGAAGGTGGTGTAGTGTATGAATGTAGAGGGCTAGTGAATTGTAGGTTATTGAAGGTGGATTTGTTGTGGAGGTATTGTATTTGAAGGCATGAAGGTGGAAGGAATTCTTGTGAGAATACCTATGGAAGTGTATACGATGCTGGAAGGTATGACTGTTGTGGTTGGCTGAATGGTAGTTGTGGTTTGAAAGGTTGTTGTAGTTTGGAATGTTGTTTTAGGTTGGAATGTTGTTGTAGGTTGTGTACTAGTGTATGTCAGGATGGAAATTTCTATTGTGGAGGATGGGATTGGAATTCCACTTTGACTTCGAGTAGACCCCAAAGCTTGAGTGGAAGTGGTAATGGTAGGAATGGTGTGGGTAACATTAAGGACATTGGTTTTAGAAGGTGAAGTCATGGGTAATGAAGTATGCAAACTATGAGCCATGAAGGGTTGATTCTCAACACTATCGAAAAGAGAGTTAGAAAACCCAAGATCCACAATGAGTGAGATATCATCAGATGAAATGAGCCTCAAAATACATCTTATAATAGTATTGCAAATAGGAAACCAAGTTGTAAAGCTCATACAATTTTTAAAACCCTAGTGTGAAAACCCTAGAATGGCAAATGCAATAACCTAGAATAAAATTCAATTTCCAAAATCTAAGCAATGCAATTTACTGATTAAACGATGCAATGAGCTAAAAATGGAATGTACACAATTTTGAACTTTTAGCAAAGCACTGAAATGAAGCAATTTTAAGGTAAATACAATAAAATTGATGAAACAAAAAATTAGTAAACTAAAACAACAAGATGAATGCACCAAACAAAAGCTAAAATTTGAGATTTCAATGTCTTGAAATTATATATCTATAGCTAACTAGGACTCATTTTCTAGTAAGGGTGAATGGGTCTTGGTTAGGTCTTTCTAGGATCTCTCTATGGATTTTAGAGTCAAATTTAATGTCTTTTTAGATGACAAAAGGTAAAAATTAGACCTAATCAAGGACTTATTCACCAGAAAAGATGAATGGGTCCTAGTAAGGTCTTTTTAAATTGTTTCTTAATGATTTACAAGTTCTAAAATATATATTTTAGTTCCAAGTTGTAGACAGTAAATGTAGCTTCAAATTTTCCAAAAATTCAATGCAAAAATGAAATAGAGAGATGAAATGCAAGACCTAGTTTGAAATGCAATTTTATTTTTATTTTCAAATGAAATTGAATGATATCTAAATGATATGAAAAATGAATGAATTTTTTTTGTAATTTTTAGATTTAAGAAGTGCAAAATAATGCAAATCTAAACCCTAGATGGCATGCAAGATTGAAATGCAAAAAAGAAAACCCTAATTCAATACAAATCTAAATGCAATGAATGCAATATTTTAACATAAAATGAAATGAGAGACTCCAAAATTTATAAAATTGCAATGTTGAAAACATTGGGTTCACCAAAAATGTATAGGGTGAAAAATAGGGTAGACCCAAATGCATAAACAAGAGGATCTACAACTTATTTTTTTAGGTCCCTAAAAACCTCAAATTATGCAAAATAAGATGCCAATAACATCTAGAAATTCAACCTAACTATTATAGCAACTATGGGGAATGTTTTTAGAGAATAAAAATCTGCATACCTGGCCAAAAAGTAACGTTTTTTTAGCTATGGAGGACACATTCGCCTTCAGTAGCGAATTGGTCCTTTTAGGGTTTTAGAAAATTGATTTTAGGATCCTGCACCTTGATTTCCACACTCTTAACATACTAGTTATCAATTTTTGGAATCCTATATTTAATTATATAGAGCTCTTTCTGTGATATTACACTTTGAATGACAACTTTAGCAACTTTACAACTTTGACAATCTTGCTCCAAATCTTGCTCAATTTGATCTTCAACCTGTAAAATCTGCAATTACACACTCAAGGGAAAAAAAAATTTGTTGATTTATGAGTGAATGGGGTTTTTCCTCAGTCAAACCCCTTGTAGGTAATTAAACCAAGTGATGAAATGAAGAAATGAATCATGAACATGAAATTACTTATATAATGTCACCTTGGATTTTTTCTTGTGATGTAAATATGAAAACTAACATCGAGTGGCCATGGAGAATTTAGATCTAGGATCCTTGAAAATTATGTATACAATAGTTGCAAGTAGGTATTCAATGCTACACTCACAATCCTTAGTTCGACAACATGAATGCATGCATTAAACCCTTGAAATGATGATATGATCTTGAATTGCTGCAATAAACACTTGGAATCTACCTTGAAATTCCTTTGAAATGCTCTACAATGCTTGATCTCTTGAATGCTTGAAATTTTTAGGATGATTTGTCTTGGGTGAAAATTATGTAATCCCTTTTAATAGTTTACAAAACCTTGATTTCAACCACAGTTATGTGAGATAGAATCTCTCCTCTTGAAAAAGGGAGGAACCCTTCTTATTGATTATCGAAACTAAGGAAAAATAATTAGGTATTTACAATAATGTACACTACACTAATGATATGGGAGTGTGTCACATTCATAATTTTCTCTTTTTTTAGAGAATATTTTTTCCAATGTTTCATAGTTTTAACTTCTTAATGCAATACAACTTCAAACTAAAATTAAGCAGTAATTCCAATATTCCTATCTTTGGAAAGAAAAGCCTAGGAATACTAGCATGATAATGGTAAGTAAAAAATAAGAGAAAGCTCATGAAGGCACAAAGTCATTCTGTAGCTTCCAATAATGAATCCTTCAAGATAGTAACCAACATTGTAAAAGAAACATAAATTCTTCTTTATAATCCATGATAAATTCCATGAATAAATATAAGCACAAAGTCTTATAGATAATTCACCAATAGTATCAACTATATCACAATTTCAAGTAATAGGTGTAACTCAAATTTTACACATATTTGCTCAAAATATCTTTCAATCTCAATGACTAATCACTTCCAATTTTAATCAAATCACAAGATAATTGTTCTGAACATAAATTCTGGTGTGCAACTTCACTTCTTTATTGATTAAAAATAGATTCACAAAAATGAACTCAAAGTTTCAATGTTTTCTTCACAATTGGGCAACACTTCATTGCATAAGACAAAAGATAACAATTACAATAGAATCCTCTCTTATTTATAGATAGGAGAGGAGAGATAATCTAGGAAAAACCCTAACCAATTAGTTGACTTATTCAAAAAAATTGTCCATGAATATAGGAAAACATCTTTGTTTTTAAATGTAGTTACATTTTTCAAAATGACATGTAAAATGTCAAAACCTATTTACATAAAGCATGAAAAATGCTAAAACTAGGAAATCTAATCTAAGGAAAAATTTAGCCTTCTTCAACATCTTTCTCCATGTAAATTTCATGATGATGTGCACTTCATTGCTCTCTGGCATTGGGGTGTACTTTGGAGATGACGAGGATTCTTGAGATTGACTCCTCTGATGAGATTGAAAGCTTTTTGGTGCCTTTCAAATCTAGAATAAGCTAGAAATCCATCATTTTGTTCATTGAAGCTATTGAGAAAGCTTCATCTTCAAATTATTCTTGAACCATTGATGAAAAATTCTTTGAAAAATTGAAACATGGGAAGAACTTTCTGGTTGTACTTCAAAGCCTTCTCACTTGGTGATAGGTAAGAACTTGATCAAAACAACTCCAGAATCTATGAACAAGAGATTAGAATGTATGCAAGAGTAGGATTTAAATTTTTTGATGCAAAGGTAGGAAAAATTGAGGTTTTAGCATGGGGTATTGCACTTTGAATGTAATTACTCAAATTTTCAAGACACTGTATATTGGATGTAAATATGAGTAATTTCATGAGTTTGGGAAGCTTGAATGCAATGATGGTGGAGAACGAAGTGGAAGAAATAAAACTATAAATTGGATGTGAGCAATGGAGAGAAAAATTGAGTGAAGTGGGTGAAATAAACCTCGTAACACATTTTTTGAAGTTTTTGGGTGTTAGTAAAATTTTTAGAAATTTGTGCAAGGGCACTAAAAATCAATGCCCTAACATCTTACAAATTATATCTTTCATGTAATAGTGTTGAAAAATAGAGCTTGAACATGTCTTGGAACACTTGGAAAATATGATGCACAAGAAATAAATATCAGTGCTTTTACATTTTGGAAGTTTTGCTTTTGATGCACAAGTGCTGAAAATAGCACTGTAGCATGTCTTGGAAGGAAATTGTATTTTATGTAAAAACACTAAAAAACAACACTTCAACATATCACATGTTAAAGAAATAAAAAAAATCAATTCTACATATTGAAGGACTTGGGTAGTTTCATGTAAAAGCGGTAAAAAACAATGCTTTTACATCTCATATGTAAAAGTGGTGAAAATCAATGCTTTTGCATGTGGGAAGGACACTTGAGTGTAAGAGAACTAAAAAATTGAGATTTTACATGTCATATGTAAAAGTGGTGAAAAATAGAGCTTCTACATGTCATATGTAAAAGTGGTGAAAAATAGAGCTTTTATATGAGACTTGAGATTTGAGATACATAAGCACTAAAAAAAAACACTCCAACATTACATGTGCAAGAGCAAAAAAATTCAGTGCTTTTACATGTCGAAAAATATGCAGAAGCGCTAAAAACCCTGACACTACATGTGCTAGAAAATGACTAAGACATTGAAAACATGCAAAAGCATTGAAAATCAAAGCTCCCGCATGAAATATTTAAAAGAACTAAAAAATAGTGCTCCTACATGAAATATGCAAAAGCCCTAAAAATCAGTGCTCTTGCATGTGCTGAAAATTTTCAAACTCCCAAAACTGAATTTTCACACTTGGTTCAAAATGAAAATTTCAACGAACTGACAAAGGTTAATGCTCAAAATAAATTTTGAGGATGGGGAACCACACACAAGGAACAATGCAATTCTCCTTGTTTTGCATTGTTAGAGTATGTGGGCTATGAAACAGATAAGCTTTGTAGGGGTTATCCCATGAATTAAGCGTACTGAATTCGAGGATAGTAGTTGGATCTAGTTGGGGAGCTTCCTTCAATTGTTCATTAGAAACGAATAAAGGGAGAAGAAATCTAGAATCCAAGTGCCTTTATCTATCTAGGGCATAGAGTCAGGCGACAAAACAAAAAGGCACAAAAAGAATCAAAATGAAAAAAATACTTTTTTTACTGGAAACTTGGTGAATCAGTGATAGGTCCTCTTCTTTTGTCCCATGATGCATCATACAATGCTTATTCCAGAATCCCAAACATGATTTTGATAATGCCGCAACACTTCATTTTTGATCTGGTACCAACTCCCCTCACAAATCATTAGATTGACATCACCTTGGGTATGATTTTTTTTTAAAAATTTCTTACATGCAACCTCCATTCCTAACAACAATGCTTCATACTTTGCTTTGTCATTATTGTTGTTGGACTGTATCTTGAAAGAAAAGGGGAATATTTTTCCTTTAGGAAGTATGAGAACAATTATTTATCCTGATCCAATGGAAGAACAACTGTCACTAAATTCAATATTCCAAACATTGTTTGGATCTACTAAATTGATAACTTCAAAATATGTGGCTTTTTTATTGAAAGAAGATTCTTCATCTAAAGAAGACTCTCTATCTGAAGAAATTTCCTTATCTAAAGAAGATGAGCCATCAATTTTATTCTCTTTGCTTGCATCCTTATCTAAAGACTCAGATATTTCATCATTTACAAATAGTAAATATGCATCTTAGGAGACTCAAAGAGAATTTGAGCTTTTGAGTCATCCAATCTTGTTACAGAAAAAAATTTCTCCCTTACTAGAAATGACTTATTTTGAGCTCTCTGACATATCCATTTTGAGCTCTCTTCCCATATCCTTGTAGAAATTACATCCAAGTAAGAGACCATATGATTGTGGCACATCTGCTACTAAGACTATCATTTTGATCTTCTTTTTAGGAAATGCAGCAAATGCAAATTGTGCATCCTTGATCTACCCAATTAGAGGCTCAAGTTTATTCTCCATGGAGAAGCAATGACCAATTTTTTTGGTTAGATTTAGACCCAAGGCAGTAGCTACCTTAGCAGGCATGACGTTAGATGCATTAGAGTCAATAACATAATTTCTAAACTTGAAGTCATTGACTAGCAATGAGATGTAGAATGGATCAATATTTTCTTGAACTGGTGAGAGAGTGGAGACTAAGTTACTTTGTGGAGGCTTAGGATTTGGGGGAGTAGGAATATCTGAATGGATTTCTTCAGATGGATTATTTCCTTCATCCTTCACAAGCCTGTCAAATTGATCAGGACTGGCTTTCAAGTACTCGGGTTCAGACATATGATTTTTTGTTTTCTTTACATGATCAATGATGCCAAATGCTTAGAATGAATTGATCAAAGAAGTAGGTGTAACTTCTAGGATAGGTTTAAAAAAATGGGCACTAGTCTTAGGAACCTGATAATTGGCTTTTGAACTTGATGATACAATAGGAGGATGAGGAGCACTTATTGATTTATTTATTGCATCCTTTGGTTGCAGTGTCAAAGGAGTACCTCTTTTTGCAATTGTGATTGGAAGTTTTTCCTTTGCTTTTGTATTGTCAACTTGGTTTTGGTCAAGTTGATTTTGTTGCGACTGAGTGAAGACAAAATGTGCATTTATCACTATGTCATCTTCATCAGGTTCATGCTCAACATGAACATAACCAATCTTAGAGTTGTTAGCTATATATGATTCATCTTCATGGAACAAATTAGTGTTTCCTTCCATAGGGTATCTCAGTCGTGTGTAATCACCTTGCTCTGCTTCATAATATTCCCCAATTTTATTGGTGGGCGGAGCCTCTAAAGCAAGTATTCTTTGAGGTGCTAGAAGATGATTATGGTTTCGATTGATGTTTCTAGAATTATTGAAAGAATTAGGGAAATTCCTTCTTGGAAAATCCTTGTAAGTATTATTATTAGCAACATTCTTCTTCAAAGCCAAGGTTTCATTTTCCAATATTTGAACCATAGGATCAGGAAAGTTGGAATTATTATTGGAGGCTGGGCATCCTAATGCTTGTAATTTTTTGTTTGTGTTCATTCTTATTTTTCTAGAAAGAATCATATCATCTTCAAGAATTCTAGCTAATTGTTGAGCTTCTTCAACATTTATAAGTGTTGCCCTACATAAAACAAAACTCACTTTGGGGAGTTGTGTATTGATAAAAAAAAATTAAAAATTTTGATTAGTTGATCTCACCACTATAGGAATTCTTGTCACCAACTTATTAAAGTTAGCCAAAAATTCTCGCATGGGTTTATGGGCTTCTTTTGCATGGTTGTAAGTTGCACCAACAAAACATGAACATCTTCAGCAGGTTTAAATCTTTCCTCAAACTTGGTGCGAAGAGTATTCTGGCTAGTTTTTGTAGTAACTAGAAGAGTATAGAACCATTATGAAGCAAATCCTTGTAAAATTTCAATGAACAATCTCACAACAACATCTTCATGTTCTACACCAAGAACACCAAAAAAAATGTAAAAGGAAGTGATGTGCTCATTAGGATGTTGCTTGATGTCACCTTGGAGCTTCGAAATATGCTTTCATGGGACATGTGGAAGTTTGTGTAAAGGTCCTACCAACCTGAGAGGATTAAAAGCATTTCCCCAAGGTCTTGATAGTGCTGCAACCATGACATTTAGAACAATAGGGACTTGAGATGGAACTCTTTGAACGAGAAAAATTCACTTGGAAGAGGATATTTTAGCCTTTGTGGAGGATAATTCACACTTCACTACAATAGAGACCTTGCTCATAGAGAAGGAAGAATTTTATGTCACTGCAACAATTCAAAAAATGGATCCACCACTCCTTGCGCCCTCAAACCTCATGTATAGCTTCTATTAGCTAGGATGTACACTTGAAACAAGAGAGATATTAATAATAACAATACAAAAGATAACAATAAGAAATTGGAGTGCTTATTCACTTCAATCAAAATCACGAGGCTTTGATTACATGTTCATTCCCTAGTGGGGTTACCAAAAAATTGTTGGGTGAAAATTATGTAGTCCCTTTTAACAGATTACAAAACCTTGATTTCAACCACAGTTTTGTGAGATAAAATCTATCCTCTCAGAAAGGGGAGGAAAAATTCTTACTGCTTATCAAAACTAAGGAAAACTAATAAGGTATTTACAATAATGTACACTACAATGATGATATGGGGCTGTGTCAAATTCATGATTCTCTCTTTTTTAAGAGAATATGTTTTCCAATGTTTCACAATTTTAACTTCTTGATGTAATACAAATTCAAACTAAAATTAAGCAGTAATTCCAATATTCCTACCTTGTCAAAGCAAAGCCTAGGAATACCAACATCATAATGGTAAGTAAAAAATAATAAAAAGCTCACAAAGGTACAAAGTCATTCTATAGATTCCAATAATGAATCCTTCAAGATACTAACCAACATTGTAAAAGAAACACAAAGTATTCTTTATACTCCATGATAAATTCCATGAACAACATGAATAAATATAAGCATAAAGTCTTATAGATAATTCATCAATAGTATCAACGATATCACAATTTCAAGTAATAGGTGTAACTCAAAGTTTCCAAAGATTTTCTCAAAAGCTCTTTCAATCTCAATGACTAATCATTGTCAATTTTAATCAAATCATAAGATAATTGTTTCCAACACAAATTCTGGTGTGCAACTTCACTTCTTTATGGATCAAAAATATATTCACAAAAATCAACTCAAAGTTTCAATTTTTGCTTCACAATTAGGCAGCACTTCATTGCATAAGACAAAAGATAACAATTACAATAGAATCCTCTCTTATTTATAGATGAGAGAGAGAGCTAATCTAGGAAAAACCCTAACCAACTAGTTGACTTAATAAAAAATGGTGTGTAATGCCCCGCCAAGTAACCCTAAAGGAAGTTGCAATTAACATCTTAAGCGAACCAATTTTTTTTTATAAAGTGCATTTAACATACACATTCACTTACTAATTAACAACAACCTCTAAGGCTACAAGGTTAGGATTACTTAAACCCACACATACATATTACATATAACCATAGCATTATGAACTTTATGAAATAAACATCATACATCATAAGAATACCACATAACAGAATAAGATAATCAACCAAGATGCAATCTTATTATCATTATCTTAATCCAATAGTTACATCACTCATTCCTAGAATGAGACAGTAGTACAAATGTATTACAATTACATAACTCCACCTCATAAACATAAGAGAGATAAAATAACTTATACAAGTTAAAATATTCCAATGCAAGATAATACAACAAGAACTGCGAGCTGTCCATCTGGATGTCTCGCCACCAAGTATTGAAGATCGATGGGGACCCAACGGTTTTGGTGCATGTTCCACCCAACCAATGTGGTACCCGAAGGCCCACCCCCATGCTAGGAGATAGTAACAAAGTAACATGGACAAGATTCTACTACCTCTAACCAAAGGCAGATTCAAACTGACTCATACTGTTATAACCAACCAAGTACGAATCAAATACAACTCATTCACTATACAAGTACGAATCAAATACAACTCATTCACCATATAAGTACAAATCAAATACAATGCACGTACAAATCTAGTACAATACAATTACAAATCAAATACCATACATGTACACATCAAGTACAATACAAGTACAACTCCAACATCACTGACATAGGTCACATTGCTTCCAGACATAAAGTAGATCAAGTATGTTCAAATAACTATACACATAAAATAATTAACAACAGTTGTCATAGATAGAGTGTTATCGCAAGGTTTGTCATGAGATCTCCTTTAGGCATTCTTCATAGGCTCCGGCACAAGTAATCCTGGTGGCCTCAATCGAATCCCGACACTCATACTCACACATTCGGAATCAACTACCTCTCGCAAGAGCAAGATAGTTGATCTTGCCATTCCAGGCCTTCTCACTCATCCCAAGTCTATACAAGCCCTTGTGTCTATGAATGAGGATTAAATTATCTTGATTAGTGAGAAGTTAGTCCTAATTTTCTAAGTACATTATTTTAATTATCACGTGTTTAAATCACTCCTGAAGGTTATCCAGTTTACCTCTTTGGGCTCTGGCACCTAACAGAAGCCACTCTTCTATTGGACAACACACACCCAAACAATCCACCAAGGGAAACACAAGTGCATACCAACTGGGCATCATAATCCACTCCAACACAAGGAGGATACAAATAATAGAAACTCACTCCAAACATATTGGAGGCAACAATCACATAGTCCACTCCTTTCATAGGAGGTAACAAAAGATCTCACTCCAAACATCTTGGAGGCAACAACACATAGTCCACTTCTTTCACAGGAGGCAACAAGATGAAACCACATAACAAGGTCACTCCATGCAAGGAGACACAGATCCCATAATCCGCTCTTAAACCAAGGAGGTGCAAACATCCCTGTTCATGAAAACCGGGTAAAACTAAAAAGACGCCATGTACTACCCAAGGGAAAACAACTGGATGGCATAAAGATTCAATAAACCTTATCCTCTAAGTTCTTCTGGAAGACTTATAATTTAGGACTAACACTAAATCCCAAAACCAACAATGCAACTTGATGACATAGCAACAAAAGCATTCAAGTCATCAATCAAATCTAATATTTGGATTTCCTAAATCCATACTCATTCAATAGGTAGTGTTGACAAAGTCAAAAACATGATAAGTATATCATCTAAAATAATCATAACCCCTATTTCCCTTTTTATTATTGGAAATCTAAAACAATTAAACTTACTTCCCTTTACTGAATACAAAGAATTAAATCCTTTAAGATAATCATAAGGAAGATACTACTTTTGGATATACTAAATCCATATCTCTTTCATAATCCAATCATAATGATTCAATTAATCTAAAAAGAAATTAATAAATAACATAATTGATTGTTTCATCAATAAAACAACTTCTTAATTTACCTTTAAATCGACACAAATCCATGCAAGTAACTCTTTCCATTTTCTAACCAAATCTTACATCTCATTCAATTTTCTATTTAAAACATTCAATCACTTTAATATAATAACATATTGTTTCTCTATCCATTTTTCATATACACTAATCAATCCATTTTTAAATCTCTATTCAATAATACATTGCATGCATCTCATTAAAATAAAATACGATAATGAATTTTACAATGAATATATATATATATATATATATATATATATGCTCCATATTATATAGACACCATTAATATTCCATTCACAATGGCTAGATTACTCTATGGAACTAAATAAAACATAATAACTATTTGCCTTTTTCAATATATTTAGTTCCTAAATTTACTTCTAATGCAACCTAACACTATTGCAAACAATCTTTTCCAATTTTCTATCCGGAGTTTATGTCTCATCAACTATTCATTTAAAAGCATGCAATTCCATCAATGTATAAAAATATCTTTTGGCTTGTCTATTTGGCCACGCATTCATATTGTTTCTAATTAAATCTCATTACTTAAAACAAACATTTAAATATAAATATTTCTATAATTCTTCAATATATTTAAATATCTTTTTCTATACATTTTCTACACATACTAATTATTTCTTTTAAAACACTAATAATACCCAATTTGCAAACAACAGAATAAAATAAGATAAAATATTATTTATTCTCTCAAATTGATATATACCTTCACTATATATCTACTAAATATAAATTAATATATTTAAATATATATAATCATTAACATATCTTTTATTCTTTGCAGAATATCAAATTGATTAATTCAAAATAAAATATCCTTTATCATCAATATTTCAAAATATAAATATATTTTTTCAATTAAATCAAATTAATAATTGGACCTTTTACATATGAATTTAAATTTTACAATTCAATTGTAAATTATGCATTCTTTAAATCAAATATTTAACTCCTTCAATTAAACTTTAACATGCCATTTTAAAATAAACAATAATTTCCCCATATGTTTATAATTTTAATTCCACTAATCTAATCTACAAATTTTATTTAAAATAATATAAATAAATATAATACTTTAGTATTATAAATTATAAAATAAAATATTATTAAATAATATTTTAATATTATAATAACAATACATAAAATATTAATATTCATAAATATCAATTTATTATTATTTTATTTTCAGAACAGCCATGGGAAAATAATTTAACAGCAGTCTCATGTTTTAAGTATAAATCAAAAAATACGATCTGGATATTTGAGATATTTGGACAGGAGTAAGAAAACTTCAAAATGCAAAAACCCTTTAAATTTCTTGAAAACCCAGTTTGTAAAAGTAAAGTTATAGGCGACGCAATCAGACCATTTTACCATGAAAATATAATTATACTACAGATTTTAAAATCCGTTTTTTAATAATAACAAAGGGTTTCATTTTCTAAAAACATTATAAATGCATTGTTCAATCTCTATGTTTGATTTCAATAACAATAAAATCAATTTCTCCAAATAATTTAAATTCAACTCAGGTTTTCACAATTTTCACAAGCAAAGGCTGTAAATTTGTTTAATTCTTTTCTTCTAATATCAAATTTATTTTCTAAAACAGATTTAACAAATAAATCTTTAATTACTACTATTTAAAAAAAAACAATCAAGAACAATAAAATACAAAGAGGAAAACCTGGTACAAGAAGCTACAGGAAGAGATGAATTTTTGATGCAAGCCTCCTCCAAAGATTTCCTGAATTTTCTTCAATCTTCCAATGAATCCAATCCAAAATCCAACAAATGCAAACAATCTTTCCTTCAATCAATTCTACAATCAAAATTTTCTTCCAACCCTTGTGCAAATTTTTCAAAATTTCTTCCCTGCTGTAAAAATGTATTTTTCTAAAAACTTTCTTTCTTAAAAATTAAAACATATATTCTTATAAATCAAAAATACCTAATTCAACCCTAATTCACATTACATGTAAATAAGATATATCAATTTCAATATTTACAACCCTAATTCACATTACATGCAAATTAGATATTTCAATTTCAATTTCAATTTCAATTTCAATTTTCAATTTCAATTGCACTTTCAATTTAAAATACAATTTCAAATAATAAATTAATTTCCAAAGTTGCAACCAATTTCCCAAATAAACATTTAATTACAATTTCTAATTTAATTTTCACACGTTGGAATTAAATTCCAAAATTAATTCTAATTATTTTATTTCCTTTCATTCTCTTAAATCATGTTTAATTAATTAATTTAATTATTTAATAACTAAATTCAACCCCCTTGGATTAAATTTAATTAATTAAATAAACTAAATATAATTAATTAATTTAAGTATAAACTTTTATCCACATTGCATTATTTAAATTAAAAAACCATCAACATGATTTAAATGCAATTATTCTAAATATCTATTTCCAAATCAAGAATTCTTCAGAATTAAATAACATCAAAGCAAGACAGACAATAACTCGACACACACAACTGATGACACACTAAGGCTAGGGTATAGACTTGACACATGTTACGTACCTACTATCTCCTGTTCAACTTAACCGTTGGATCGACACGCTCAAACCTGTGAAACCAGGTGGAGTCGATGTCATGTACGTACAATCCTGCAACCAAGTAACAACATCATACAATATATCCAACATATAATACACACCGTGAAGAAGAAATTACAGATTCGCAGGGCGCTCGCAAGTGAGTGATGCGAAACCGTCCTCTTCACCAATACACTCATCAAAACTGACACTTCCATCATAATTCCAATAATCTCATAATAATATCTCATGTTAACTCTACAACATCATTAAACCATAATGCAAGTGAAACAATAATTAGATAACTACATCCCACAATAATATTTGTCACTCAATAGTAACGATCAAAACATCATAACAAAATGTATCCAGTATCAAAGTAATTGCAACCAAACATAGCATAAAGCAACTTGAACAATAATTAAAATGAAGGGGTATTACATGGTGTCCATGAATATAGGAAAACATCTCTATTTTTACATGTAATTACATTTTTCAAAATGACATGTAAAATGTTGAAACCTATTTACATAAAGCATGAGAAATGCTAAAACCAGGAAATCTAATCTAAGGAAAAATGTATCCTTCTTCAACATCTTTCTCCATGAAACTTTCATGATGATGTGCACTTCATCACTGCCTAGCATTGGGGTGTACTTTGGAGATGACAAGGATTCTTGAGATTGACTCCTTTGATGAGATTGAAGGCTTTCTGGTGCCTTTCTAATCTAGAATAAGGTGGAGATCCATCATTTTGTTCATTAAAGCTATTGAGAAAGCTTCATCTTCAAATTCTTCTTGAACCCTTGATGAACACTTCTTTGAAAAACTGAAACATGGGAAGAAATTTCTAGTTTTACTTCAAAGCATTCCCACTTGGTGATAGGAAAGAACTTGATAAAAACTACTCTAGAATCTAGGCACAAGAGATCAAAATGTAAACAAGAGTAGGATTTAAAATTATGATGCGAAGGTAGGAAAAACTGAGGTTTTAGCATGGGGTATTGCACTTTAGATATAATTACTCAAATTTTTAAGACACTGTATATTGGATGTAAATCTGAGCAATTTCACATGTTTGGGAAGCTTGAATGCAATTATGGTGGAGAATGGAGTGGAAGAAAGAAAACTAGCAAATGGATGTGAGCAATGGAGCGAGAAAATTTGAGCAAAGTGGGCGAAACAAAGCTGAGAACACATTTTTGGAATTTTCTAGGTGTTACTAAAATTTTCAAAAATTTGTGTAAGGGCGCTAAAGATCGACGTCCTAACATCTTAGAAATTCTATCTTTCATGTAATAGCACTGAAAAAGAATGCTTCAACATCTCTTGGAACACTTGGAAAATATGATGGACAAGCACTAAAAATAAGCACTTCTACATTTTGGAAGTTCTGCTTTTGATACACAAGCATTGAAAAACAATGCTTTTGCATGTCTTGGAAGGAAATTGTATTTTGTGTACAGGTTCTAAAAAACAACACTTCAACATATCACATGTAAAAGCGATAAAAATAAATACTTCAAAATACTGAAGGACTTGGGTAGTTTCATGTAAAAGTGGTAAAAAATAGCGTTTTTACATGTCATATGTAAAAGCGGTTAAAATCAACGCTTTTGTATGTGGGAAGGACACTTGAGTGTAAGAGTACTAAAAAAATGAGCTTTTACATGTCATATGTAAAAGCAATGAAAAACAAAGCTTCTACATGTCATATGTAAAAGTGGTGAAAAACATGGCTTCTACATGAGAGTTGAGATTTGACATGCACAAGTACTAAAAAATAGCACTCTAACATTACATGTGCAAGAGTGAAAATATTCAATGCTTTTACATGTTGGAAAATATGCAAAAGTGCTAAAAAAGCCTGACATTACATGTTGTAGAAAATGACTAAGGTATTGAAAATATGAAAAAGTGCTAAAAATCAGAGCTCCTGCATGAAATATGCAAAAGTGCTAAAAAACCACACTCCTTGAAATATGCAAAAGCACTAAAAATCAGCACTCTTGCATGTGCAAAAAATTTTCCAACTACCAAAATTGAATTTTCACAACTTGGTTCAAAATGCGAATTTTGACGGACTGACAAAGATTAATGCTCAGAATGACTTTTGAGGATGGTGAACCACACATGAGGAACAATAAAATTCTCCTCATTTTGCATGCTTAGAGTATGTGGGCTACGAAACATATAAGTTTCATAGGGTTTATCCCACAAATTAAGCGCATTGAATTCAAGGATAACAAATTGCTAGGTGAAACAATGTAAATTAACCCCTGATTTATACTAAATTAGGTGATCAACCTCAAAATTCAAGGATTTGAGGCCAACACCAGATCTGGGAAGAAAGGTAATTAAATTCCCATTAGGATGAAATTCAAAAATTAGGTTGTCATTAAGGGAGGACCCATTCGTCACCAAAGGCGAATGGGCCCTAGCTAAGTTTCCAAGACTGAGCTTCGAGGAGCTGAAAGAAGGAAAAAAACCCATTCCATATCACTTGGAAAAAGGGGTTCTTGTTAAGGGAGGAACCATTCACCATTAAGGGCGAATGAGTCCTCGCTCAGCTTACTAGGACCAAATTTTTCCCAATGAAATAATTTGATATTTAATTTATGATTTTTATAAAAGATCCTCAAGAGGTGTCAAAATTAAGGCCTAAATTCTAATTAAAAGAGGGTTAATAACTCCAATTAACCATAATGAATTAAGACCACCTAGATAAGTGTCAAAGTACCTTAAAACACTTTACAACACTTAAACAAGGTACATATTATGTATATTTTTATTGAAAGGGGGCCCATTAGGCTTAATTAAGCAAATAAGTCCTAGAAAAGTGTGAAAGTGTGTTACAACACTTTACAAAACCCTTGCAAAGGACCAATTAAGGCATTTTTTAGTCAAATAAGGGTCCTAAAATAGTGTGAATGTGTACAAGACATTACAACACTACTCCAAGATACCACTTGTTCAGCTTTAATGTCAATTATTAGATCAAGCAAGGAAAAGGCTACTTTTTTTGTCACTATAATAAATTAATGAATACATCTTTAATGGGTCATTTCCTTTAAAGAACAAATGGTTCACATCTCTTTGTTTACCTTTAATTATATTAATTACCAATTTCATTTTTTCCTTGCATTTTATAAATTTGAGCACCTCCTTGTAGTCGAAAATAATAAGTTAAATTTATTTACTAATGCCTAAGGTGTCAAGGGAGTTGGCCATATCATGAAGTCAACCAAAATTTCTTAAAAGGAGTGGATCTCATGAAATAATAGACCACTTGATTTTTGAGTCTTACATTTAGATCTTTCTTTTAATAGTTTCTTATGGGGCGATCCATATTAACTTTTTTCAATGTTTAAACCATGCATATAGCCCTTTAATGGTCCATGCATTTCCTTTACATTGATGATGTGAATTTTATATTAATGACAACATATTGAAATCAATGACAACATATTCTAACAATCTACCCCTTTTTTTTTATGGAAACCCAATTCTTAAAATGACCCTTCTTTTTCATTTCTCCCCTAACTATACTACTCCACATTTCTCTATCTCCCCCCCTTTGACATCAATGACGAAGGGTCTTCCAATAATCTCTAAAAAAAAATTTTTTATGGAGCCACAAGATAATACTATGGGTAGATCTCCCTAAATATATACTTCCCTTTAAATGGATGAATATGGGACTACTCCCAACTTTTCCCTTAAGTAATCAAATGTTTCCTTTGGTAGTGGCTTTGCAAATATGTTAATTTTTTTTTTTCATTTGTAGCAATATATTCCAACTTAACTTGTTATTCTATACCTACTCTCTCAAAAGGTGATAATTTATGGGGATATACTTGGTCCTTGAATGCATCACATGATTCTTTGATATATAAATTTGACTTTTATTATCACAAAATTTAGTGATGGGATTATCATATTCTACTTTGATATCTTTCAAGCTTTGTCTCATCTATAATACTTGAGTGCAACATGATGTTTCTGCAATTTATTTTTCCTCTATGGTAATAGGGAGATTGATGATTGATTCTTGCTCATCCATGATACAAGGTTGTTACAAAGAAATAAGTCCCCTCCACTTGTAATTTTCCTATCATTAATGTTATCTGCATAATCCACATCTATGTATGCTACTAGAGGAAAGTCATTTCCACTTGGATACCATAGATAGTTTTTTTGTTTGAACAATAGATCTTATCTATCTTGAAAGAATCACTAAATTTCTTAGTTAAGGAATCTTAGCTATCCCAAGGATTGAGAATGTGAGGTCTTGACTCACTAGGTTCACTCAAGGTTCTTTGTGCAATTTCTATTAATTATAAGGTTCCTACTAGCTTTATCAAGAAATTTGATTTAGAAAATACAATGATGTAAATATTTCAACAAATAAAGCATGCATCATTACTTGGAATTCATTAATTAAAACCTACTAAAAGAAAAACTACATGAAAATAAAAGTTGAAATAGACAAGGACTAAGAAATTAATGGCCCCTAATTATTATCCACATATTTAAAGAGCAACTAGTAAACTAGAACATCAATTATTTTGTATTTCACTAGATTTCTTCATAGCTACACACAAAATAATGGTAAAGTTTAGAGAGAATGACCATTCACCACCAGAATATATCAAAATGTACCCAAAGGTGGTACAACAAATTGAATCCTCTTATATGAATGAACAACTTATAGTTATGCAAGATATATGATTAGAATAACCCTTTTAATTTCTTTAGTATTATTAGTGTATACTATAAATACAAGTTTTTACACTATGTTTCAACATAAAACATGAAATAAACATAAAATTGGTGACTTTCCAACTTTAAGTCTAATTTTTTCAATAAATTTTGATTCTTCAAAAAAAACAACTCCCTTCCTTTTATAGAACAAAAGGAAGTAGTTGATTATTTAACCGCATGGCTAAGAGAAAAAAGCTAATAAAAACATAGGACATGGTACAAGGGTACTAGTGACACTTGAAAGATATTTTTTGTGGTCTCAAAAACAAAGTCAAAATTTACACTTTGACTCTTGTCGATGACATTCTAATAATTGGAAATCTTGATTAAAAGACAATCAAGTTCTTTAGTGTTGAAAAATCCATGAGAACAATTTGTTGACCTTTCCTTTCATAATATCTAACTTTTAGTGTGTATGAGCTTCTCTATCAAGAAAAATACTTGGAAGTGGAAGTAGAGAAAAACCTATGATTCTATTACTAACAAAAAACCTGTATCCTTTTTATTTAAGATATCTTCTATTCATCTTCAAAAATTTCCTCTATAGGTTCATCTTCTCCCTTACTGAGCCTATATTCTTTGAAAGCTATCATAACCCAATTCATGTCCTCCTTAGGGACATTCTACAACATTTTTCAATAAAACTTCTCCTATTTATACTCTTCTATCATAGCCTTTGTAGAATCATTTATCTAAGCCACATCAATCTCATATCTCACCATGTGATTCTAAGCTCTAATCATTTCATCCATGGCCTCTTGACTGAATGACTAAATAGGATCATCAATTACCTTCCTAAGTAAATCCTTGAAGGCTTTCACTTCAACATCATCTTGTCCCAAGTAATCCTAATTACACATCTATTATGTAAGAATTTCTATGAGGTCCAAATCTTTGTCCACCATCATTTCACCTTTCTTGACCACCTTCTCTATTTCCTTTATACATTTTCGCAAAGAATCCTTCTCCCAAGGAAATTATAGCCTTGAATTCTTTAACTTCATAATTTTGTGTTATGTTATGAGCTTTTCTTCTAATAATAATTTAGTTCCTATCTTTTGAATGGCCTCCATTTTCTGTAATTCTATAGTATTCTACTCGAAGAATCCTTTACACTTGGTCATTAACCCTTTAGACTTCATGAGCTAACGAGAAACTTCCATAAATTTTCTTATGCCCCCTTATAACCTCTTCACTCTATTGGTGTTTTTTCCAGCTAAGCTTTGAGACTCTCTAAGAGGTAGCCAACCTCTATGTTCAAAAATCACAAAAGCTAGTGGCCAAATGGCAAGTGAAGCTTCTCAAGGCTTTACCCCTACTCTTTAGGCTTTGTGAGACCAAGGAGGGTGTTCCTATTTGTGTTCATTTGATATTCTCTATCGAAATAACACTTCAATACATAGATCTATTCCTACTAAATACAAATAGATATTATTCACTAAAGGCTTGGAAAATCTTTGAGCAAATAATCACCTAATGTTAGGGATTGAATGATACTTTAAGCACATACATCATAGTTGAAATATTTAATAATTTTGAGGTTAATAATTGTTTCTGAAATGCACCAAGCAGAAAGAAAAATCAGTGCCTAATTTTGGGCCATGGAGTCAAATACATAAAGTAAATTCATCAACGAATGAACTTCAGCTAGTGGATTCAAACTGCTAATGCATTACACCAAAAAATACACTCCTGTTTTCAATCAAATTATCCTTATAGATCCAACTTGCACACCTGGAATCATAATTATCCACTCAAAGGAATTTGACCATTCATTGAAATAGACCCATGAACAAATAAAACACTCCTAGGGAAACTATGATGATAAACTCAAACATACTTTGTATTATTGAGTTCAAATGATTTAAAATGTACAAATATGGAGACAATTTGATGACATTTATTATTTTCTTGCAAAAACTAGCTGATATTTACTCATGAAATCAACAATTACAGTTTACAAACTTAATTTTATGATTCAAACTCAACATTTCTCTATCTACCCAACCCCACACAGAAATTTAGAACCCTTTACAATGAGAGAAGAAGAGAAGATATAGAAGAAAGAAGAACAAAAGAAGCCATAAAATTAATCTATAGAAGACACTTGGCAACTTCCTTCTCCGTTAATCAGCAACAAGAAATGGAAAAACCTCTCTTTTCTCTCTTCCTTTGCAATAAATTCACTGCCACTATATTTTTCCTTCATCTTTATTTGCAAAAGAAAATTCCCCCATGTGAAGAAATTTGCTCCACTTTACCCTGCTATGTGAAAACAATTTGCTTTTCTCATCTGTAAAAATATCTTACCCTTGCCCCACTCCATGTGCCCTGCAGTGAAAAACTACTTTGTTCTCCCCTGAAAGCTTTGTATTTCTGCCTTTTTATTTTGTTGTAGCTGAAAATAATCTCACCCGACACTTTACACTTACATACCCACCTTTAAAATTCTTTTATATTTAAAAGCATTGCGTTAAAATAAAAAGGAAATTCACACTATAGGCTTTTAAACTATAATCAAGCAAAAAATATTGTACCCGTGCTTTTCACGGTGGAAACATTTAAATTTTATTTGGGTAAAATGCTTTACCCACACCTTTATATTTACCTCTGATCAGTTTCCCAAAGCATTTTAGAAAGTGCAGACCTTTAAAATTTTACTCACTGAGCAATATAAAAATAATACCCCTGCCTCCTCCACATTATTTTAAAGTATATATCAATTAAAATGAGAGGGCTATTATGTCGGGCCCCTTTTTAAAAAAAAACATTTGCCTGGGAAAAATACTTTACCCCCCGTGCCTTTATTTTTCTCTTGATATTCAAAATGTTTTCCTTAACATTTACAGGCACTTTAAAAAAATTCACTGGGCATCACATTATTTTAAAATATTTTTCCTTTGAAAATATTTCGTGGGGCCCATAATTTGTTACCCCATGCACCCCATGTGCGAGGCTCGCAAGATGCCTGGTTGTGTCGTGCACACCACACATCCTTCAATCTTATATCATTTCCAAACTCGCATGGTATACGCTCAGGGTGTTTGTCGTGCATTGAATTCATGCCTCCTGTGTGCACCAAAGAGAGTTTTTCAAGACTATTTTGATACATTTTAATGCAGGAGTGTGGAAATCATCACTAGAAATATTGCACCATTGAAGTCAAAAGGGAAAGACAAAGATTTTTGGCTTGTGGTGATGAGTTTTCTCCGCAACCATGAAAGCCATGAAAGCTGCCTCTCGACTAATCAGAAGAAAAAATTAAACTTGCTTTGACCCAAAGACATTTGAAATGCATTTTATATTTTCCCCAAATGCCTCATTTATCCTTGCACAATATTTAGAATATTCAAAATATTTTAAATATTAATATTTGGAACTTTAGAAAATTTGTGACTTTTAATTATGCCTACAGGCCATTTGAAGAAATTTATTGTCGGTAAATCGGGCACCTCGAGCGATGAAAATTTGAATAGTATCATAATAAATTATTCAGAGAAAACCCATTTCCTCATATTTTTCCCAAAATCTAGGTACCTCCTTTGTAAACTAGCTCTAGGGACGTGTTCATAGCACCCCTGATACATTAAAATAATGTATCATATGACCCTTTTTTTTGATGAAAATGGAGCTATAGACATTTCAAACCAAAAAACAAAATAGGTTGTCCTTAGATTTGAAAATTTTGACACTTTCCAAAACACCATTTTTGGCCTTGTCGCGATCATAAAATGATCAAATAACCTATCAAAAATTATCCCGAGACCCTAAAACTGAGCAGGCATGCACAAATTTGATCCAAGAATGGAGTGAAAAATATGATTTGGAAAAAGAGATCCTGAGGTGCAAGATATTAATCAACAAAGTTGCTTACTCAAACTTTTTTGCAACTATACTTGTTCAAAACCAATCAAGGCTCACCAAAGTCACCATTTTGAAAAATACCAAATCAACTTTTGGGAGGCTTCCAATGGAAACAAAATCTCATTTAGGTACACTGAGTATGTGTGCAAGATTTATTTTCTTGAATCATTATTCTTCATGAGATACTGGGGGTCAAAGTTGACCACCTTGAAACATTGCTAGAAATGCAGATGTAAAACTAAACAAACTACATTTGTTTTCTATCTCGAAAAAATAGCAAATCAGATCTTGAGACTCTACAACGTGATAGGGGGGTGATTTATGTGGGGGGAATGGAGAAAAAAATTCCTTTTGGCTTAATAGTCAAACATTTGTGAAATATTAACCCGAACAGGAGGCCTCTTTGCAGAACTGAAAGTTTGCAAATAGCAGAAAAGTGTCAAAACCCTCTAGCTTTGCTTTTCAAAAGACTATCAAAACTTATCATGAGAAGCTGAAAACTGACATACAAGTTCAAATATGTCATATGAGTGGGTAAACCAAGGGGTTTGGCTTGAAAATCAATAAGCTCCAAATTATGACCTTCCAAAGTAGGTCATTTGGGCAGATTTTTTAGGTGCACTTTTGAGAGTGTAGAAGAAAATTTTTCAATATGGGCACTTCAAATTTGAAAAATTTGAAAGTGCCTACACACTCTATTACACCAAGTTTCCCACCTAGTTTTCAAACACATTCACTTTGTGTTTAAAATTCTCAATTGCATCAACTTGCTCCTTAAACATCAACACTAGGTTAGGAGGAAACTCTGCTATTGACTAGCTTGATTGAGCTATTAATTTGATAAGGCTCTACATTTGAGCTATGTGATCCATTAATTCCTTTTTATTTTTCTTATCTTTTGTCATATGAGCAACAATTTCTTCTAGGATCATTTTTATTTCTTATATCTCTTGATCTCGTGATGAATACCCTAGGTTGATTGTGGATATTTTATAATGTTTTTGTTAACCTCATGTTTATCCTTCTCCTCTACAAGAGTAGCCACTTGTATACTTTTCCCACCATTTTCATTTCTCCTAATAACATGCCTGACCCTAGCCTTAGCTTTAGGCCTAGGTGTTTCCAATTCTTATATCATGCTTCTGAAATCAAGTCGTACCAATTGAATTTGCATTGGTGGCTGCAATTGCCTAGCCAACCAATCAATAATATATTCACTGGGTGGAAATTCCTTAAGAATTTCTCTAGAGATCTGATGCTTATGTACATCAACTCTTTTTTCTGATTCTTCACCTTCACTCCTTTCTTGACCAAAAGTATTTTTATCACTTATTCTAGGTTGAAGTGGTTCTTTCTGGACTTGTACTAGAAAATATTCACCTTCTCCTATAGTTTCTTGATCCATTTTCATAATATTTATTTCTTCTAAGCCTTCATCAGGGTTTTCTCTATCATCTTTTGTAGATTATTTTAGTTGACCTCCTCTTGAGTTCTCTTTTCCTTGAGGTTTCAAAAGTTTTTCTTGCATGTCATCACCAATATCTACATGTTGGGATTTCTCCCCAATCACTTTGACCTCTACACGATCATCAGTCTTCATTTCTTCTTATTGTTTGTCAAGGGGAAAAAATCATGTACTTCTTTGACTATGTCCATTTTTTGCACTAGAGGTTGTTGGAAGAATGAATAAGAACACATCTTTTCATATATTTTTTTGTTGTCATTGATGTCACCATGATATACGAGTTGCAACTACAAGATTAAAAGTCAGGTTAATCTAGTATTCTGAACTGGTAATGTAGAGTTTTCCTCCGATATTTTTCTTTGGATTTCCTCTTTGGTGATAGTTGCTACTTCAAACTTTGGGAAATGTTTTTCGATTGATAAATGCATGCATGGACAAGATCTCATGCGTTCAGATGCTCGTGGCTATTGCCAACATCGTTATGTTGTTTACATTTTTTTTATTAGGTCTATTGTTGGGAGACCTAATAAGTGGTTGAAGGTTCAATAGATTAAATTTTGTTTTTATAATCCATGCCGACATGTAGTAGCATGCCACACACTTGAATTTCTTTTGAGAATTCTTTGTATTTACTTGGAGCCAACCTAATTGATACTTATGGGAAAATTAGATATATATACAAGATAGTTTTTGAGATAGATAAAGATAAGGTATGCAAGTGTTGGTGGATTATGTGTGGGTGCAAAAAGAGCGAGCAGTGATCTGCTGGCATGCAAATTTATTTAACTTCAAAGGAACTGAATCTGCACTCTAAAGTGTACTTCAAATCATTCTCTAGTTGTAAGCCATTTTTGTGTCTATATTTTGTAGGTAGTGAGCCTCCATTTTGGATAGTGAGTCTTGGTAGTGAGCCACCCTTTTGTAATACCTTATAATCGGTTATATTATATTGTGAGTTAATCCTCACTATGGCTTTTCCCATTCTGGGTTTTCCATGTAAAAAATATTGGTGTGTTCATGTGTTGTTTGCTTCATGTTTAGGTAATGCTTCTGCTCATCTTAATTATCATATGCATTGGATTAACTGGATGGTATTTGTTCAATAAGTTTAAGAATATTGTTGGTGTAATTAAATGTGTTGTACCTTATCCAAGGTCATGATTACACCTTTTTCAAGAATATTTAGGGACCACATAGGAGGTAGTTGGAGCTTTTCCACCTCTGATGGACTTATCATGTTATTACTTTATCACTTCCACCTTTTGTGGACATATCATGTGATTACCTCTCCACCTTTTGTGGGTGATCCACCATTTGTGGTGATTATCACACTATCACTTTTCCACTTTAGGTGGAGTGATAGCTTTTCATAGTTGTCTCATGTCATAAGATTACAAAACTTGTTTTAATCTTATGCCCTTCCATGTTCTCACCTTGGCTATATAACCAAGGGGTCTCCTATGTACATACAGACAATCAAAATCATATTGATAAGAATACATTTCATTCTTGTCACATTCTATTCTCTCTTTTTGTGCTTTCCATTTGTTCTCAAGATCTTGGTAGTCATAGCTAATTCTAACATGGTATCAGAGCGGGTTGGGTACCATTGGAGTCTTTTTCTGAAGAGAGATAACAGATTCGAGGAGGTTCCATTTTTTGGCTCTTTATTGTAGGATCATATTGAATATTTTTGGTGCAAATCTAAGCTCACCATTACATCCCGAAGGTTCGAGAAAGTTGATTTTTCCTTTTGTTTCGTCCAAATCGGACATACGAGGCCAAATCTATGAGGGTTTGAAGCTAAAGAGTGGTTGCCAGATCTAGAACGTAGCTGCATTTTGGGTCAAATTCGACCCTACTATCGCGTCCGGAAGGGCCAAAAACCCTAAGATTGACTGCAAAATTGTCCAAATCGAAGCAGTTGTCTGGTAAGGCAAAAAAAAAATTCCTAGGGAGCCGTACGACCTCAAGTCATCATTATGACATTGGAACAATTTTGAAAAATCAATATTTCATTTTCAGAAATTTTTTGAAATTTAAAAATAAAAATAAAAATAAAATTTTTCAGCCGGTTGTATTGTTTTGAAATTTTTTATGGTAATTAAAAAAAAAAAAAGAAGATATTTCTGCAGTAGGTACTACGCAATACCTACACAGACCTGCCCCAATAGTGTACTGCAAGCACGTGGGCCCTCCACGGACACCACGTGGCCTATCGGTCGTGGCCCTTGCAGTCCCATTGCACATCAGCCGACTGTCTTAAAAATTTTGGCACGGGAAAAAACAATCCGACAATGTTTTTTAAAAAGAAGTGAACAAATGTAAAATCTGGCATAGATTTAAATTCCAGGCGGAAAATATTCCGCTGAATAAAGTTGAAGATTCTCCCGAGATTCTATCAAAAATGGAGGAATATCCTAATCCTAGTCGACCCATGACATTGATCTGAACATCGAATTTAAGCTAGTGAACTACCCACATTAGTGACACATCATCGCTGATGCCAACATTTTCAAAACAAAATTGGCCCCCACACCATTGGCATTTTTGAATTTTTAGTCCAACTTTGAAGCTTCATATCTTGCTCATTTTGACTCCTTTTTTTGAGCATTTTTTTTTAATTTGGGCTAATTTTTCATGATTTTCGTAGTGGAGCAATTATTATTTGGTTTTGGTGTCTTTTTTTTCCATAAATTGAAGATTATCATAGGTGTTTTTGGTTCATCCTCATTTTGTGAACTTCAGGAGCTCATATCTTGCTCCTACAATAACATTTTTGGGTGAATTTTTAAAAAAAATTGCATGATTTTTCATGTAATTTCCATTGGTGTAATCAAATTCATCTCATCTACTTTAAATTTTTCACTTTGAGTTTGAGGCCAATTTTGGCAATTCGCATGTACCAAGATCAAAGTCCACTTCGTTGTTTTTGGCAAGTGGCAACTGTAAACACACTAAATATAAATTGTCAAATCAAATATTGTGTGGGGGGTTTCATGATTGAGCGATTTGGGGGGATAATCTTGCAGTGATTGGTTGCATTCTTTTGCTTGGTTTGTGTTTTTGCAATGCAGAAATCTCAAATTGAATTGCTAACTCCACATAATTATACTACATGGAGAAAATTAGTATGGAACTATCTCATGATGAAAGGTCTAATAGGTCATCTAAAAGAAACCATTCAAAAATCTACCGATTTTAAAGAATTGGAAAAATGGGAGATTGATCATGAGAAAACACTTGGATGCATTTGTTCATTAGTCTCATTTGATTTGCAATTTCATATTGAATCATGTAAAACACCTAAAGAGGCATGAGAGAATTTTGAAAAATTGTATGGTAAAATAGATAAGATTAGTGGATATCAGATTGATAGTAATTTGATGAATCTTGATCCAAAATGTTTTGACCACATCCAAGACTACATCTCCAAAATCAAACAGCTAAGAACACAGTTGAAAGAATGCAACATTGATAAAGAGGATTTACAATTGATTCTGAATGTGTTATCCAAGCTTTGTCCTAATCATTTAGTATTTGTTTCTGGCTTTCATACCCATTGAATTTCTATGGGAGCATCATATGTTGATCCTAAGTTTGATGACTTTGCAAATCTCCTAATCCAAGAGGAAGCTAAGTTAATGAAGATGGGTGTGATCAAGCCTTCCAAGTCACATGCATTAATCGTTAGTGATTCTAAGGTACAAAAAAAATTAGGGAATCTTGATAAGAAGAAAAATAAGAAAAAGAAAAATCCATATAAAGAATCATAATCTTCAAAAGGAGAATAATCAAAGAAGGAGAGACCTTTTTGTGAATATTGCAAGAAGGATGGACATGAAGAACACTATTGTTATAAGAAGGCTATTGATGAGTTGAAAAATATTCTCAAAAGGAATCACATTGATTTTCCTTCTAGAATGTCTGAATCACCTCCTTGTTCTTCAAAACAGTCTAAAAATGATAAAGATCAAGCATCTACATCAGGATATAAAGGACAAGCTCTTTGTGCTTTTTCAAATCCAGGATCAAGGAGATGACTTCTAGATTTAGGAGCATATCATCATATGGCATCTTCATAGTCTATATTCTCTCCATTTCATCCTTGCACTATGTTTCCTATCTTGATGGGGAACAATACATACATGAGTGTAATTGGGAAGGGATCTATTAGTTTTGGGGACAACACTTTCCAAGATGTTTTGTGTGTTACTCATTTGATGAACAATCTTCTTTCCATATATAAGATTACACATGGTGGATATGGGAGGATTGTGGAGTTCACACCTGATTTAGTCATCATTTAAGACGTGGAAAGTAGAGAGATCATTGCTACTGGGATGGTTGATCATTCATCTTGGTTGTATACCTTTGTAGATTTTGCTTCTGATGGTGACATTGTTCCTTTGGTTATTGATCACACTTCTAGCATGAACCTTGATTTAGAGGAGACATTTGGCTACTAGAACTTGGGAGTTCTCACATCAAATCCAATTCTTGAGTCATGCATTCTATCTCCTCCACCTACTATTGCAGTTGATGATTCTTGTGATTCCACAGTTTTGGTTCCTTGTGATTTAGTGAAACAGGATATACATTATCTTCTAGATATGGCTACTTTGGATGGCTTCTTGACAAGTATTTTAGACTTTCTTGTGGAGTCTCATCTTGCAGATTTGGGGGACACCATTGATGAAATTCATCTTCTCTTTGATAGAGAAGATCCTTCTTCAGTTGTTGTGAGGGAACACTCTAACCCTCTTTTTCATTCTCTACATGACCATTCTTTGCAGTTTGGCGTGAGTGTGGATACTTTTGGAAAGAATTTGGAGGAGGATAATTTGTCTTCAGAGGGAATATCCTTGTCTTTGGATTATGTTCTACATTCTTTTATACTAGATGTTGGATTGTCCTCTTCAGTAGTGTGGCCTAGAATGCCTATTTGGAGTGTGTTAGCTTTCAACATCGACATGGAGACACTTGAGAATGCTTTAGAGACATCATCGCATATCATCCATATTCCTGACATCCTGCATACATTCATGGTTTTTTTTCTTCCTAAGGGGAGGAATGTTGTTTGGCGAGATTGGATCATCTTCAACATTCAATGTCGAGTTTCTACCATCATTGTAGGAGACACAACATCGAGCGGGGGCTGCTTTGTCTCTCTTCTACTTCTCTCTTATGGGGGGGAATTTTTCCTCACATGGGGTTTTGGCCTTCTTATGCATCATTGAGAGTATTTATTTATTGTATTTCATCTCTCTTTTGGGGAGGAGTTTTGTCCCACTGGGTTTTCTCCTTTCCTCCACATTATGAGAGATTGCATTGCATTTGTACATGGGTACCTAACATGGCCTAGTTGTTGGGACCCATCTTGAATTGTTTTCTTTTATGTATATTCTCCCTAAGTTGCACTTAAGGGGGGGTGTTGGTGTAATTAAATGTGTTGTACCTCATCCTAGGTCATAATTATACCTTTGTTAAGTTTACTTATGGACCACATAGGAGGTAGTTGGAGTTTTTCCACCTTTGGTGGACTTATCATGTTATTAGTTTATCACTTCCACCTTTCATGGAAATATCATGTGATTACCTCTCCACCTTTTGTAAGTGATCCACCATTTGTGGTGATTATCCATTATCACTTTTCCACTTTAGGTGGAGTGATAGGTTTTCATAGTTGTCTCATGTCATAAGATTACAACACTTGTCATAATCTTATGCCCTTATATGTTCTCACCTTGGCTATATAACCAAGGGGTCACCTATGTACATACAGATAATTACAATAATATTGATAAGATTACAGTTCATTCTTGTCACATTCTATTCTCTCTTTTTGTGCTTTCTATTTGGTCTCAAGATCTTGGCAGCCATAGCCAATTCTAACAAAGATATTGATTCACCCCCCTCTCAATATCTTGGATATTTAAAAATTGGTATTAGATCTTGGTTCCTCTGGAGAAGCCTATCAACTTGAGGGAGATCTTGAAGATTGAACAAATGGATGATAATACAACTCCGGATTTCCCTTAATGACCTTGACAAAGCTGAAAATAAAAATAGAGATCTAAAAGAAAATCTCGATGAAGCAAATGAATGTGTCACCACTGTATTTGACTCCAATTTTTGATGGTAGTTCATCAAAATCACGACAATCTATTGTTGAAATACCGACGAATCACAAAAGTAATTTTCATCACTCAATTTTTGTCGATATTCCGACAAACTTTAAAACGTCAAAATCACAATGCACGTTCGTCAGAACAATGATGACAATTTTGTCGATCTAACGATGAACAATAGCCAAAACACAAGCGCCATGCCTTTTCCAAAGCATCAGATCAACAATAGAAGTTCATGGAAATTACAATGAAAGTTTCAACGTATTGCAAATATCAGTGAGAGATCAAGACTGTTACCATGATCAAAATTGCTTGAGAAGATATATTAAGAGGATTGGCCTGTGGTCTCAACAACGAAGTTTCATCGACAAGATACTCATCTTGTCTCATCGATGAAGCATGAGGGAAGCATATCGACAAGACATATACCATTGGAGTAATTTTTGAATGTCTACCTAATCCGCTATGTCATGCCAATAATATTACATCAAAATGAATCTTGGCGACATACTTGAGATCGAAAGAACAACGACAATATTTCATTGAAATCACAACGAAATAGGCAAGTCATTACGATGAAAGGTTCATCGGATGTATTGCAAATTCTTCAGATGCTTTTGGAAGTTCATCGAAAATGCGACGAAACAATGCAATTTAAAAAAAAAACTATTTGTTCAAATGTAGGCATATCGATGAGAGATCAAGATTGTTACCATGATCAAAATTTCCTGAGAAGATATATTGGGAGGACTAGCTTGTGGTCTCAACGATGAATTTTCATCAGTGAGATACTCATCTTGTCTCATCGATGAAGCACGAGGGGAGCATATCGACAAACATATACCATTGGAGTAAGTTCTGAATGTCTACTCAACCCGCTATGTCATGCCAATAAGATTACATCAGTAGGAGTCTTGGCGACATACTTGAGATCAAAATAACAACAACAGTAGTTCATCGAACTCGCGATGAAATAGGCAAGTCATTATGATGAAAGTTTCATTGGATGTATTGCAAATTCATCATACGCTTTTGGAGGTTTGTCAAAAATTTGACGAAACAATGCAATTTAAAAAAAAAAATATTCGTTCAAATGTAGGCATATCGGTGAAAGATCAAGACTGTTACAGTGATCAAAATTTCCTGAGAAGATATATCAAGAGGACTAGCCTATGGTCTCAGCGATGAAGTTTCATCGATGAGATACTCATCATGTCTCATCGATGAAGCACGAGGGAAGCATATCAGAAATAAATATACCATTGGAGTAAGTTTTGAATGTCTACCTGATCCGCTATGTCATGTTGATAAGATTACATTGGTAGGAGTCTTGGCGACATACTTGAGATTGAAAGAATAATCATTGAGGAGACTCACCACATCGGGGAAACTACAGAATATCCTAGCGATACATGATCTCTGGTCGATGAAGATACAAATGGATCGAAATACTTATCGGGGTGACTCTAGGCGATATTTAAAAGTAGTAGGAGGATCCAAAATGAATCCATAGGGATAATGATAGGACATAAGGATAGGTCAATCAAAGAGAGAAATTTTATGTGCCAAGACCATGAGAATTTAAAAGGGGTAGTAAAAGACAAGATGGATTGTCATCAATACTTAGATATAAAGGACAGATTGGAAGACTTCATTATGAAAATTTAGATCACAATATGATTAACCCTATTTTGATAAATGCAATGACATTAGTGTCAAGAGTTAAGAGGCCATTCAACTTTGCAATTCAATAAATTATTGTATGCATTGAGTAAGTCTTTACAAGGTATAAAAAGGATAGTCATATGACTGTTTAAAATATCAAACAATATGTCAGTTGTTGTGTTTAATTAGGCTTACAGAGGGAGGGATTCATCATTTTTTGCATACATCTACAGTCCAAGCTCTAGGTCTGCATTATTTGGTTACTATGTATGAGAAATGAGCAATGAATAATTGTAGAATATGGAGGCTATGGATGATATTATGATTGCCACATTTGATGTTGATGATCAACAATTGGAGAAAAATATAAAACCTATGATGAGTCATGAGATCAAGGGGACTATCATGGACAACAAGCACAACCTACGAACTGGATTCTAATTTTGCTAAAAAGGAAAAAATCAAACTAGTGAATATTAAACTATACACTAGAATCTAATTTTGTGGAAAATGAGCAATTTGGTGAGAAAAAGTACTTGTAGTGCATCTTGGATACTTAGCTAGTGTACTAAAAAATAGGATTGCAAACCCAAAATTATTCTCACTCTAGAAATTCAATAGAAAAATACAGAATGTTATCCTGGATACTTAGCTCTTAGAAAGTCAATAAAACAATATGAGCATGATTACGAACGGTTTTACCTAGTCCCTCTCTTGATCTCCATGTTTGAGAGCCTTCTTTTTAAGACCCCATGAATCCACTTTGATCCATTGCTGCCAAAAGAGATATTAATGTGTAAACAAGGAGCAACATTTAGACAAACTGGTTGTTGATTTCTTCTAAGAAATTTAGAGATTACAAAAAGAAGATACCCAATGGGGATCATGTGGGATTCCTAGAGAAAGCACTGCAATATGGCCTTGAGAAGCAATGAAAAACTTTGGATTAGCTTCATAGTAAATCCTAATAGCATGACATTGAGGCTCCTCTTCATTAAGTTGATGGTATGAAGAACTAGATCCATATCCTCCTTGAGATGCATATCATATTGAATAGAAAAACATAGTGAGACAAGCAATTTGAATTGTGAGATAAAGCCTCCAAACCCTCTAAGGAAACATGAATTTTACTAGATAATCAAAATTTTAAATTTAAGTAATACCCAAGAAAAATAATTCCATACAATGTAGCTACACACGAAACTTATAGATGGGACTGATCTTCCACTTCTGACTCTCCTTCTTATTCCATTTGAAGAGGAAAACCTCTACCCCTTGATTCAGCTATGTAAGTTTAGCATTAACAAATAAAAATAATTTTAGCACAAGAAACAATCCTCAACCATCTAAACAAGCACCTATAATACAATCCCAAAAATCTAAGTTTATCACAATCAAGTAAAGATTAAATCCTTATAATCAATCATAGTAATTGGAAAGTATTAATTGGATCAATAAGAAGAATCAAATAATTAGGGTTGGGCACTATATAAACCACTATCAAAACTATTGAAACATGCTCAGGTACTAGGCCCTCTCCCCTAGATTAAATTAAGGAAAACATTATTGTAAACACAATATGTATAGAAGAATATGAATGTAAAGGAAAGTGGATATTAGCAAAACATAAATGTAAATAAAAGTAGTGTGAATAGAAAATGAATCTAAATTGGTCTTGAAAAAATAAAATCATACCCAATTAGCATTAAGTTATACTGACCTTGTACTCATTTCCATTGTCAATCTTGAAGGTTAATTTGATGCCTAATGCAGAAACTCTCTAGCCATGAGGCAAGAGAAGGCGGGAAAACCAAGTGTATATTGATGAATTCCTGACAATCAAAAAGAAACAAGCAACCAATCAACCCTATTAGAATAAAATATTCTTATGAATTGATTTTATTTGTTTTACTAGCTAATGGATAGTGGGCCTAGTTCTCTTGAATTGAGATACTACTAAGATGTGTTGACTGGTGATTTTAGACTACCGATATTCTGCTTCAATCTCTATAAGTTACTTTTGTCTTAAATATATTCAAGATAACTCTACAAAAAAATTCCTCGATCTCTTAGAAATTATGTAGATTATTTTTTTAATACTTCTCCATTTTGATATTTTCTTTCAAAAATTCATAGAGAGATATGTAATGCCATATTTGAAACTTACATATTTAATTTTACTAGTTCTATAATTATAGGATATGATTCCAACAATTATAAAACGCATTGGCAATATGCTGGATGAATGAAGTAAACTATGCAATTGGCAGGTGTGAAGCCAAATTCCTTAACCCTTGCCAGCATCCTTCTTGCCTGTTCTAAAACATGTGCTTTGGAACAGGGCATGAAAATCCATCTAAGTATAATGAAAAGGAGATTTTTGTCAGATATTATATTATAGTAAGATGAATGAATGTAAGTAGAGAAATTTTTCCATACGTGCAGATGGTACAAAGTTTCATGGTTAAATGGAAGCCTCCCATCAACAACAAGATCCAAATATTCATGTATCTATCTCAATCAAGCCTCTAAACCTTTCAGAGCTATCAAATTTTACACTAACCTATTATGCACAAAATTCAAATTTTAGAGACCACTAAAAACAAAACAAAACAGAGCTTTGAAACCAAATACACACACAACACAATGTTCATAGTGAAAAGTTAGCACTTTCTTTCATCTTTTCATATTGGTTTGATGCTTCAAACTATGCATTTCTTATATTGAAAAGTACATTACCTTATTGAGCTTCTCTTTGTTTTGAGAATAGTTTAATATTCTCTACTTAGAAGGGCCAACCATGTGAAGGTGGAAGCTCATTTGGCTCCTCCCCCCCCTCACATCACTCTCAATTCCTCATACCTAGAATATGGAGGCTATGCATACATCATGCATTTTCATCCCTGACCCAAATTCACCTTTCTTTGTTATGATATTTTTTATGTTCGTAGTAAATCCAATTTTTCGTATGACTTATTTTATAGCATTGCTTTGTTGCTCCATTAATAACCAAGGAAGGGCACTTATATTAATTTGGTCTCCATTGCTATTTAATTGAATGACATTTTTCATTGCATGATTGGCTTCCTGAATGTCACTACAAATTTTGACAAAAATTTTTTTGTCATGCCTTCCATCCAATATTTTCCATAATGTTTTTGTCATATTCTTTCCGATATGCATTGTATCAAAAAAATGCACAATTTGTAGCTGCTCATAGTAGGGCAACCTGCTAAATTGTCTGGGATAACTTTTCAATCCCTGTGGAAGCCGACCATTAATGCCTTGATAACCTTCATGAAGCATATAAGTTAAACAAATTAACAATGACAATAATTGTCAATTACAACATGAGTAAACACAACACAATATAAAAATATAAATTCAAAACATACCATATATGATAGATAAATAATTTGATCCAATGTATAACCTTAACGATTAATTCTATTATATTTCAACTTCCATAGGCGAGGTGTCATTCTTCGTGGTTTTGATGTAGTCTCTTATTTCCTATAGAAAAGATGTTTTTCAATAGTTCAATACTTATTATTTATGTGGAGGAAGTGCCTATACTCATCAAACACTTGCTTTCCTAAACTTGTTGAATGACGAGATTTTATCTTTGGACCACAAATTGGACATGCAAAATTTCGCTTTGTTTGAAGACCTACAAATCATATATAATTGGATTAAATATGTCATTTTTTATAATTATATATAATGAATAGATTATTTAAAAGACATGCATGATATCTACTTCATAAAGTTAAATATCGTTAAATTCATGCAGTTGAACATTATAACATACTAGAGAAATGTGTTAGCCCTAGGGCATCATGAATTGTCCATACAAGCAATGCATGGAATTGAAATTGTCTTTGTCCTATTGGTCTAGATATGTCATACATAGTGATGCCATTCCATAACTTTAGTAACTTGTCGATAAGAGGCTCAATATATACATTCATATCTTTAACTTGGTACTTACCTAGTTGAATGAACATAAACATTACATAATTATTATAACCATTTTACTACAATATATATAAATTAATGTACATGACTATTAAATGAAAAAAATATGTCATTATGCAACAAATAAGACAAATGAGATGCTACTACATTAAAAAAAATTGATGTAAAAAAATACCTGGAACAATCATTGCCAACATTATGTGCTCCCTCTTTATTGACATCTGTGGAGGAATGTTATTGTTGATAGCAAAAATAGGCCACACCGAGTAAATAGATCTCAGCTCTCCAAATGGATTGACACCATCCATTGCCAATGAAAGCCTAAGATTACAAGGTTCTTCTTTAAAGTGTGGCCATTTTTCCACCATGTCCCTAAATGCAAAACCATCCGCAAGTATTTGAAGAATGTCATCTCCACTTTTATTTTGTGCAAGGTAATCCATAAATTGTGTTAAGCTTTCACACCTAAATAATTTTTGCATACATCGAATAATGGGAATATAACGAAGAACCTTGTGAGGCACCTTTTTTGTTAGTTGATTTGTTTGATATCTACTGATATGACATTTTGAGCATTCTTTTACAAATTCATGTTGTTTATGATATATAATATGATCATTGGGACATGCATATATTGCTTGATACTCCATTCCAATATCTTTCATAATGCCAGATAAATCTCAGTATGAATGAGGTAAAATATTTGATGGTGGTAACAAAAATTCACCAATCAATCTACAACAAAAAATAATTTGTTAATATAAAGAATATTAATGGTACATATTTCATCCTTTATTTACTAGTGATGAACTAACAACAATTAAAATAGATGAAAAAAGATGACATATATGACATACCTTAACATCCATGAGATTGCTAAGTTGGACAAACCATTCATAACCTTCAATTTCACCAGAAACAATATAGCAAAGAGAAGAGTTGTTTGGGAGCCTTCATAAAGGGGCTCGTATGCCTTCTCAAGTACAGGTTAATCATGAACATCATCAAAGTCATCTCGATCAACATGATCAGTTATGCCACTAAATGTGTCATGGATCAATGTATTTGTACCATCATCTTCAACTATGTTTTCTGGCATATGATCATCTTCTTCCATAGGATCATTAACTTCATCTTCGATATTCACAACTCCATGTTCCTCTGCTTGTAAAACCACATTCTTTAGGCAGTGATAATCCATATCATGTACCCTAGGGTGCCCCACCTTTATAATAATGACAGACACAAATAAACCATGACCAAGTGATTTTTCATATATATAAAATGTTAAAACAATATAAAAATTTACAAATTTAATCAATATAAACACATATAATGAACAACATACCAATGGATGATAATCATGCCCCCCTTCAATGTGACCATGTTGCCTACAATGTTTCTTAGTTGTTGTGATTAAAAGTCTTCTCATCTTTAAGCCCTTGCAATTATTGCAAGGACAATAACATTTCCCATTACCCTTTCTTTTCAATCTAGCCCACAATCTATCAAGTGACTCTTCATTTTGTTCTGGACTAATATTATCTCACATGATTTTTCTTTACCAAGCTTGAATATTTAGATCTTCAAAAAATATCAAACTCACACTCCAATAATTTTTAATAATAGACAGGTAAAAAAATCTAATAATTGTGATATTTTACGCCAAAAAAATTTGGCATGCAACCACCCCTACAAAAGAGAAGATAGTCTCAAGTTAATGACCCCAAAAACAAATTTAAAATGTTAGTTCTAGAAATTATTAAATTCTAATTTTACTATGATTTTCAACTGTTAGACTCCTAAAATCAGAATATTGAACTTGCACAACAAAATTTGGAAATGAAATTCTGAAAATGCACAAGTCTAAAAATGAAATATGATGAGATGTTTCTTTAAAATATGATTTTCAAACCTAGAAGTACAAATCTGACCTCACAAATGAATTCTGGGAATAAAATAGTATGGCATAATAAAGAGTTTCATTTGAAGTGGACCACCCTATTATATTCCTTGATAAAATTAAAAGATCTATTAATTTTATCTACAATATACCCTGCATAGTCATCAGTCTTATTCACATCCCTGCTTCAGATATCAATAGTCAACACCATTAGATGGCCTCCTTGAAAGTTAAATCCATTAAGGGAATAATGAAAGGGTCTTCCTTAATGATTACATCCATCTAACAAAAAATAGTGTATGGCTAAATAAGGATGATATCATTTTGAAAGACTAAAATGATTGATGAGACTGATCCTAACATATTTATGTTGAATACAATACATACAAACAATCTTGTATAGACCTTCACTTCCACACTCTCGACAAAATTTTTCTGTAAGAACAACACTTCATTTGCCTAGTTTTTTAGGTTAAGCTAAATCTTGTTCTCACAAGCAACTTCAAATGTCTCATACACTTCCATCTACTTATGAAGCAATCCTCTATCTAAATTGACTTCACCATTACAATAGTGCTTCAAAATATCATAAGGCCATCCTCTGGTTTTATATGTCAAATCTATTGCCATTTGTATTGAATTTTCTTTCATCCATGTAATTCATGTCTCTGGTTACAATGTTTATTCTAGAATCCATATACAACTTCCTCCCTCCTATTGATGTAGAATCAGTATGGAATACTATCTTGACTTTTAAGCTAAATATTAAAAATTGGTTAGAGCTTATACTATGCAAAGGAGAATAAGAATAAACTGTAACCTTATTAGCAATTGAAATAGATAAGGGGTCACTCTATTCCACACATATTCACATAGACAGTGAACATGATATTTGGGGTTCTTACTCTTACTATTTTTATGTTTATTTATATAATAATAAGGTTACAATACAATATTTTTGTTCTCTTTTTATCTACTCTAGCTCCTATTTCCTCTGATACATTCAATCATACTAGTATTGTGCTTCCTGTAAGAAATTATATCATGGCTGAATGAAAAGAATGTTCAATGCCATGAGGCCCGAATGATATTCATGCATTGGTCTTCAAATGTCATCAAACTAAGACTAGTCATTGTTATATGGTATCAAAGTTTCATTGATACTATTGGTCAGTATGATTTCTCATGTGAATTGATTAAAGATTGATAACCTATATATTCATAGGGTCCAATCATTATATTTGACAGTGTATTGGCTAGTTTACTGTCCAATGCTATTTGCAAAATAAAATATAGTAAAATATAAAACAATGATATTTTCTATCTACTCCACTGTAAATAATAAAGACAATAGAAATTTCCTTCCAATTTGAGTGTTGGAAGTCTTTATTATTTATAGTGGAGTAGATAGAAAAGATCAATGTTTTATATTTTTATATATTTTATTTTTCATTGTATTTGATCAACAAATATAGTTTGATGATGATTCTTTGACTAGTGCTACAATATTAATATCTCAGGGTATTATATATGTAGATATAAACTACATTTGTATGATGCTTGATGTTATACCCATTTCCACTAGTTATCACCATAATTGTTACTATTATGTATATGCAATATGGGGATACTATAGAGGTAAGGAGCAACGAGCAAAGAGAAAAGATTTAAGGAAATAGACTTCAAAGAAAGGCATGCCAGTTTACTATAGATTCCCAAAAGGAGATCACAGTCATGACTATTCAAATAAACAATGATTAGTCCATGTCATAACCATGAATGGGGCATTGAAATTAATAATAACAGTGATAGGGTAGTATGACGAACTTTAAAAGATACACAAAGAAAAGTAACTTTGCAGTCAAGAGGGATTTTAAAACATCATAAATCTTGTCAAGGGTTCATATTCTTCATAGCAGTATGGTAAACGAATAAATATTTCCATCTCACAAAGTTTCAAAAGAGGACAACCTACAAGTGTATTAAGGAGTGCATGGACAATATCTCAAGCAGCTACCACAATTAATTTCTTCAAGTGTTATGCAAGGCCATTGAAATCAAATGAATAAACTCATGCATAACCTAAAAGACAAAGGATAGTCAAGTTGCTAGAGGGAAGGTATCACAAAGGATATGGGATCACTTTCAATAGAGATGTGATGCACTTTTACGTTTTTTGCTTTATTTTTCCTAATAAGGTCAAATACTTTCTTTTAGTGTCTGAATCTACCACATAGAGATTAAATATGCTTACTCTCAAATAAAGTTGAATTATATACAATATTTGGATGCCTCCCTTAACATAAAGGACAATCTAAAGTACTAAGGAATTTTATATCCTTTATAAGAGATTTCTTTTAACCAATTAAAAACTTGAGAGGGTAATACACAAGTTGCAAGGAAAGTTAAAAATTTATCATAAGTAGCTCAATCCAAAGGGAAAAAATTAAGCATGGAAAAGCATGAGTAGGTTGACTAGCTTCACTAAAATCACAAGTTATTTTTTATAACAGCTTACCTGGATATTACTTTATAAGGTAAGGAGTGCTATTTTCCACTTAGTTTCATATGGTGGCATATCTACACACAAATCACCAAATTTTCAAATAACTAAATAAATTGTATTACTTAATAAAGTTGTTACAACATGCCATTCATTTCAAAATCAACTCTTCTTACCATAAAAATTTTGGTTTCCAATTTGACAGGTTCATCTTTTGATTCCTGTACCAACTTCTGAAGGAATTTGGCAGCTTATACTTCTACATGAGGAGACAATTTCATCTTGTAAACTATTCCAAACTAAAAAACAAATAGAAATCATATAATCTGCATGATAGTTGTAGCTTGCTAGATGTTTGGCAGCATCTAAAAATTTTAAGTGAACTGAGAAAAATAGAGAGGCCTTGACCTTCATTTTTTCATTTTTTAGTTTGTTGCTCTAGATATCTCACAATATTTACAAATTGGTTGCTTTCTTTCTGTCTTGTTTAAATCAAAAATAGATACATTTGTATAGAGTCAAGATGAATTCAAGAACTTCAGGTAACAGATATACCATAGCTGCTTTTATAAGACACTAGCATCTAAGGTCTAAAATCTATTTTTGAAACTTGGCAAAGGGAAAAATACATCTTTATGAAGTATTCTTCAAAAATATCATAGCTAAATGGCTCTAACTATCCACTATCAAACATTCCCATTTCTTTATTCAACCCTCTAGCCCTGAATCTTGACAGCTATTTCACTTTGTAGCTATCCCTATACCTTTGATATTATCTAGTTATGGCTCTCAAATCTATTGAAAATTGATTAGGGTTAAAATTGAAACCTTGCAAATATAATCTTTGTCCAAATCCATCAAAAAATTTCCATCACTTATAAAAAATTCCCTTATAAAGAATTTGTGAAGTTAGGTCTAAAATATGGAAATGAAATCTAATGAGATGCTGCTTTAAAATATGATTTTCAAACCTGGAAGTACAAATCTGACTTCACAAATGAATTCTGGAAAAAGAAAATGACTACCCTCAACCTGGCGATATCTTCTTGAGTTTTTTCTGATTTTCCCCAAAAAAATCATCAAGCAAAACACTATCGCAATAAATAGTCGAGCTCATTTTTATTTATGTTGGACATAATTTAACTTTGCAATTCCATCAAAATTTCAGCAAAAGATCTTCGTCGAAACATCAACAAAAAATAAGGTTTGTCGAAATTCTGACAAACGTCAAGGATAAAAAATTTTAAAAATGAAAATTTCGCACAAGTGCCTAATGATATATCTAATTATATAGCTTTCATCAGAAATTTTCATTGGATTTTGAAATCAAATGAGTTAGTGTGTCTGGAAGTTGAAAGATTAATTAAAGAAATTCAATGAGAGACATAGAGAAGTTAGTGAGAAATTGAAATAAGCAAATGAATATGTTACCGGACTAAAGCTGCAAGTGGAAGAAAAGAAGATAATTGAAGAATTCTTGAATGCAGAAGTAAAGAGAAAGTCTGATGAATGTTCTAGGCTTGAACAAGAAGTGGTTAACCTAACAGGAGAACTAGAAAAAATATTTTTTTGTGAAGAAAGTTTTAAGACAAGCTCTAGCAGACTTGATGAACTAATTGCAGGACATAAACCTTCTAAAGACAAAGGTGGCTTGGGATTAGAAGCTGGTGAAAGCTCAAAATATGTACATGATCCAAAGACTCAAGATAAAGGGAAGCAACAAATAAATCTAGGAAGGAGAGCACCTATCATGCAGTAAAATGCACAAAGGTATCCATCTTTCAATGGCACTTGTTTTTCATGTAATAAGTTTGGTCATAAGGCAACACAATGTAAAAGTAGGATGAATCAGTTCTCTGGTTCCTTCTCCAGAAAATGATATGCTTGCAATAAGATTGGACATAGAGCTAGTGAATGTGAAACTCAGAGGATGTACTAGTTTAATGGAGGAAGAATGAATCAATCCTTTGCTGGTTATTGCTATACTTGCAAAAAATATGGCTATAAAGCGAATCAGTGCAAATCAAGGTTTAATGGAAGTCAAACATATGTTGTCTATTATAACTGCAATAAACTAGCACATATTTCAAAGGTATGTAGAAGTAAGAAGGGAAAACAATCTGCTCTAGTAAAGAAAAATGAATATGTGAATAAAGTTGATAAAGAGGAAGTTAAGCCAGAAATGAGCAAGATATGGAAAAAGAAACAAGAATCAAAATCTTCTAATGCATCTGTGCCCTCTACAAGTGTAGACAATTCCTCTAGGAACTAGACCTAGCATGGTCTTAGGGGGAACTTTAGTAAAAAATCTCTTGAACCCCCTGATTTTGGGCATGTCAGCCTTTGGCATGAGGAGATGTTGTAAGAGAAGAATAGACAAAGGTTTTGAAAAAGATACGAGAAGAAAAAATGCATGTATGATCACTTGTGGAGCATATTAGGGTTTTTCAACACAATTGAAGGTTTCTGCCAGCTTTTCGAATTTCATCTCATTTAATGCAAATTAGGGCATCACATTGGTCTATAAAGAGAAATTGTAAAGGAATTTCAATCACTTGTGCATTCAAAGAAGGCAAAGAGAAATTTAGAGAAATCTAGAGTGAATTGAAGTGCAACTTGTGCAAACCCTAGTTTCAACTATTTGTGAAAGAAAGATGTATTTTTTGATTTTGTGTCATTGTGAGCTTGTGAAAATTCTCTTTTTGAATCCTTGAAGAGATTGGTACATAGATAATGGCAATCCCTATAGTCATAAATATAATAGAAAGACCTAGACCCTCCTACATGAAATACTCAATGAGTGTTTTTGAAGATGACCCTATGGGCACTTTCTCTTCAATTCCTCATGGCATCATGTTGATAGAGGATAAAAGAATGTACATTAGGGTTAAGACTAAGGAATTCAATCACGCCAAATTGGTTGACATGTGGCTAAATGAACTCATTGGAGATAATTTCATGGTGAAACCCGAGTAATATAATCTTGTGACAAAGAAATTGGATTGTTGGAACAACTTCCCTAATTTATGTTCTACAATGGATGATGAATATGTAAAACTAATCCTTAGAAGAATGCATGATTAGTTCTTGTGGACCAATGAGCCACACTTGATAACTAAGGAAGTGATCAAAGCTATCACGAGACTCTGTGACACCAGACCAGTACCAGTGCTCAAAGCTATGAAAAATGAAGTAGTGATGGATCTAACTGGTGCAACATATGATAAGAGGGCTCACAAAACAAAGGATATCACTAATTCAGCCATGAAGTACACATCCATAGTGATAGGACATAAAATATACTTCACCAATAAAGAGTTCTCCATGTCTGCTACAAGAATCTATACTAGTTTTGACATGGCTGCAAATGGTATAGATTATGATCTATGTGAGCTTCTCCGATAACAACTACTTGAGAACCTGAGAATGTCAAAGGAGAAGAAGTATCCTTTCAAGTTTTATTCTTTGATTGTTTGCCTATTATTCTATTTTCTCATAATGCTTCTAGAAAAATATGAAACATTATTTTAGGACCCATCCCGATCGACTGCCCATCAAATTTTTGATCATATGCATAAGTTGGGTGATGTGAAGAACATAGAAAATGCCTTGACGAAAATATTTTCTCTATTCAAGAAAAATATGAATGAGAGACAAAATTTTGAGGAAGATTATTTAAAAGTATAAGAATGACATCATATTTCATGTTTCTTCGGATGAGTGCATGGTTGAAGCGGTTTAATCCCAAACTATCTAGATTCAACCCTTTGGATATGAAATCAAAAAAGAAGAAGCTAAAGGTTATGTGCAACTATTATTGAAGAGTCCACATGCAGTCACGGTAGGAGGGTCCTCAAAGAGAAAAATTTGGACCATGAAGCAAGAGTCACACAATAGAACCAACACATAATATGAAGGAAAATGTAGATTCAAACATTCTCATTATATGAAATTTTTGTTTCATATAGTTAGCCACATCCAAGCTTACAGATTTGGCTCATAGACTTGATGCAACATACATGCTCCTTAAAGAGAGTGAAAATCTTACATATCAATTTCTATATACATCTTAATCTATTTGATCTTAATTGATTTATATCCTAATGATCCATTACAAGATTTGTATCATATCCACAGATCTAGAAATATTTACATCAGTCAAAGGTCATTACAATCTCTGATGAGGGAAACGTAATGTGTGCATGAACATGTCAGCCTCAAACTTGAATTTCTCCATGATAGGCACATAAGATGCAGCTTCGACCTAAAATTAAGGTCGAGGACACTCTAAGGAAAAATTTGGAATACCTCGCAAGGATCCACGATCGATCAAACTAGCTATTAGGTTTGAAATTATTCTGGGGCCAGTTCCATAAACAGACACTTAATACGAAAGCGATAACTTGCTAGAAAAAGATCCAATTGAGTTGAAATCTTGTAATAAGGAAAATGAACATATCCATGATGAAAATATAGATCTGCAAGGTCTGGTGAGCAAACATGATGAAATATCGAATCAACCAACTTGAACTGAACAAGAACTGAATAAGAACAAAACTAAATGAAAATATTTTTTGTTGATGCAAGGTTGCCAAGAACCAAGGATGCTCCTACATCAAACATCTAGGGTTAATGAAAAGTGAGTCCCTCACTTTGCTGGGGCCAAAGTAAAACCAAGATAGTCTACCTCAGCCTAGGAAATCCAAGAAGAATCCTCCACTGGTTTACCCTTCCATTTCACAAGATATTCATTCTAGTGTCTTCCATGAGTTTTCCTTCCATCTCTAACATCCAAAATCTCTTCTATCCCATATGATTGTTGTTTAGGAAGTTGTTCTTCCAATTTATCTTTACTATCTTCACTGAATTCTACTTCATGGTACTGATGAAGATCTGCAACATTGAATATAGGTGAAATACCCATGTCATCTGGTAATTCTACTTCATATGCATTTCTTGAATCAAATTTCTTCAAAATATTATAGGGTCCAAACTTCCTCATCTTCAGCTTACTATATGTGCCAACTAGAAATATTTCCTTCCTCAAATATACCATCACTTCATCTCCAACTTCAAACTCCTTATGTCTCCTTTTTTCATCTGCTCGTTCCTTATACTTTCAATGCATATCTTCCAACTACTACTTTACTTGAGTATGCACTTCCTTCATGTTTTCTATAAATTCTTCTACTTCAAGAATTATTTTATCCTCCTTATTGATGTCTCGCAATTATGATATACCTCTAGGATGAACTCCAGTAACAATCTCAAAAGATGTTTTCCCAGTACTCCTATTCACTGAATTATTGTAGGAAAAATCTGCTTGAGCAAGGACTAAATCCCAACTTCCGGTTTCCTTTCCAACCAAACATATCATAAATTTCCCAAAATCCTATTTACTTCCTTTGTCTGTCCATCAGTCTATGGGTGAAAAGTAGAATTGAACTTCAAATCCATCTTCAACTTCTTCCAAAGTGTCCTCCAAAAGTAACCAACAAACTTTGTATCTCTGTTTGAGACAATACTTCTAGGTAATCCATGCAATTTGTTCACTTCCTTGAAATACAAGTCTGCTACATGTACTAATATGTTATCTTCTTACAAGGTATGAAATGTGCCATTTTAGAAAATCTATCTACCACCACAAATATAGAATCATTATCTCTTTGTGTCTTCGATAAACCAAGTATGAAATTCATGCTGATATCTTGCCAATGTTTCTCTGGAATTGTCAATGGCTTATACAATCCAATATTTTTGAATACTCCCTTTTGCAACTTGACAAACATTGCAACTTTGCACAAATTTCGTGACATCCTTATGAATTTGAGGCTAAAAGTAATTCTCACTTACCAATGCTACTATCTTATCAACTCCAAAGTGTCTTGCCAATCCTCCACTATGTTTCTCTCTCACCAAGTTATCCCTCATTGAACTTCAAGGTATACACAATTGATTTCCTTTGAACAACATATCCTCTTGAATGAAATAATCCAACCAATAACTTATATTATTAGTGTAATTAATATTTAATTACACTTGCATAACTTTACTTAGGTTGAGCTAGTTCTAGGTCAACATTAGGGTTGCATACGTTGCTTTTATAAAGCAAATCATCTCATTGTAATATTGAATTCCTGAATATATCATTTTGCACATTCACATGCAAAGCTCTACTTTTTTATGTTTTCTCTTATGTGGAAGGTGTTTAGGTTTGCATGTCTGATCTAGGGTTTCTAACATGGTATCAGAGCCTTGACATGCAGCCCCTTCTAAAAATCTGGAGAAAACCATTGTAGATTTCGTTCGGGGTTCCTCGAGGAATTCATGCCTTGAGTTCATCTATGCAGTGTTTTGGATCAGATCGGGCCTTTCCATTAGATTCAGAGAGCTGGAAAAAGTTAGGTTTGGCTTTTATTTTGCAGATTTTGGCCATGATTTGCCAGATTTGTGAGGGTTTCAAGTTGGGTGTTTTTTTGCAAGCTTTGGAGGTCGCCATTTTTTTGGAGCATTTTGAGCCAAAACGGAGGTCACCATTGCGTTCGCAGCGGCCAAAAACCCTAAGATCACCTTTCGTTTCGTCGATTTTGGCGAAGTTGGTTCGGAAGGCAAAAATTTTTTGCCAGAGAGGCCATATGGCCTCCCCAACACGCATTTCGAGGTAGTTTTCTTCACGAAAATCAAATAAAAAATGGCAAATGCCAATCGGTTTTTGCACCTATAGGTTTAATGGTTTCTACCACCACCGTGCCACCAGGCGGCCACCGGGCGGCCACCCAGCAGCCACCATTGCCTGTGGCTCTGCCACCCAGCTCCGCCGGCACGCCAGCCCCTGCGGGCTCTAGTTCAAACAACTTGCGGTCATATGGGGGACGAGGCGCTATGCGCCTAGCCCCCAGCCCCTTCAGTGCTGCAGCTATGGTCACATGGGTGACCAGGGGCTCTGCCCCAGCCCCCTGTCCGCCAGCCCTTGGTCGCATGCAGGACCAGGGGCCAAAATTTTTTAGCCCCTGGGCTGCCTGCAAGCCTTATTGGCCTTTTTTGGAGCACTTTCATGAAATTGGGCATAATTTTTGCATGCGGAGTCCGTTTTTCACAAACGAGATACCGTTGGAAAGATAATTCCAGCGCCAATCTATTCAATATTTTAGTTTTTCTAGATTTTTCCCCAGATTTATTTTGCAGGTCGTTGAACTCAGATGTTGTTGTTTTCACTCCGAAGGGCATATATTTTGACTCGGTGATCCTTTTTTCACCATTCTTATGGAGTTGGAAAGCTTGTTCAGTCCTCTACATAGATCTGAGGTCTATTTTTTCATTTTATATTTATGCATGTTAGGAATTCTCTCCTTTTGCATTCATTGGGGATTGTAATAAACGAACTGATATAAAGTTCCATCAGGGGGGTTTCTTGCATAATAATCTTCATTGTGTTTTGATGAAAACTCACATGGGTTGTAATCTGGTTTCTTAGTTTCTTTTGGCCACATTTTTACTGAGCTTGACACATATCAGATTCATTTTGGTTCACACTTTAGATTGAGAGCCTATGGTTAGTGATCCGCATCGGATCCATCTCAGTTTGAGAGCCACTAAATTTGTGGTTATTGTTCCCAAGTCTGTATGGTACTTTTTCCCATGGAAGAGTTTTAGTCTTAGTTTTGACATCGGCATCGAGATTCACGGCTTCCAGATTCTGTCATCATTTCATCTACTGTTGCTTTATGGATTCTAGGGTTGTTCCAGTTTGGAGTGTTCGAGTGTTCCATGGCATCGGGTCTGCTATCACATTATTATGATTCTGATATGGTTTCTTGTAGATAGAAGTATCTTTCCTTGCTTTCCAGATTGCGGTTCCAGTGTTACTCCAAAGTGTTCTTCCAGTGCTTCTTTGCAGTAGTCATCTCATTGTAGGGGGGGTTGTCCCACTGGGTTTGCATGTCTGATCTAGGGTTTCTAACAATATCCTCCAAAACTAATTCTTTACATGCTCTCCAAGGTTTTGCAAAATCTGGGTCTTCCTCATACAAGTTCTTCAATTCTTCAAAGCCTAATACTTCCATTTTCATCTATGCTAGTAAATTCCTTCTCTTACTCAAAGCATCAACAACCCTATTTGACTTTCCACTCCTATGTTTCAAAACAAAAGTATAACTCTACAAGAACTCTAACCATCTCATGTGGTTCCGATTCAACTTACCTTGATTGTTCAAGTATTCCAAAGCCTGATGATCTATATAAAACACAAACTCCTTAGACAATAGGTAATGTCTCCACTACTTCAAAGCTTGAACTATGGCATAGAACCCTTGATCATACACTAAATACCTTCTCCTAGCATCATTCAACTTCTCACTAAAATAAGCTACTGGTCTTCCTTCTTGACTTAGTACTGCTCTAATTTCATTTCCACTTGCATCATAGTCTACCTGAAATACCTTACTAAAGTCTAGCAAAGCCAACACAGGCTGCTCAGTTACCTTCTATTTCAACAACTCAAAACTTTTTTCTGCTCCAGATGTCCACCTAAAATCCTTCCTATCTCCTCTCATCATTTATGTCATAGGACTACAAATAGAACTAAAATTCCTAATAAAATTTTGGTAGAAACTAGCCAATCCATGAAATGATCTTACCTCTCCAATGTTTTTTGGTGTAGGCCACTCAAAAATTGCTCTTACCTTCTCAGGATCCATCTTCAGTCCATCCATTGATATCACAAATCCCAAATATACTAATTCTTCCTTCATGAAACTACACTTCTTAATGTTTATCAACAACTAAACTTCTCTCAACCTTTGAAAAACTTGTATTATATGCAACAAATGTTCTTATCTAGTCTTATTGAAAGTCAAGATGTCGTCCAAATAGACAATCACAAACTTACCCAAGAATTTCTTCAATACCTCATTCATTAGTCTCATGAAAGTACTCAGTGCATTTGTTAGTCCAAAAGGAATTACCAACCACTCATACAATCCTTCATTTGTCTTGAATGTTGTCTTCCAGTCATCCCCTTCTCTAATTCTAATTTGATGATATCCACTCTTCAAATCTATCTTTGTAAAGTATTAAGCTCCACTCAAACAATTCATAATGTCATCCATCCAGGGAAAAGGAACTCTATACTTTATTGTGATCTTGTTTATGGCTCTAGAGTCTGTACACATCCTCCATTCTCCATCTTTCTTAAGTACTAGCACTGTAGGTACTACAAAAGGACTTAAGATTTCTCTGATCAAACATTTTCATTCAAATATTCATTCTCTATTGGTGTCATCCGGTATGCTACTTTATTAGGAAAACTAGCTCTAGGAATCAGGTCCGTGCAATGACTAATGCTCCTCACAGGTGGCAATCCATCACATACGTTATCTAAAATGATAGCTTCATATTCTACCAAAAAATCCTTTATCTCTTTTGGCTGTTCTTCTACACACTTCAAGTCTTCAACCTTCTTGGAAACCAAGGCATAGCACATGTTCTCATGTCTTAGTCCATCTAGAAATATTATTCCATCAACCAAGCACATTCTAGCATTTGTACAAACCTCAAATTTAGGAACATCCTCCAATGGCAACAAAGTCTACTTCATCCCATTTGCAACAATAGTATATATGTTCTTCTTTCCATCATGAATAGCCTATCTATCATACTACCAAGGCCTTCCCAAAAAAACATGGCATATATCCATAGGCATGATATCACACAAAAATTCATCATGGTAATTTCTCATCTTCAATTTCACCAAACATTGTTCACTTACCTATATCTTATGCTCATCTTGAATCCATGCTATCGAATAGGGCTTTGGGTGTTTCAATATTTACAACATCAATTTGGTCACCATTTCTTCAGAAACTAGGTTCTCAGAGCTTCCACTATCAATAATCACTCTATAACATTTACTTTTCATCTAGTTTGGAATAAATTATTTCTCTACAACGGTTCCTGCTCCATCTCACTTTGATAGAATACTCTTCTATTCACCAACACTTCTCCCTCTTTCAGTTTATTAGATGATTTGACATGATCCTCCTCAACAAAGGTTGTTCTTCTACTATTCTTTGTTTGTTTGTTTATCTCTCCCTGATTACACTCAAATGCTCTATGTCCTTCTCCACCACACTTGAAACAAATTCCTCTGAATACTCTTTTCTCCAGTCTTCTATCATCCTTCATATAATCTTTATTCTGGTAACTACCATATCCTCATCTCTAGTAAGATTTTCCATCATCTCTATCGTATGAATTATCATTCTTACGGACTTCCTTATCTTTATTCTGATCTACAAAAGATCCTCTTCCTCTCTAAAATCTTCCACCTCTTCCTCTTTGTCTCTACTCATGTCTTTTATTCAACTTCTCTTCTACTCTTAGGGCACATTGATATGCCTTGTCCACACTCAACAACTTAATAAAATTGATCCCATCTTGTATAGATGACCTCAAACCATTCATATATCTGGCTACTTTCTCGGTCTTATCTTTTGAATGTCCTGGTCTAATATTCAACTTATAGAACTCCTTAGTATATTCTATCACACTTAACTCCTTCTTCAAACTCTCCAGCTTTCAGAAAAAATTGATCTAATAGTCTGTAGGCATAAGCTTTGTCTTTAACTTATTCACCATTTGATACCATGATCTTATTTTCTCCTTTCCTTTTATTTTCCTATCTATCTGCAAATGTTCCCAACAAAGGGATGCATGTCCTTTCAACTTTGTACAAGAAAATTTCACCTTCTTGTCTTTTGTGGTACTCAAAATCAAAGTACTTCTCCATCTCTATTATCCAATCAAGAAATTTATCTGAATCCAACTTGCCACTATAATTTGGTGGATTGAAATGTGGTTTAGTATTTACTCTGGTTAGGGCTCTTTTGAACCTCTCTTCTCCTTTATCAAGGCCAATTTGATCTTCTCTTTCCCTTTCTTCCTATTCTTCTACCTCTTCATCACTCACATCATCAACTGGTCGACCTCTCCTCTAGGCTGTTTTGACTGCTTCTAATCTACCAATAATTCCTCTCAACATCTCCATTAAAGTTGGGTCTACATTTCCATGCACTCCATTTCCTCTACCATTTCTTCTTCTCACCATCTTTACACAAGTCCCCTGCAACTACAGATCAGATCATCAATCCACCACCCCATAACAAATCTTTAACAGGAATTTTCAAACTTTGATGATCTTCCACGAAATGAATCTCACTCTGATACCAATCTAGTGTAGTCACGGTAGGAGGGTTCTTAAAGAGAATGATCCAGAATGAGCAACAAGAGTAACACAATAGAAGCAGCATAGAATATGGAGGAAAATATATATTCAAACATTCTCATTAGCTAATATTTTAGTTTCATACAGTCGGCCACATCCAGGCTTACAGATTTGGCTCACATGCCTATTACAACATAAATTCTCCTAAAAGAGAGTGAAAATCTTACTGATCAATTTCTATATACATCTTAATCTACTTGATCTTGATTAATTACTATCCTAATGATTCATTACAATATTTATATCATATCCACAGATCTAGAAACATCCACATCGGGTAAAGATCATTATAATCTTTGATGAAGGAAATGTAACATGTACATGAATAGGTTGGCCTCAAATTTGAATTTCTCCATGGTAGGTGCATAAGATGAAATGTGGACCTAAAATTAAGGTTGAGAACACTCCACAAAATAATTTGAAACACCTCACAAGGATCCACAAGATATGGGAAGGATTCATGATCGATCAAACTAGTTATTAGGTTTGAAATTATTTTGGGGCCAGTTCCACAAACATACACTTAATCCGAAAGTGATAACTTGCTAGAAAAAGATCAGATCGAGCTAAAATCTTGTAATAAGGAAAACAAGCATATCCACGATGAAAATATATATCCCCAGGGTCTAGAGAGCAAACATGATGAAATACCGAATCGACCAACTTGAACCGAACAAGAACTGAATAAGAACAAAACTGAATGAAAATATTTTTGGTTGATGCAAGATTGCCACGAACCAAGGATGAAAATGAACCCCAAATTGGAACATATGTGGAAAAATCCATGGAAGTTCATTTGGAGCACAAAAAATCTACAAGGAAGAAAAATGTAACTAAAATGCTCAAAAATTTTGGTTTCATTGATGAAGAGATAGCACAAGGAAGAGCCCATGTAGAATAAAAGTCTAGAGAATTACCTAGCATAAGGAGATCTGGCAGGATCCCTCCTTCCAAAATAGCTTCTAGATCAATTTAAATAAAGATTGTGCCTAGCACCTCTGACAAAGGCAAAGGCTCAACCCCTTCTGGACCCACTACCAAAAAAGGAAAAAGAAAAGGTGTTCCTTTGGTAGCACCTACTAAATGGGGAAGAAAAGAAAAGGCTACAAGGGAGAAGAATCTCAGCATCACTAAGGACCAGGAAGAAGAGGAGGAAGATCTAGATTCTAATTTGACAAGGAAAAGAAGGGTAAGCATTTCCTCTAGTGAATGTGCATCTCAAGAAACCAGTGTTGGATCAAAGAAAGTTCACTATGTATCGTGCTCAAATGATGTTGATGAACAAGATTTTAGTGATCATGAAGCTAATGCAAAGAAGGCCAAAGTTGTAGAAGAGGTTTCATTGGACCAAGTGGAACATAATGTCTCTCTGGTAAGAAATGGTACCCCTCTCAAATTAGATGCCTTGGAGAGTAATCTAGTGCATCAAGAAAATATGATGAGACCCATAGTAGAAGTGTATAATTTAGTAGGTGAAGAAGATAAGGAAATAATAACAATGGATATCATTTAATATGCTATTATATTGGAAGCTAAGTGTGATAATTTTAAGTGTGATATACCGAAAAAATTGTGGGAAGTACTAATGAAGAGAAGAGCAGAGGCAGTTGAGCTAGAAGAGAAAATAAGAGCTAAGGCATATAAGGATATTGCATCCTCTCTGTCTCTAGGTGATCTATAAACTTTGAAGAAGATTTGTGCTAACTTGATTTGGATGAAGAAGATAGTTAATACTCGGATGACCAATGATAGGAAGGAAATCAAAAGGATAAGGAAGGAAACAATAAATACGATCAAAAGTACAACATAAAAGTATGGTATGCTTGGTGCATATGATACAACACCTAAATCAAGAAAAGAAACTTCTACAGAAGTCACAAAAGATCCTTCTTCCAATATTGCTAATGAAAATGTACCTCTAGAAATAAATGACTCCAATATCCCTCTGAAAACAGGTAGTATAGATGTTCTACTAGAAATTAATACTGCTAATGAGGCTCTAGAAAATGGACATGTTGAAGAAAATGTTGAAACAAAGATTCATGATGTCACCCCTTCGGTACACTCTGAAGAAGAAGAAAAAGATGATGTTTATTTGGGAAATTAGTTGCAACTTTGGAAATTAATTTATTATTTGAAATTGCATTGAAAGTGGGTTTTCAAAAATTGAAATTGAAATTGAAATTGAAATTGAAATTAATATCTAATTTGCATGTAATGTGAATTAGGGTTGTATTAGGTATTTTTGATTTATAAGGAATGCATGTTTTAATTTTGGGAGAGAGGTCTTTAGGAAAATTCATTTTTACAACACAGAAGAAATTTTTAGAAAATTTGCACAGAGAAGGGTTTGAAGAAAGTTTTGCTTGTAGAATTGATTGGAGGAAAGATTGTTTGCATTTGTTGGGTTTTGGATTGGATTCGTTGGATGATTGAAGAAAATTCAGGAGATCTTTGGAGGAGGCTTGCATCATAAATTAATCCTTTCCTATAGCTTCTTGAACTAGGTTTTCTTCTGTGTTTTTATTGTTCTTGATTGTTTTTTTTAAATAGTAGTGATTAAAGATTTGTTTGTTAAATCTGTTTTAGAAAATAAATTTGTTATTAGAAGAAAAGAATCAAATAAATTTATAGCTGTTGTTTTTGTGAAAATTCTTGAGTGAAAATTGTGAAAACCTCAGTTGAATTTAAATTATTTGAGGAAATCGATTATTTTGTTATTGGAATCAAACATAGAGATTGAACAATGTATTTAGAATGTTTTTAGAAAATGAAACCCTCTGTAGAAAATCAAATTTTATTTTGAGAAAACCCTCTATAGAAATTAGGTGGAGAAACTTTGAGGTTTTTTTTGAAACTTCTGATTTTAATCTAGATCCATTTGATTTTTCTTCTAATTGTTCATGAATTTGAGAAAATAGTTTAAAAGAATTAATTTTTAAGATCTCTATGAAATTTGAGTTTTCTGGAAAAAGAGTTTTACAATTTCTCCTACAGGTGAATATTTTTCACAAATTTCCCCAATTATTTATTGTTGAAATTCATTTGTTATATTTATATGTATTATATATACATATATATCTTTATATATATATATATAATATACATATACATACAATTTATTTATTAAATTTTACTAGTCTATAAATTTTTCCGCCGTCCGTATGACACTGTGTGTTTCTAAGAAACCACAGAATGTTGCCAAGTGAATTTCCATTTGCTATTTTTTTTATGGGTTTTGTTATAAACTTTGGGGTGGGGGTGCATTGCACACCCACCGCCCTCACCAATGGAGGTGTGGCTGCCTCCAAGGCAGCGCCCTCCACTATGTGGAGGGAGCGCTGCCTTTGGTGGCAGTGCAACCCCAAAGGGAGGCGCATGATGGAGGAGGAGTGGGGGGTTCGGCCACAGCCGACCCCTCCCCTTTATAAAATTAAACTTTTTTTTTTTTAAATTCTTTTTTTAAAATCGCGAAATTGTTCAGTCCGACATATTTAGGGCTTTTCTGGTATAGGTTTTAGTTTAATAAAATTTTGATGTTTGTTATTTAATATCAATGCATATTAAATAATATTTAAATGATAAATATATTTAATTAATAAAATGAATAATAAGGTATAATGTGTAAATAATATGATATATTTATATATCATTTGTTTAATTGGATTAAAAAAATTAACTAATATGAGTGTTGTGTGAATTTGTATAATATGAAATAATATTATAAAAATATTTTGGTTTTATTCAGATGTTTAAAAGTATAGACTTTTGGAGATTAGTTGTTGATATTTAATATTTTTTATTAAATAATGTATTATTTAATAAAATATATTAATATATACATATGATGTATATTTACATATTATGTTCAATCAGGAGTATAATTAGTTTTTAATTAGTTTTATTTTAGTGCATGTCAATTATATATTTAATAAAATATACATTGTAAATGTATATATGTCAGTATATAATTTAAAATATAATTATCTGATGTATATGTATTTTATATGTACAATTTTATATTTAAATGGTTTTAGTTCAAATGAGATTATTTGTGAATTTTAAATAAACATTTAAATTATATACAGTGTATATATGTATTTAAATGCGTGTATGTTAATTGGTAGTGGTTAATATAATTGAAGAATTGTAGGAATATTTATATTTGAGTGTTTGTTTAATTAATGAGATTCAATTGGAAACAATATGAATGCATGGTTAAATAGTTAAAACAAAATATATTTTTTATACACTAAAATTTTGATGTTTTAAATAGAGAATTGAAAAGATATAGATTTTGGATAGAAATTGAATATAGTAATGGCAATAGTTTATGTTGTATTGGAAGTAAATCTAAGAAATGAATATATTGGAAAAGGAAAATATTTATTATGTTTTATTTATTTCCATAGAGCAATTTATTGTTGTGATTGGAATATTAAGGAATATATATTTAAATTTATTAATATATATATATTGGGTATATATATAATATGGAGCATAATATATATATATTAAGGGTAAATTCATTATCGTATTTTATTTTAATAAGAAGCATGCAATATATTTTGAATAGAGAGTTAAAATGGATTGATTAGTGTATATGGGTAAATGGATAGAGAAAAGATATTTTAGTATATTAAAGTGATTGAATGTTCTAAATAGAAAATTGATTGAGATGTAAGATTTGGTTAGGAAATGGAAAGAGATTACTTGCATGGATTTGCGTCATTTTAAAAGTAAATTAAGAAGTTGTTTATATTGATGAGGTAAATAGTTAGTTTAATTTATTTTATTTCAATTAGAGCAATTAATTTATTGTGAATGAAATATGAAAGAGATATGGATATAGAATATCAAAAAATAGGAATTTTCTCATGATTGCCTTAAATGTTCTAGTTTCTCTGTATTTTGTAAGGGGATATAAGTTTAAATTGTTTAAGACTTCCTATAATGGAAATAGAAATATGGGTATATGATCATTTGAGTTAGCCCTGTAAGTGTGTCTTTGACCTGGTTAACGTTACCTATTGAATGAATATAGATTTAGGAAATCCAAATATTAGATTTGATTAATGACTTGAATACTTTTGTTGATATGTCGTCAAGTTGCATTGTGGGTTTTTGGGATTTAGTGTTAGTCCTAAATTATAAGTCTTCCAGAAGAACTTAGAGGATAAGGGTTGTTGAATCTTTATGTCATCCAGTTGTTTTCCCTTGGGTAGTGCATGGCGTCTTTTCAATTTTACCCAGTTTCCATGAACGGGGATGTTTTGGTACCTCCTGTGAAAGGAGTGGTCTATGTGTTTGTTGCCTCCAAGATTTTTGGAGTGAGTTCCATCTTTTGTTTCCTCCATGTGTCGGAGTGGTATTGATGCCTTGTTTGTATGCACTTGTGTTTCCCTTGGAGGATTGTTTGGGTGTGCATTGTCGAATAGAAGAGTGGTTTTTGTTAGGGGCCGGAGCCCAAAGTGGTAAATCGGGTAACCTTCAGAAGTGAGTTAATCAAGTGATAATTAAATTAATGTACTTAGATGATTAGGATGTCTTCCACACTAATCAAGATAATTTAAGCCTCACTCATAGACACAAGGGCTCGTTTAGATTTGGGATGAGTGGGAAGGCCTGGAATGGCATAGTCATTTATCTTGTTAGTACGAGAGGTATTTGATGCCGCATGAGTGAGTATGAGTGCTAAGATTCGGTTGAGGCCACTAAGATTATCAAAGCCTATGAAGGATGCCCAAAGGAGATCTCATGACTACTATGCGATGACACTCTATCTAGGACAACTATGGTTAATTGTTTTATGTGTATGGTTCTGTGAACATACTTGATTAATATTATGTCTGGAAGCAATGTGACCTATGTTAGTGATGTTGGAGTTGTACTTGATTTGTACTTGTATTGTAATTGAGTTTTACTTGTTAGTTCATTTGTTTGGTTATATCAGTATGAGCCAGTATGAGTCTGCCTTTGGTTAGTGGATTGTAGATCATTGTCCATGTTACTTTGTTACTATCTCCTAACATGGGGGGTGGGCCTTCAGGTACCACTTGGTTGGGTGGAACATGCTGTAATACCCCTCTGTTTTGCTTCTATTTTCATGTTGTTTATGCGTTGCTTGGATTACAGCTACTGAGATACTGGACATATTTTATTATGATATTTTGATCGCTACTCTTGAGTGACAAACTATTACTGTGATGAGATTATCTACTTTGATTTTACATGCTTTGATGAATGAATGCTGACAGTAGAATTATCATGTGATTATTTATGAAACTATTGTTATGACGTTAGTGTCAGTTTTGGATGAGTGTATTGGTGAAGAAGATGGAATTGCATCACTCGCTTGCAAGCGCCCTGCGATTTCAAGATTTCTTCTTCACGGTGTGAATTATATACTGCATATATTATGTTGATTATTTGATTACAGGTTGCAGGTACATGACATCGACTCCACTTGGTTTCATAGGTCTGAGCGTGTCAATCCAACGGTTAAGTTGAATGGGAGACAGTAACTTGGTAACATGTGTCCAGTCTACACCCTAGCCTTAGTGTGTCGTCAGTTATGATGTTTGAGTCATGTTAGATGTTATTGGATGTTTTTGTAATATTTTGAAGTGTGTTAACCCTTTGATTTGGTCTTTTGAATATTGCATTGGCTAGAAGAAATGATTATGTTATAGTATTTTATATTATGCTCTTGGTTATATTTAAATAGATTATGGAAATTAAACTTAAATTATTTATTTAATTAAATTTAAATCTCAAGGGATTAAATTTAATTATTAAATAATTGTAAGTAGGTTTACTAAAGTTGAATTTTTTTTTAATTTATTAAATTTAGATCTCATGGAGTTGGATTAAATTATTAAATAATTGAAAGTGGGTTAGTTTTGTTAAAATATTTATTTAATTAGATTTAAATCTCAAAGGATTAAATTTAATTAATAAATAATTGTGAGTAAGTTAATTAAAGTTAAATTGTTTATTTAATTAAATTTAAATCTCTTGGGTTTGAATTTAGTTATTAGATAAATTATAATAAGTATGTAATTGTATTTGATTGTAAAGTTTAAATTAAATCAAAAAGGGAATATTGAGAAATTGTAATTTTAATTAAAAGTCAAAAGTTAGGGCCTTTGAAAAAGGGGAAATAAAATTAACTTGTAAATTCAACTTTTGCATTTGAAAGTGAATTAGGGTTACATTAGGTTATTTTGGAATTGTTATTTTATAAGTTTAGGGCAAAAAATTTGGGGATTCTTCTTGCTTCATTTTTGGACAGGCAGGAAAATTGTTGGAGAAATTTTTTTGATGAAAGTCTAAGAAATTATTTCTGGTTGAAGAATTAAATTGAAAAGGGAGAGAAATTCTATAAAGAAGGTGGAATTAGTAGATTGAAGCTGGCTGGAAATTTCTTGGCATTGTGGAAAAAGAATTGTGAAGAGCTCAAAGGAAAGTCTGCATCAATAATCTTGGTGGCTGCAAATAACCAGGTTTTCCTTTTTATTTCTTGTTTTAATATTTCTAGTTTAACCTAGTTTGTTTAAATTTGAAGAAATTTGCAAATGGGGGAATTTTTCTTGAAACCCTAGGTTAAACTCCATTAAGTTGATTTTCAGATTTATTTATTTTGGAAATGCAAACCCTTTTAGAAAATGGGGGAAAAAAAAAACCAGATCATTGAATCATTATTCTTGTGTCTTAGAAATTTCTGAAAACTCAAAGGAAAAGGAATGGTTTATTGTTTTCTGAATTTAATCTTTGTTGGAAAGTTTGCTATGGTTGCAAAAGAAAATTATTTTCTGGTTGTTTATACATTATTTCTTCGATTACCCTAGTTTTGAAAATTCTGGAAAAAAAATTACATATACAATAATATACATTGCATATACCATTTTCTGGAAATGATATATGCAATCCACCTTATTATATATATAAAAATTTTGTTGATTAAATTTTATTATGCCATTTTTTTTATTGGCCGCGTACGGCATGGCATTTCGTACCTGTGTACGAATTCATTTTCGTCCAAATGTTGCTTCGTCCGAAATTACTTTGTTTTCCGTCCGAAGTTTTTTTTGTCATTCGGAATTTTTTTTATTAAAAATTTTTTTGCAATGTTTGGTGGGGGGCTCGGCCCCCACCGACTTTTGTTATGTACAGTGGTTACGCAGTACCCACTGCACAGTGCGCCACCTGTACGGGGGGCGCACTGTCCATTGGGGACTGCGGCCCCTACGCATGCCGACCGACTGTACATTGGTACAGTCGGCTCTTACTCTTATTCACGTGGGGTCTGCGGGTACCGGCGGCGGACGTGGTATCGTCCAGACCTGCCCTTTATTGTTTTTTTTGTTTTTAAATTTTATTTGTAAATTTAATTTTTTATGAATTAGTTTTTTTTATTAGTTTTCATTTTTTAATTTTTTTTTAATTTTTGTTTTATTGAAATTCGGTTTAAGGTTATTTTTATTTTAATTTGATTTACCTTATATATATAATATTTAATTTGTTTATATATATATATAGTATGTATTTTTTTATATTATATATGAATATATATATATATATAATATTTAAATTATATACATATATATAGAATTTTAATTAATATTATATATATGGTAAATTTAAATTGTTTTAAAAATTTCTTTGGATAATTAATTTCGTTTTAATTATGATAAACGTATTGGTTCTATTAGTGCTTAGTAAATTTAGATATGTGAAGATTATCTTGATAAGTATGGATTTAATATTTTGTTTAAATGAGGTTATGTAATGACATGGATAATCAAATTTTGGTTAGGTCTAGTATTAACCATGATTAGTATATGTTGCGAAAATAGTTATGTTATGGGAATCTATTGATACAATTGTAAACTTTGAATGACATTATTCTATTTGCTGTGAAAATGCATTAGATAGGAACATGGTTTTAGAATAACCAAATATAGAAATTATATTGCCAATGCATGAGTTCATCGATTGTATTCGTTAATGTTTTACTTTGTGAATGACTATTGTGTAGTGGGTTGTAAAAGTCTTCCAGTTGCACGTGGGTCATTCCCTTGTTATAATATTGTTTGACTTCCCTTGGGTAGTGTTACAATTATTTTGTGTCCGCCTAGGTATTGGAGTGGTATTCTTTGTGTTGCCTCCTAGGATTGGAGAGAGAGTTTTATTGTTGCAATTCTGTAGCACTTGAGTAACCCTTGGAGTTAGTTTCGTAGTGTGTTATCCAATTAGAAGAGTGGCTTTTGTTAGGGGCCGAAGCCCAAAGAGGTAAACCGGGAAACCTTCAGAAGTGATTTTAACAACTGAAAACTAAAGTAAATATACTTAGCATATTAGGATGTAGTTCACATTAACCAAGATAAGTTAACCTCACTCAGAGGCACAAGGGTTTGTTTAGACTTGGGGTGAGTGAGAAGGCCTGGAATGGCAAGATCACTATCTCATCCCTATGAGAGATAGATGATTCCGCTTGAGTTTGTATGAGTGTCGGGGTTTGGTTGAGGCTACCAGGATTTCCGGAGCCTATGAAGAATGCCCAGAGGATATCTCATGACAAACCTTGTGATGACACTCTGTCTAGGATAACACCGCATGTTTATGTTGTGCGTATGTTTCTTTTAGCACACTTGATCATATTATGTCTGGAAGCATTGTAACCATGATTAGAGTTTTGACTTTATTGTGCTTATGTGTGGTTGAGTCAGTTTTTATCAGTATGAGTCTGCCTTTGGTTTGAGGTGGTAGGTTTCTCGTCCATGTTACTTGGTTACTATCTCCTAGCATGGGGGTTGGTCCTTCGGGTACCACATGGTTGGGTGGAATATGCACCATAACCGTTGGGTCCCCTTGATCTTCAGTACTTGGTGGCGAGACTTCTTGATGGACATTTCTCTTTACTTTCTTTAGGATTCTTGTACTTAGTATCTCATAATGTATTAATGTTATTGTTTACCCCTCTTGTGTATGAGGTGGATCTTGTAATTTTCAGACTTATGTAATTGTACTCATTCTGGGAATGAGGATTGTAATAGACCTTTGTAACTGATTTATATAAATGATTGCTTTATCTTTATCTTGTACTTTTCCTTGATGTAAGATGTTTAATTGTGTTATTTACTTTCAATGTATTTTAAATGATGTATGTTAAATGGGGATTAAGTAATCTTAGTTATGTAACCCTAGGGGAGGTTGTCAATTTAGTTGAACATGTGGGTTTTAATTCACTCTTTAACTTCCTTTTAAAAAAAAAAATTAGTACGCTTGTTTAGTGAATTGAAACTTCCTCTAGGGTTGCGTGGCGGGGCATTACATGCACCAAGACCATTGGGTCCCCATCTATCTTTAGTACTTGGTGGCGAGACATCCAGATGGACAGCTCGAGTTCTTGTGTTATTCTTGCTTTGTAATATTTCATTTATAATAATTTATTTACCCCTCTTTTGTTATGAGGTGGAGTTATGTAATTGTAATACATTTGTACTATTGTCTCATTCTAGGAATGAGTGATGCAACTATTGGATTAAGATAATGATTATGAGATTGTATCTTGGATGTTTATTTTATTATGTTATGTGGTATCCTTATGATGTATGATGTTTATTTCATAAAGTTTATAATGCTATGGTTATATGTAATATGTATGTGTGGGTTTGAGTAATCCTAATCTTGTAGCCTTAGAGGTTGTTGTTAATTAGTAAGTGAATGTGTATGTTAAATGCACTTTATAAAAAAAAAAATTGGTTCACTTAAGACGTTAATTGCAAATTTCTTTAAGGTCTCTTGGTGGGGCATTACACTGCTACACGGATTTACGTCAACTACACTGTCAGCTACAAATAAAGAGTGCATTATAGTTGTCGGCCTTAATACATAAATAAATCTTAATGTGCACTAACACAAGTTGGTCACAAAATAGGGAGGACTCAAATAAACATCTTCAAACATTCCAAACAATAAAAGATTAATCTTCATGGATCCGCAACATGCTACTACCATCATGTCGGCCAAGAACATGAAAACTAAAGCACACATTAGAGAAATCTTCGATCATGAACACTCCAATCAATGCGAGCGTACATAAATAATATAGCATGATATAGACTCATCCATGTACGTCACAGGAACATATGAAACAACTAAATTTGCTATATTTTCATCCTCTTCTTCCAAGAATACCTGTTACAGTAACAGAATAACTGTAGGAACATAGAACTTCATAACTTTCTCAAATCTTGATGAATACCACTGAAAATTTTAGAGAACACACTAGATAGACTCACCAGAAAACCTTTTAATGTGCACCACTTGATTATCAACTTACAACACTGTCCTCCACTCTAACCTTCTCTGCTTCATTGGCTGTCTACAATATATTTATTACAATTTTATCAATATCTTCGACATATATAGCCTTAAGCATCACCAATGTTAATAGTGTTGATATTAATGACAATCACATATCAGCAATACGACCAAAAAATAAAAAAATCTCCACCTTTGGAATTGATGGAAACACATGATGTGAAAAACACCATCAGTCCAACTAGCTCTTCTCCAACAATCTCCCCCTTAGATTGTGCACTCTTTTCCTATTCTCTCCTTCCACTTTATTCTTCTACCATTTTTTTCACATACTTCTCTCCCCCTTTGACATCGATGGAAAAAGTATAGATGCTCTGTTCCTCATATTTAGCACATTTGACTACTCCCCCTGAGTAGCAGCCATAACAACATCAATCCACAATAGGATTATGGCTATGAATTCATGGATTGATACAAAGACTTGAATCACTTAGTTCTTATCAGGATTGGAAATCACCCCTAACTTGCTTCTGAGATACTCAAAATTATCCTTAGGCAATGGCTTAGTAAAGATGTCTACAATTTTCTCCTTGGTAGGTATATAATCCAGTCTAACTTCTTTGTGTAATGCCCCACCAAGTAACCTTAAAGGAAGTTGCAATTAACATCTTAAACGAACCAATTTTTTTTTTATATAGTGCATTTAGCAAACACATGCACTTACTAATTAACAACAACCTCTAAGGCTACAAGGTTAGGATTACTAAAACCCACACATACATATTACATATAACCATTGCATTAAAACCTTTATGAAATAAACGTCATACATCATAAGAATATCACATAACATAATAAGATAATCAACCAAGATACAATCTCATAATCATTACCTTAAACCAATAGTTACATCACTCATTCCCAAAATGAGGCAATAGTACAAAAGGTTACAATTATAGAATTCCACCTCATAAACATAAGAGGGACAAAATAACTTATACAAATTGAAATATTACAATGCAAGAAATTATAACAAGAACTGTGAGCTATCCATTTGGATGTCTCGCCACCAAGTACTGAAGATAGATGGGGACCCAATGGTTTTGGTGCATGTTCCACCCAACCAATGTGGTACCCGAAGGCCCAACCCCCATGCTAGGAGAAAGTAACAAAGTAACATGGACAAAAATCTACAATCCACTAACCAAAGGCGGACTCATACTAACTCATACTGATATAACCAACAAATGAACTAACAAGTACAACTCAAATATCACTGACATAGGTCACATTGCTTCCAAACATAACATAAATCAAGTATGTTCAGAGAACCATACACATAAAACAATTAACAACAGTTGTCCTAGATAGAGTGTCATCGCATAGAAGTCATGAGATCTCCTCTGGGCATCCTTCATAGGTTCCGGTAATCCTGGTGGCCTCAACCGAATCCCGTCACTCATACTCACTCATGTAAAATCAACTATCTCTCATATGGACAAGATAGTTGATCTTGCCATTCCAAGTCTAAACAAGCCCTTGTGTCTATGAGTGAGGTAAAATTATCTTGATTAGTGAGAAGTTAGTCCTAATCTTCTAAGTACATTACTTTAATTATCACTTATTTAAATCACTCCTGAAGGTTATCTAGTTTACCTCTTTGGGCTTTGGCACCTAACAGAAGCCACTCTTCTATTCGACAACACACACCCAAACAATCTACCAAGGGAACCACAAGTGCATACCAACTAGGCATCATAATCAACTCCAACACAAGGAGGATACAAATAATAGAACTCACTCCAAACATCTTGGAGGCAACATAACACATAGACAACTCCTTTCACAGGAGGCACAAAACATCCCCGTTCGTGGGAACCGGGTAAATACTGAATAGACACCATGCACTACCCAAGGGGAACAACTGGTTGACATAAATATTTGACAACCCTCATCCTCTAAGATTGTCTGGAAGACTTACAATTTGGACTAACACATAATCCCATATACCACAATGCAACTTGACAACATAGCTACAAAAGCATTCAATAATCAACTCTAATATTTGGATTTCCTAAATCCATACTCATCCAATAGGTAACATTTACAAAGTCAATGGCACGATAAAAAAGTTACTCCATACAAGGAGACACGGATCCCATAATCTGCTCCTAAACCAAAGAGGTGCAAACATCCCCGTTCGTGAAATCCGGGTACTAACATAGACACAATCTCATGCACTACTAAGAGAATTCACAATAGGTTGACATCACAACGACAACCCTCACAAACAACAGACCATCTGGAAGACTTATAAACTAACAGGTATTCAACCCATTCTCAAAGCATAAACACGAAAGACATAATCATTGAAGGCAATAGAAGATACTACATCTGGATACTCTAAATCCATTTCTCATTTCATTACGTAATTCATTATATCGATAAAACTGAATTTAGAATTCATCTTTTTAGATAGGGGAGAAATTACACTAATATTTAATTCTCTAATTGCTCTTAACAAAATAAGTATTTTCAACTGTAACTCAAAACATTTCGCTTTAAATTAAATAACCAATTTCCCTTGCAAATTAAATCATTATAAAATTAATCAAATTAACATTTGGTCTCTTCCATAACTTATTGTGTTAAAATAAGATCAATATTTGGACTATAACCCAATATCATATATATACTTTTCCAATTAAATCAAATTAATAATTGGACCTTTTACACATGAATTTAAATTCCACAATTAAATTTTAAATTATGCATTCTTTAAATCAAATATTTAACTCCTTCAATTAAACTTTAACATGCCATTTTAAAATAAACAATAATTTCCCCATACATTTATAATTTTAATTCCACTAATCTAATATACAAATTTTATTTAAAATAGTATAAATAAATATAAAATTTTAATATTATAAATTATAATATAAAATATTATTAAATAATATTTTAATATTATAAATTATAATATAAAATATTATTAAATAATATTTTAATATTATAATAACAATACATAAAATATTAATATTTATAAATATCAATTTATTATTATTTTATTATCAGAGCAGCCATGGGAAAATAACTTAACAGCAGTCTCGTGTTTCAAGCATAACTCAAAAACTATGATCTGGGTATTTGCGATTTTTTTATAGGATAAGAAAATTCCAAGGTGCAGAAACCCTTTAAATTTCCTGACAACCCAGTTTGTGTAAGTGGAGTTATATGCGACGCAACCAGACCATTTTACCATGAAAAATATAACTACCCTGCGGATTTTAAAATCCGATTTTTAATAATAAACAAAGGGTTTCATTTTCTAAAAACATTCTAAAAACATTGCTCAATCTCTATGTTTGAATCCAAAAACAAAATAATCGATTTCCTCAAACAAATTAAATTCAACTGAGGTTTTCACAATTTTCACTCAAGAATTTTCACAAAACAAAAGCTGCAAATTTATTTGATTCTTTTCTTCTAATAACAAATTTATTTTCTAAAACAGATTTAACAAACAAATCTTTAATCACTACTATTTTAAAAACAATCAAGAACAATAAAAACACAGAAGAAAACCTGGTTCAAGAAGCTACAGGAAGAGATGAATTTCTGCTGCAAGCCTCCTCCAAAGATTTCCTGAATTTTCTTCAATCATCCAATGAATCCAATCCAAAACCCAACAAATGCAAACAATCTTTCCTCCAATCAATTCTACAATCAAACTTTCTTCAAACCCTTCCTTTGTGCAAATTTTTCCAAAATTTCTTCTCTGCTGTAAAAATGAATTTTTCTAAAAACTTTTCTGCCCTAAAATTAAAACATGCATTCTTTATAAATCAAAAATACCTAATACAACCCTAATTCACATTACATGCAAATTAGATATTTCAATTTCAATTTCAATTTCAATTTTTACAACCCTAATTCACATTGCATGCAAATTAGATATTAATTTCAATTTCAATTTTCGAGAAACCCACTTTCAATTTAAAATGCAATTTCAAATAATAAATTAATTTCCAAAGTTGCAACTAATTTCCCAAATAAACATTTAATTACAATTTCTAATTTAATTCCCACAAGATGAAATTAAATTCCAAAATTAATTTTAATTCTTTTATTTCCTTTCATTTTCTTGCATCATGTTTAATTAATTAATTTAATTATTTAATAACTAAATTCAACCCCCTTGGATTAAATTTAATTAATTAAATAAATTAAATATAATTAATTAATTTGAATATAAACTTTTATCCACATTGCATTATTTAAATTAAATAACCATGAACATGATTTAAATGCAATTATTCTAAATATCTATTTCCAAATCAAGAATCCTTCATAATTAAATAACATTAAAGCAAGACTGACAATGACTCGACACACACGAATGATGACACACTAAGGCTAGGGTGTAAACTTGACATATGTTATCTAGCTACTATCTCCCGTTCAACTTAACCGTTGGATCGACATGCTCAAACCTGTGAAACTAGGTGAAGTCGATGTCATGTACCTGCAATCCTACAACCAAGTAAACAACATCATACAATATATCCAGCATATAATACACACTGTGAAGAAGGAATTACAGATTCATAGGGTGCTCGCAAGTGAGTGATGCGAACTTGTCATCTTCACCCATACACTCATCAAAACTGACACTTCTATCATAATTCCAGTAGTCTCATAATAACATCTCATGTTAACTCTACAACATCATTAATCCATAATGCATGTGAAACAATAATTAGATCAACACATCACACAATAATAATTGTCGCTCAATAGTAGCAATCAAAACATTATAACAAAATGTATCCAGTATCAAAGTAACTGCAACCAAATATAACATAAAGCAAACCGAACAAGAAGCAAAACAGAGGGGTATTACACTTTGTCACTTACTTTATCTCTCAAGAAGTGATATTTGATGGATATATGCTCTGTCTTTGAATGTGGCACTAAATTCTTAGAAATGTTTATGGCACTTGAATTATCATAGAATATGGCAATGGGTTCTTCATACTCAATTCTGACATCTCTCAGAATTTGCTTCATCCATAATACTTGAGTACAATTATTTGCAACAACAATATATTCTGCCAAGGGACCTTAAAGAAAGTTGCAATTAACGTCTTAAGCGAACGAGTTTTTTTTTTATAAAGTGCATTTAACATACACATTCACTTACTAATTTACAACAACCTCTAAGGCTACAAGGTTAGGATTACTAAAACCCACACATACACATTAGATATAACCATAGCATTATAAACTTTATGAAATAAACATCATACATCATAAGAATACCACAGATCATAATAAGATAATCAACCAAGATACAATCTCATAATCATTAACTTAATCCAATTGTTACATCACTCATTCCCAAAATGATACAATAGTACAAATGTATTACAATTACATAACTCCACCTCATAAAAAAAGAGGGATAAAATATCTTATACAAATTGAAATATTACAATGCAAGAAATTACAACAAGAACCATGAGCTATCCATTTGGATGTCTCACCACTAAGTACTGAAGATAGATGGGGACCCAATGGTTTTGGTGCATGTTCCACCCAACCAAGTGGTACCCGAAGGCCCACCCCCCATGCTAGGAGATAGTAACCACGTAACATGGACAAAGATCTACAACCACTACCCAAAGGAAGACTCATACTGACTCATACTAATCTAACCAAACAAATGAACTAACAAGCACAACTCAATCACCATACAAGTACAAATCAAGTACAACTCAAACATCACAGACATAGGTCACATTGCTTCCAGACATAATATTAATCAAGTATGCTCACAAAACCATACACATAAAATAATTAACAACAGATGTCCTAGATAGAGTGTCATCGCATAGTAGTCATGAGATCTTCTCTGGGCATTCTTTATAGGCTCTGGTAATCTTGGTGGCCTCAACCGAATCTCGGCCCTCATACTCACTCATGTGGCATCAAATACCTCTCGTACTGACAAGATAAATGACTATGCCATTCCAGGTCTTCCCACTCATCCCAAGTCTAAACGAGCCCTTGTGTCTATGAGTGAGGATTAAATTATCTTGATTAGTGTGGACTGCATCCTAATCATCTAAGTACATTAATTTAATTATCACTTGATTAACTCACTTCTGAAGGTTACCCAGTTTACCACTTTGGGCTCCAGTCCCTAACAAAATCCACTCTTCTATTCGACAACACACACCCAAATGATCCACCAAGGAAAATACAAGTGCATACCAACTCAGCATCATAATCCACTCCAACATAATGAGGAATAAAAGATAGAACTCACTCCAACCATCTTGGAGGCAATGATCACATAGTCCACTCCTTTCACAGGAGGCACAAAACATCCCCATCCATGGAAACCGAGTAAAACTGAAAAGACGTCATGCACTACCCAAGGGAAAACAATTGGATGGCGTAAAGATTCAACAATCCTTATCTTCTAAGTTCTTCTGGAAGACTTATAATTTAGAACTAACACTAAATCCCAAAATCCACAATGCAACTTGAGGACATAGCAACAAAAGCATTCAAGTCATTAATCAAATCTAATATTTGGATTTCCTAAATCCATACTCATTCAATAGGTAACGTTAACAAGGTCAAAGACACACTTACAGGGTTAACTCAAATAATCATGTACCTATATTTCTATTTCCATTATAGGAAGTCTTTAAACAATTTAAACTTACATCCCCTTACGAAATATAGAGAAACTAGAACATTTAAGGCAATCATGAGAAAAATCCTATTTTTGGATATTCTGTATCCATATCTCTTTCATATTTCATTCACAATAAATTAATTGCTCTAATAAAATAAATTAAACTAACTATTTGCCACATCAATATAAACAACTTCTTAATTTACTTTTAAATCGACGCAAATCCATGCAAGTAAACTCTTTCCGTTTCCTAACCAAATATTACATCTCAATCAATTTTCTATTTACAACATTCAATCACTTTAATATAATAAAATATCGTTTCTCTATCCATTTACCCATATACACTAATCAATCCATTTTAAATCTCTATTCAATAATATATTGCATGCATCTTATTAAAATAAAATACGATAATGAATTTACACTTAATATATATATATACATATATATGCTCCATATTATATATACACCAAATATATATATTAATAAACTTAATTATATATATTCTTTAATATTCCAAGCACAACGATTAAATTGCTCTATGTAAATAACTAAAACATAACAACTATTTGTCTTTTCCAATATATTCATTTCCTAGATTTACTTCTAATACAACATAAACTATTGCCATTACTATATTCAATTTCTATCCAAAATCTACATCTCTTCAATTCTCTATTTAAAAACATCAACATCTTAGTGTATAAAAATATTTTTTGGCTTAACTATTTAACCATGCATTCATATTGTTTCCAATTAAATCTCATTAATTAAACAAACATTCAAATATAAATATTTCTACAATTCTTCAATATATATTTAAATATCATTTTTCTTAACAATTCGACCATGCATTCAAAACCAACATAAGTACAAATTTCTTTCATTTTCTAGCTAACTCATATAATTCAATCAATTTTCTATCTAAACATGAAATTTATAAAATATCTCTTTCCTTATCTATTTGACCATGCAATTAAAATATCTTAAAATATCTTTTTCCCTAACAGTTTAATCATGCATTTAACCTTATCTTTTTAAAAATCTCCATGCAAACTCAAATACATGTACTTAAATAAAACTAATTAAAAACTAACTATACTCCTGATTGAAAACCATATGTAAATATACATCATATGTATATATTAATATATTTTATTAAATAATACATTATTTAATAAAACATATTAAATATCAACAAATAATCTCCAAGAGTCTATACTTTTAAACATTTGAATAAAGCCAAAATGTTCCTTTTTTTATAATATTATTTTATATTATACAAATTTACACAACACTCATATTAATTATTTCTTTAATCCAATTAAACAAATGATATATAAATATATCATATTATTAACACATTATACCTTATTATTCATTTTATTAACCAAATATATTTATCATTTAAAAATTATTTAATATGCATTGCTATTAAATAACAACATCGAAATTTTATTAACCTAAGAACTATACCAAAAAGGCCCTACATATGTCAGACTGAACAATTTTGGTTTTGAAAAAAAGAATATTAAAAAAAAGTTTAATTTTATAAAGGGGAGGGGTCGGCTGTGGCCGAACCCCGCACTCCTCCTCCAAACTGTGCCTCCCTTTGGGGCTGTGCTACCACCAAAGGCAGTGCTCCCTCCACATAGTGGAGGGCATTGCCTTGGAGGCAGCCGCACCTCCATTGGTGTGGGCGGTGGGGTGTGCAACGCACCCCCACCCCAAGGTATATAACAAGGCCGATACAAGTAAAAATACCGTGAATGGAAATTCGCTTAGCACATTCTGTGGTTTCTTAAAAAAACCCTCAGCGTCATACAGACGGCAAAAAATATATAGACCAGTAAAATTTAATAAATATAAATTGTATGTATATATATATTATATATATATAAAGATATATATGTATATATATAATATATATATATATAACAAACAAATTTCAACAATAATTAATTGGGAAAATTTGTGAAAAATATTCACCTGTAAGAGATTGTAAAACTCTTTTTTCAGAAAAACCAAATTCCATAAAGATCTTAAGAATTAATTCTTTTAAACTATTTTATCAAATTCTTGACCAATTAGAGGAAAAATCAAATGGATCTAAATTAAAAAACAAAAGTTTCAAAAAAAACCTCAAAGTTTCCCCACCTAATTTCTACAGAGGGTTTCATTTTCTAAAAACATTCTAAATGTATTGTTCAATCTCTATGTTTGATTCCAATGACAAAATAATCGATTTCCTCAAATAATTTAAATTCAACTGAGGATTTCACAATTTTCACTCAAGAATTTTCACAAAAACAAAGGCTGTAAATTTATTTAATTATTTTCTTCTAATAACAAACTTATTTTCTAAAACAGATTTAACAAGCAAATCTTTAATCACTACTATTTTAAAAACAATCAAGAACAATAAAAACACAGAAGAAAACCTGGTTCAAGAAGCTACAAGAAAAGATGAATTTCTAATGCAAGCCTCCTCCAAAGATTTCCTAAATTTTCTTCAATCATCCAACGAATCCAATCCAAAACTAAACAAATGCAAACAATCTTTCCTCCAATCAATTCTACCATCAAACTTTCTTCAAACCCTTCTTTGTGCAAATTTTTCCAAAATTTCTTCTCTGTTGTAAAAATGAATTTTTCTAAAAGCTTTCTCCCCTTAAAATTAAAACATGCATTCCTTATAAATCAAAAATACCTAATACAACCCTAATTCACATTACATGCAAATTAGATATTTCAATTTCAATTTTTGAAACCCACTTTCAATGCAATTTCAAATAATAAATTAATTTCCAAAGTTGCAATTAATTTCCCAAATAAACATTTAATTACAATTTCTAATTTAATTCCCACAAGTTGAAATTAACTTTCAAAGTTAATTTTAATTCTTTTATTTCCTTTCATTCTCTTGCATCACGTTTAATTAATTAATTAAATTATTTAATAACTAAATTCAACCCCCTCGATTAAATTTAATTAATTAATTTAAATATAAACTTTTATCCACATTGCATTATTTAAATTAAATAACCATCAACATGATATAAATGCAATTATTCTAAATATCTATTTCCAAATCAAGAATCCTTCAGAATTAAATAGCATTAAAGCAAGATAGACAATGACCCGACACACACAACTAATGACACACTAAGGCTAGGGTGTAAACTTGACACATGTTACCTAGCTACTACCTCCCGTTCAACTTAACTGTTGGATCGACACGCTTGAACCTGTGAAACCAGGTGGAGTCGATGTCATGTACCTGCAATCCTGAAACCAAGTAAACAACATCATACAATATATCCAGCATATAATACACACCGTGAAGAAGAAATTATGGATTCGTAAGGCACTCGCAAGCGAGTGATGCGAAACCGTCCTCTTCACCAATACACTCAATAAGAACTGACATTAACATCATAATCAATAATCTCATAATAAAATCTCATGTTAACTCTACTAACAACATTAAACCATTAAAGCATGTGAAACAATAATTAGGTCAACACATTACACAATAATAGTTGTCGCTCAATAGTAGCAATCAAAACATCATAACAAAATGTATCTATTATCAAAGTAGCTGTAATCAAACATATCAAAAAGCAAACTGAACAAGAGGCAAAATGGAGGGGTATTACACTAACTTCTTTGTCACTTACTTTATCTCTCAAGAAGTGATATTTGATGGATATATGCTTTCTCTTTGAATGTGGCACTGAATTCTTAGAAATGTTTATGGCACTTGAATTGTCATAGAATATGGCAAAGGGTTCTTCATACTCAATTCTGACATCTCTCGGCATTTGCTTCATCCATAATACTTGAGTATAATTATTTGCAACAACAATATATTCTGCCTCAACAGTAGATAATGAAACCGAATTTTTCTTTTTTCTTAGCTAAGATACCAACTTCTTACCTAAGAAGAATGCACCACCACTGGTACTCTTCCTATCATCCATATCTCCTACCCAATCAACATCAATTAAGGTGCATAGGATAAGATCATCATCCCTAAGATACCAACGACCAAGATCAACTGTCCCTTTAAGGTATCTAAATATTATTTTCACAACAACCACATGAGACTCTTTAGGATCAACTTGATATCTAGCAACCATGCATACAACATTCATTATATATGGCCTAGTTTGAGTCAAATAGAGTAATCCACCAATCATTAACCTATATCATGTTTGATTTTCTTTAGGAGAATCAGCATTCTATGTAAGTTTGCATCTGATTACCATAGGTGTACCAACTAGCTTTGTGTCTTCCATGCCAAACTTTTTTAGCAACTCTTTTCTATATTTAGACTGAGATACAAAAATTCCATCATCTAACTAAGTGATTTGTAGACCTAAAATAAATTTTAGCTCTCCTATCATTGACATTTCAAACTCACTTTTCATTTCATTAGAAAACTTCATACACAAATTATCATCACCTTCAAAAATAATGTCATCAACAAAGACTTCAATGATCAATTCTTTATTCTAATCCAACTTGAAATACAGATTGTTGTCAGTAGTACCTTTATTGAATCCAAGTTTCAATAATTATTTATCCAATCTAGCATACCAATCTCTAGGAGCTTGCTTGAGTCCATATAGAGCTTTCTTCAATTGATATACCATGTTTTCTTTGTCAGTCAATTGAAATCCATCCAGTTGTTCAACATAGAATTATTCTAGCTCACCATTTAGAAATGCTAACTTTACATCCATCTGATAGAATTTTTAATTCTTGGAAGTAGCATAAGAAATAAATAATCTTATAGCTTCAATTCTAGCAATAGGAGCAAAATTTTCTTCAAAATCAATACCTTCCATCTGTGAGTACCCTTTGCAAACCAATCTTTCTTTATTTCTGACCACTTCACACTGTTCATTTAGCTTATTCTGAAACACCCATTTGGTTCCAATCACATTTTTGTTCTGAGGTCTAGGAACAAGTTCCCATGTATCATTTTTCTCTATTTGCATTAGTTCTTCTTTCATGGCTTCAATACAATATTCATCTTTTCATGCTTCATTGATATTGCTAGGCTCAGTTTTGGAAATTAGACAATACTTTTCCAAAATTCTTCTTCTAGTTTTCACACCTTTGATTTTATCTCCTATGATCTAATTGTCAAAATTATTTTGCCTTACATACATGGTATTTTTAGGATTTTCTCTAACTTCTTGTTTTTGTGTTCTTTCTTCTACACTTCTGCTAGTTTTTTCTTCTTGATTCCCTCGGTTCATCGAAACGATTTGAAGTTGATTTTTTGTTTGATCATTAGTTCCATTGTTAGTACTATCAAGTTGATCATCAGAATCACATCCACTACATCTGGATGGTCTAACAATATCTTCATCAAATTTGAAATTTGCAATTTCAACCATTTTCTTCAACCTTTTTTTAAGGCACCGATAAGCTTTACTCTTAGTATAGTAACCTAAAAATATTCCTTGATCACTTCTAGCATCATCTCTCTTGATGTGGCATTTGCTCCAAAAAAATTTGAAGTATTTGATAGTAGGCTTATAACCAAACCATAGCTCAAAAGGAGTCTTACCAAAATTACTGTTGTCATTCACCCAGTTAATGGTACACAAAGTAGTACTTATAGCTTCTCTCTAGTAGAAATGAGGAACATTTGCTTCCAACATCATGGTTCTATTCTTTCTTTCAACAACTCCATTTTGTTGAGGGGTTTGAAGAGCAAATAGATGTCTTTGGATTCCAAGCTCTTCACAGAAATAATTGAATTCTCAGGAAGTGAATTCACCACCTCTATCTGACCCTAGGCATTTGATATTTTGACCTGTCTCATTTTCTGCCATAGCTTTGAAGCTTTTGAGCTTTTATAATGCTTCATGTTTTTCTCTTAAGAAATCAACCCATATCATTCTAGAATAATAATCAATAAGCAATGTAAAGTACCTTTCACCCTGTAGAATTTTGACTCTAGATGGACAACATAGATCAATATGTATCAAGTCCAGTATTCCACTATAGTTATACTATTTGCAATGGAAGGAATTTCTAGTCTGCTTTCCCATGTAACATTCCTTACACATAATGCTAGTAGGCCTCACTAACTTAGGAAGATCTCCGACTTCTTGAGTAGATCTTATCTTAACAATGTTATCAAAGTTCACATGATGCAACCTACTATGCCACAAATAGCTTACATCAATTTAAGCAATTAAACAACTTTCACTAGTAGCACTCAAGTGAAAAATATTACCTTTTGTCTTTGTACCTGAAGTAATCATATTTCTAGAACTTCCCCTTATTTTCCACTTACCATCTTTGAACTGAAGATTGTAACCCTTGTCTAACATCTGTCCAACACTCAAAAAGTTATGTTTTAATCCTTCTACATAAAGAACATCATCAGTATTGTGCTTACCACCAAAATAAAAAGTGCCTCTTTCATGAATCACACTACAAGTGTTGTCTCCAAATCTTACAACATGACCATCATAGTTTTCCAAGCTTACAAACTTGCTTTTGTCACTAGTTATATGATGTGAGCATCCGCTGTCAATTACCCACTCATCCTTTTCTTCATTTTTTGCTGCAAGAGATTTCTCTAAATTCAAATTGCTAGTAGATTCAGTGGACACCTGACCGTTTTCTCTGATAGAAATAAATACCCATTCATCTTCATTTCCAGTTTCTTTTTTAGATTCATCATCAGTAACACCTTCTTCAACATAATAGCATTTCTTTTGAAATCTAGTCTTCTTAGGTTTGTAATTAGAAACTCTTTTAGGACCCCTTGATGCAAAATGACATATTTTATTGCAAGAAAAACATTTGATAGGTAACTTTCCTTTTAACTTACCATGACCTCAGGCTTCTCTTTTCACAATCAATGCTTCTAGTTTTGCTAATTGTTTTTCTTCATCTTCAATATTTTTCATCTCATCTTCATATTTGAATGTCCTTTTGGAGCTCTCTCATGGATTGTATCTCTGTTGGCTTTTTTCGGATACAGTAACTTTGAATGAAGACTCAATCTTAGGAGTAGATTCAGAAGACTTAGTCTTAGGAGTAGATTCACGAAATTCACTTAACTCAAAGGTAGTAAGTTTTCCAATTAGCATGTGTCTTGTCACATTTGTCACTGTCCTGAGTTCATCAATGACATGAGATCTTGTTTTGTAGGACGGAGGCACAAATCTAAATATCTTAGCTACAATTTCTTCTTCATCCAAGGTTCCAATGACACATCTAATGATCATCACTAGCTCATTTATCTTTTGAGAGAAAGAGAGGATGTTCTCATATTCACTCATCTTCATGTCTTCCCACTTTCCTTTTAAAATTTGTAGCTTAGAAATTTTCACTAGTGAATTTACTTCTTACAATGTCTCCATTTTTTTCTAGATCTCATGTGTAGTCTTCAATCCTATCACATTTGTCATCTCTGAATCTATCAAAGCACTCAACAATGCTTCAATAGCCCTTTTATTAACTTATTCTTGCTTGATCTCATCTTCTGAGGAGGGACCATTATGAGGAATAGTATATACACTCTGTGTTATCTTCCAGAAAGGTTCACCGATGCACTTGAAATGACACTCCATTCTGACATTCCATAAAGAGTAGTTTGTACCATCGAATCTAGGACTACCCTTCTTATATGATGCCATCTCGGATCACCTCAAGTTGTTAGGCTTCTTCAAAGGAACCAACTTTGATACCAATTGTTGGAAAAACAATTATAAACAATGAAGAGGGGGGGTGAATTAGTTGTAACCAAAATCAAACTTATTCAATATTAATCAACCTTTAATCTCAGATATGATAATTAATAGTGCAAGCATAAATCAATAACACATCAGAGAAACATGAACACCAATATTTTATACGTGGAAACCTTGTTAGGGGAAAAACCACAATGGATGTTAGTCCACAAGATTATACCCTGTTAGAAGTATAATGAAGAATGAATAAGGAATGCACTTGCATTCAGGCACACTTCCTAGAGCACAATGCTCAGAGGAAGTCTCACTTCCTTACATACAATAATAAAATTAAATCCATCTAATGAACATGAACTGAGAAATTAACTTCTTCACAAGCCTGATTATAGTTCCAATTAGGCACAAATATAATTCGCTCAACCTTCTTCACACTTTGCTCTGCTCCTAAATTATTTGACCTTTATTCAGATAGGTACTTCACACACACACATAGAGAATTCCCCAAAATTATGAAAACAGCCACTCTTATATATCCGCTACACAGATTTACATCAACTACACTATCGGCCACAAATAAAGAATAAATTACAACTGTTGGCCTTAATACATAATTAAATCTTAATGCAAACCAACACAAGTCAGTCACAACATAGTGAGGACTCAAATAAACACCTTCGAACATACCAAAAAAAAAATATTAATCTTCATGGATTTGCAACACGCTACTACCATCATGTCGGTCAAAAACATGAAAACTCGAGCACACATCGGAAAAATATTCGATCACGAACACTCCGATCAATGAAGATGTACAAAACTGATATAGCATGATCTAGACTCATCCATGAGTGTCATTGGAACATACACAATAATTGAATTTTCTAGACTTTCCTCCTCTTCTTCCAAGAACACCTCCTACAATACAAAATGACTATAGGAATATAGAACTTCATAACTTTCTCAAATCTTGATGCATACCATTGAAAGTTTTGGACAACACACTAGATAGACTCAACAACAAACCCTTTAGTGCACACCACCTGATTATCAACTTACAATAGTTTCCTCCACTCTGACCTTCTTAGCTTCATTGGCTACCTACAATATATTTATTACAATTTTCTCAATATCTTCGACATATATAGCCTTAAGCATCACCAATGCTAATAGTGTTGACATCAATGACAACCACATATTAGCAACACAACCACAACATCCAACACTTTCCCTATAACTTGTCTCACTAAATATATTCCCACTAATGGTGGGGATGTAAAAATGGCTACAACTAGCTATTATGGTGATCCTCTTGTTTGAGCATACCCATGTTGTATGTAATCTTCTTCTTGTAGGGTAAGGAACTTAGCCTATGGTAACATAGCTGATGATGAAGTTCCTACTGCTTTTCCTAGTAAATTGGTAGGTACTACCCTGACCTCCCTTTTAAGATCTTCATATTGTAACATCACTAAAACTCCCCTACTTGGGATTTCATTAATCTTTTCTTGGAGTTCTTCTAGAGATCTCACTTAACCAATTCTCCTTTTTTGTTCAAATAATCATCATATCCAATTCCATATATTTCTTCTTTCTCTTTCTCTCTTGTCGATATGTGATTACTACTCCTTTAGCTTTCATCCTCTAGATGTTACTATCAATTGATATTTGGATAAACTCAATAGTTGTCTTGGTCATTCTATCCATTGATGTAACTTTAGGTTCCTTCCAATTAGGATGCTCAACAAGTTGATCAAAAACCCTATCTACATTGTACTTTGGGCTAAACACATTTTCCTTATAATTTGTCAATGATATTAGAACATCATGTTTTCCCATTATCAACATTTGATTTAGTGTTATCGTTTGACGTGCTCTTTTCCTTACTTCATTCTCATCCACATAATCAAGACAATAATCTTCTAAATGGATAAAATAGGAAAACTTCTTGACCAATTTCTTGACAAGCCTCTCTACTAGATCATAACTAGGTCTTTTTAGTCAAAATTCTTAAAACCCATGTATTAGTAATTCATTTTCTGCTAACTTGGCACTAAGCATTGTGCTACACTTGTATCTTCTTGTAAGGATAGGAAATCTAATTTTCCCCTTCTTATGAGCCTATAGGAATGCATCATGTGATTCTATTACTTTCTTAAAAGATTCTAGTAGTAGTATCTTATCCGTGGGCTACTTTGTCTACATGTATGGGAAACCAGAAAATCCCTTGTAACACTAGGGAAAAATAGAAGCAAGATTAAGCCAAACTAATGCAATAAACTCAAATCTAACCTACGCTAACAACAAATAATAATGGAATTAAAAGCATAAATAAAATAACAAAGGAAAAAACTCACCAAATTCTTCATCCATTCCATGAATCACCTTTATTGCACTTCTCCATTTTTTTGTTGTGTAATAATTGCCCTTAGATTTCTTAAGTATGCAAGTATGGCCTATGTGATAATGATTTAGCAAAATATCAAAGATTCTTAAAGTCAGTTCCTAAAAGTATAAAGATTTTGGGAGGAGGAATAATGACGAAGGTAAAGCCAATTTATATAAAATTGATTTTTGAATGATCGGCTCAGATTCAAAGACAAATTAACAATCATGATTAAAGGATGACATGCGATAGAGATTTAGTGTCAGTAATAATGCGAGTGAAAACACATAACTAATAGAGATTAAATTAAATAATAATTTAATCTTTAGTTGAGACTATTCGAAATTCAAAAGAATAATGATTGCATGCAAAAGATAAAGAGGAAACAGTCTGTTCAAATGCACGAATGAATGAATTAAATAAATAAAAGTTTGCACGCAAAAGAATAAGACTAGATAACTGACCGATTAAACTTGAAGGTTTGTTCATTAGAAATAAATCAGGTATTAAATCAAGAGATAATTGGCTGATTTAATTAAATCTTGACTTAAGTGGTAAATGAATAATTAGACAACGAAGTGATTATCTAATCACAGAGGAATATGCTAGGAATAATTCTTCTTATGAATTAAATGGTTATTTAATTCAACATTTGAAATTTGGAGATTAAATTAAATAAATAAAAATCTATTTAATTGGCTAGAGAAAAAGTCAAAGAATAATTAAATAATTTGAAATGATTATTTAATTATAGTCAAAAATATGATGAGGGTAAATTAAATAGTAATTTATTTAATTTTAAAAAGAGGATTAATTAATTGGCGACGTAATTAAATAAATAACATTTATTTAATTAATCAAGATTGGAATAAATGTAATAATGAATTAATTAAATAATTAAAGCTATTTAATTAATAGAGGATAGGTGACTTTAGAAAATAATTAAAATTATTTAATCATGACAATGCAGATGAGAATTATGTCAAAAATGGTGTCATAGGCCTAGACCAATTTTCGGTGTCTACACCCCTCAATCATTAGGTAGGTGAAATTTGGAAACTAGATATACTAGAATCCGTGCACTTCAATGACATCTTGCGCATATATAGATAATATTTTTGCATTATCACCTTCGTCACAAATGCATCATTAAAATTTTGATAGTCTTCCAAGTAGTTTTGAGTTGTTATTTATGGAAAATCTTGGTAGGCCAATCTTTATCCAAGGCTAACCCCAAGGATTCCAACCTTATTCAAACCTTTGATTTTTTCCTTTATTGCACATGAATATATAACACAAGATGAAATGAACAATGTTTTTGGTGCCTAAAATGTTTTCATCTTTTCACATAGTGAATCATTGATGACCTTAGACTAGTGGATTCTAGTTGTGCCATTTCTTATATATCTAATAATTTCATATATCCATGAGTTAAATTTTCTATCATCTCTCTTTTTGTCTATTCTACTCAACAACATAATAATTTCATATATCCATGATGAAATCGGACCTTAGAATAGTCTTAGGTATTCTAGGTACAAGTTTTGGTTTTTCCTCGACTTTAAACCATGTTGTTAGCATTATCCTTTTGGCATCTTCTCCCATATTTGCATAAGCCTTTATAGATTCCTTTATTTCCAATGGACTTGTTATTGGGAAAATGGGAATCACAAATGTCCATGTGATGCCCCATATGGTTAGGTTAGTGTATACCCTCCATTATTTCACAATATCCCTTCTGGTGGGATCATATAATTTCATGCATTTTAGGACTAACTTTGGGGCTTTTGTAGCTAGAGAAAAATCCACAACCATGTGCAATCCATTCACAACAATGTTTTTTGACAACTAAGTTGTGTATCCTTTACATAAATTCCCCCACCTTAAAATTACCCAGATGGGTATCGACAATCATCCCATAAGTTTGTACAACTTGGGACAAAGGGAATTGAAATTCCTCTTTATATATATTTTTTGTGTACTCATGGTATTTGAAATCTACATGGTTTTTGACATGAAATTTGTATGCTAGTTAGGGTTAATTCAATAATTGTTCCCGCCCTTTTTAGATGTTAACATTTTACCCAATTTTTTCTAGACAAATTGGCATTCACCAAGTTACATTACTTTTATCATAAACTAGAATGACATATTTTAAAATAAAAACCTAAACAAGATCTTTACAATTAATGGGCATAAGCTACATGTAGATTATTAAACCTTGATTCAAAGCATACCTAGTTTGGTTGAGAATAATTGTGAGATAAAAATAATAATTGACAATGGTAATACCTCCTATGATTTTAACTTTCACTTCCTTTACCATTTTTGGTTCTTAAGGTCTCTAGAAATCCTTTGTATGTGTCTTCCTAAATGAGCTATGACATTTTCTAGGTGTAAAAATACTCACTAAATGACACCACGATACATTCACCACTTTTGTTAATGTTAACTCGTCATTATTCATTCAATGTTTTTAGTACATACAAAGGGTAGAGGTTAAAAATTAATGTGGTTTTTCTTAGGTTTTTGCACCTTACTTAACCTTTGAAATAAATATAGGTGCATATTGAGCATAGTTTCTTCATCTTTTGAAGGATTTATGAAATAAGTGATCATTGAAAATTTTGACTTGATTAGGAAGTGATACATGAATACCTTAGTCTGAGATGTTTTGGAAAATTTTCCTACGAGGGAAGGACAAAATTCACTATAAGATCGCTTTCATGAAAAATTTCAAAATTTTGGGAAAGATTAATTGTTAGTGAATTTATTTGGTCAAGTGCAGCTTTCACAAAGAGTAAATGTGATTTACTTATTGAGACCTTTTACACCCCATTCTTGTGATGGATAATTATATTAAAATGCGACTTTGGATTTGAGTTAGACACCCTCCTAACAAAAAATGATGATAGGTTAAGAAATTTTTTGTCGAGAAAACCATTCTTTTGGGTAAATATGCTTTAGTGGATATGGTGCCATTAGGTAATGCAGGATGTGATGTTAGCAATTTTTTTTTTAAGGCTGAAAATACTAGAAGAGAATAGTTTTGAACTTTAAATTTTCCTACAATTTCAAAACTATTATTGGTTTTCAATTGAACCTCTATTGGAATTAAGAGGGCATACATGATTTTTCCATTTCCTCCCAACCAAGTGCAAGAAAAATTAAAAAAGAATGAGGTCCTCCATTTTGATTGGGAAAAATGGGGCATGTTGTGTGCAACACCCCTCCGTTTTGCTTTCTGGATTGGACAGTGTTCCCTTGTTTTGTGTTGACTTATGTTTCTAGATATTCCGATACTTTATCTTGCATGTGTATTTGAGCGCTATTCATTGAGCAATAGACTATATTATGTGATGTGATTTAATTTATCTGATGCTTTAGTTTACATGCTTTAATTGGTGTAATGATGATGTTAGTTGATATAACATGTTAGAGTATATGAGAATATTTGATGTATTGTGAAAGTGTCAGTTATGCTGATTGTATTGGTGAAGGGGAGGGGTTCGCATCACTCACTTGCTAGCGCCCTGCGAATCTGAGATTTCTTCTTCACGGTGTGTATTATATATTATATGAGGTTGTTTATTTGGTTTTCAGGTTGCAGGTACATGACATTGACTCCACTTGGTTTCACAGTTATGAGCATGTCGATCCAATGGTTAAGTTGAATGGGAGATAGTAGCTAGGTAACATGTGTCAAGTCTATGCCCTAGCCTTAGTGTGCCGTCAGTCGTGTGTGTTGAGTCGTTGATTTCCTTGCTTTAATCTTATTTAAATTCTGAAGGATTCTTGATTTGGAAATAGATGTTTAGAATAATTGCATTAAATCATGTTGATGGTTATTTAATTTAAATTATGCAATGTGGATAAAAGTTTATATTTAAATTAATTAATTATATTTAATTAATTTAATTAATTAAATTTAATCCAAGGGGGTTGAATTTAGTTATTAAATAATTAAATTAATTAATTAAATGTGATGCAAGAAAATTAAAAGAAAGAAAAGAACTAAAGTTAATTTTGGAATTTAATTTCAAATTGTGGTAATGAAATTAGAAATTGTAATTAAATGTTTATTTGGGAATTAAATTTGAATTAGCAGTTACTAAATTATATTGGGAAATTAAATAGAAATTAGTTTCAATTTTGGAAATTAATTTATTAGCTGGAATAAATGTAGTGTGTAAATTTGTATATTAAAAAGAGATTTATTATGTTTAGGAAATATATTTGTTACATATATATTGTATGTGTAATACATAATTATATAGATACATAATTGCTTAAAGATTTAAAATATATTTATAAATTGGCAAATATATATTTTGTATATGAGGGGATTTAGAAAGGAATTAAAGGTTTAGTTGGGAAATGAAAGATATAAGAAAGAATATTTGATTGATGAATTGAACATATTTGTTTATGGGAATGAAATATTTATTTTGTTAATATAATTGAAGAAAATATTGGAATGTTTATATTACATGTAACATATACATTAGAATGTATCTTTAATGATTTAAGTAACTGGTTGCATGCAATAAAAGTTCAGAAGGGGAGACTATTAGATGAAATGAACATAGTGTGTAGTTGGAAAACTAGAAGAAAAATAAGATTTGGTTGGGAGTTTGAAAATATTTACTTGTAGAGGACTTAAGTTGGTTTTAGGAGAAAACATTGAATTTAATTTAAAATGATTTTAAATTAGTATTTCTTATGTTGTAAATTTAGGGCACTTATTTAGTTATTTCAATTATTTTTGAAAGGGCAATAGTTTATTTTATTGTGAGTGGAATTTGAAAGGGATATGGATGTAGTATATCCAAAAATAGTAATTTCCCCGTGATTTCCTTAGATGTTTTATTTTCTCTATATTCATAAAGGAAAGTGGGTCTAATTGTTTTAGATGTCCTGTAATGAAAGATGAAATATGGTTATATGATTAGTCCAGTTAATCTAGTTATTGTGCCTTTGACCTTGTCAGAGTTATCTATTGAATGGGTATGGATTTAGGAAATCCAAATATTAGATTTGATTAATGACTTGAATGCTTTTGTAGCTATGTCGTCATGATGTCTTTTGGGATATGGGATTATGTGTTATTCCATTATTATAAGTCTTCCAGTGAACCTTAGAGGATGAGGGTTGTTGATTCATTATGTCAACTAGTTGTTTTTCCCTTGGGTAGTGCTTGGTGTCTTTTTAGTTTTACCTGGTTTTCACGAATGGGGATGTTTTGTGCCTCCTGTGAAAGGAGTGGACTACGTGTGTGTGTTGCCTCCAAGATGTTTGGAGTGAGTTCTTTTATTTGTTTCCTCCTTGTGTTGGAGTGGTTATGATGCCTAGATTGTATGCAGTTGTGATTCCCTTGGTGATTAGTTGGTTGTGTGTTGTCCATTAGAAGAGTGGCTTTTGTTAGGCGTCGGAGCCCAAAGAGGTAAACCGAGTAACCTTCAGAAGTTATTTAAACAAGTGATAATTAAAGTAATGTACTTAGAAGATTAGGACTAACTTCTCACTAATCAAGATAATTTTACCTCACTCATAGACACAAGGGCTAGTTTAGACTTGGGATGAGTGGGAAGGCTTGGAATGGCAAGATCAACTATCTTGTCCGTACGAGAGGTAGTTGGTTCCGCATGAGTGAGTATGAGGGCCAGGATTTGGTTGAGGTCACCAAGATTACCATGGCCGGAGCCTATGAAGAATGCCCAGAGAAGATCTCATTACTACTATGCGATGACACTCTATCTAGGACAACTACTGTTTATTGTTATATGTGTACGGTTCTTTGAACATACTTGATCTATTTTATGTTTGGAAGCAATGTGACCTATGTCAATGATGTGAATGTTGTACTTGTGTTGTACTGGTGTTGAGTATTTATTTGATTATGTCAGTATGAGTCTACTTTTGGTTAGTGGTAGTAGATTCTTTGTCCATGTTACCTTGTTACTATCTCCTAGCATGGGGGGTGGGCCTTCGGGTACCACTTGGTTGGGTGGAACATGCACCAAAACCGTTGGGTCCCCCTTGATCTTCAGTTCGTGGAGGCGAGACATCCAGTTGGATAGCTCGTGGATTCTTATTGTATAAGTTATTTATCCCTCTTATGTTATGAGGTGGAATGTTGTAATTGTACCACTTATGTATTATTGCCTCATTCTGGGAATGAGTGATGTAACTATTGGATAAAGTAAATGATTATGAAATTGTATCTTAGATGTTTATCTTATTATGTTATGTTGTATGATGCTTATTTCATAAAGTATTAATGCTATGGTTATATGTAATATGTTTGTGTGGGTTTAAGTAATCCTAACCTTGTAGCCTTAGAGGTTGTTGTTAATTAGTAAGTGAATGTGTATGTTAAATGCATTTTTTTTAATAAAAAAATTGGTTCGCTTAAGACGTTAATTGCAACTTCCTTTAAGGTTGCTTGGCAGGGCATTACATTGTGAGACTACACAACTTGCAACCAAAAAAACTAATGAAACCAAAACAAGCTTACACTCGAGAAATAATAAAAAAGTAATGAAACCTTAAACTCTCATGATTATTGTTTACCCTCTCATCATCTAAAAATTAAATTTTCTTAATCAGAGTAATTGCATTAGAGTTATGGGTTTAAGTGTGCACAATTGATTCACCCCATTTTATGGTAAATTTAAACTTTAGTAGATATTTTTGTTGAATTATATAGTTTAGTTTAACCTTTTAATCCAACCTTGGATATTGCCTTACTATCAATCAAACATCCATAGCCCTAGCAAGGTTATATCTATAATTCCCCCTAACATAGGTCTACTACCAATTAGGCATTCATAGCCTTGCTAGAGATATTTGGCTGACCTAAAGAGTTTATTTCTCTTTTTTGGTATAATTTAATTTCTTTTTCTTTTCTTTTGATATTTTTTTGCAAGCTCTTTTGTTCAAATTACTAGCACTAAATCCTACTATTAAGTTGGGAATTATAGTAGTAGCAATGGATTTTTTATCTAATACAAATAACTGTTATTTCAATAATTGAAAGAGTTACAAAATTTGAATATTTTGTAATCATTTACAAGATGTAAGTTATTTTAACTCAAAATGTTTTATGAGATGTAAACCTCCTAATTACCCAAACCAAAATAGATAAGGAAAACCCCAAAGCAACAAATAAACACAACCAAGACACCGAAACCCACACTGGAAGAAACAAAACAAAGAATACCTATTCACATATGTACAACTCAAAGATGACACTTCAAGTATGGAAATAATGTTTGAGGAATTATATATTGATGAGCAATGGAACATCTTCTTCTATTAAAGTTTTCAACCTGTAAGTACTATCTCTTAGTATTTCTGATATTTGGTTAGGACCCATTTCTAATTTTTCAATTTTTTCATAGTCTCCTTTCGCTCATGGGCTTTGTCCTAGCATAAGACTAGGTATGATTTTCTAAATGATTTTTCCTTATCCCTTTTTTCAAACTAAAATTTTATAACTGATTGATGTTTAATGAAATGATTTGTCACCTTTTTTGTTTTTGTTCTAGAAACATTATCTATAGTAACCAAGCTTCCATCTTGCCATCTAATCCTATGCATTCTTGATTAGATTGCCAAGTAGTAAATTTTTCAGATTTATCAGTAGTATATGATCAATTCCATACACTAAGCACAATAAGGGGAGTTTCCTAATGGGGATTTTACCCTAGCTCTACCCACCCATAAGGTGAATTTCAGTAGGGAATGCCATTCTCTAGGGTTCTTTTCAATTAATTTCCTAATTATGTCCAACATGATTTTATTTGTTGATTCAACTAATCCATTGTATCGCCCTGCCACAAACCCTAGAGGAGGATGGAACTACCACACAAGTGAATATATATATATATATATTTTAAAGTGTAATTAATAACATGCAAGTTCACTACACTAACACATACATCCTCTAAGGTACACGGCCAAGCTTACAACTGAATCCCATAACATAAAACAATAACTCATTCATAGCATATAAAATATTACTCATGAATTAAAGAACATACATCCAAGCATTAAATACATCACATAAGATAAAGGTGCATAAAAGATCCATAGAGTACATTCACTCCAAATAATATTTACAAAACTCATTTCCAAAATAAGGAAGATCATTCAATAATGTTACAATTACAAAAATCCTCCTCGAATACAATTGATGAGTGATACAAATACAAAGTGTCCAACTCATACAATAAAACATAAGATTGGAACATAATAACCGGTACACATAAGATCTTCAGTCTGGAAGATCTCACCATCACGAACATAAGAGGGAACCCAATGGAGTAAGGTGCATGTTCTACCTAGCCAAGTGGTACCCGAAGGCACACCCCCCATGCTAGGAGATAGTAAAAGAACTTCCTAGGAAAAACCTACAACCTCTAGACATAGGCAATTCACAAGACTAAAACCACACGAGTACAACACTAACATAATGGTTACATTGCTTCCAGTGTTAAATAATTAAGCAAATCATTGAACCAAATAAACTATTGTCAGAGGAGGAGCATCATCACAAAGTCACATGGGTTACCTTGGCAGACCTTTCTAGGCCCCGACCCCTACATGAGTCACTTTCCTATAGACAATACATGGATGTAATCCATAACCAAAGGGAAATCATAGTGCACACATGCATATATTAATTCCCAATCCAAAATGTGAGAGGCAACACATCCCCGTTCGTGGTAATCGGGTCATTAACTAAATACAACTAAATGTACTACCCAAGGGAAAATCAAAGGGCTGACAATAAAATACTACAACCCCCAACTATAATACCACATCTGGAAGACTTACAACTAACCAATTTCCCCCAAAACCATGAACAAAATAAATCACATTCAAAAGGGAAATAAAGATAGGAAATAATTCTACCATTAGGATTTCCTAAATCCAATTTCCCTTTAGTGAAGTATAGTAATATATTGCCCATATAAACTAATTTAATAAAATCTCTTTCACAGACAACAGATGAAATCAAGTCTATCTATTATTTCAATTTCTCAATTAATTTTAAATAAAAATATCAATTTCCTCTTTAGATCAAATCATTTAAAAATCCACATGTGCTTTTGCATCCACCTATTATATAAAAAATTATTATATTTAAATCTTTCAAATTTAGCTTCAATTTCCCAATTCAATAATAAAATATATTAATTAAATATTTCAACACCAATTTACAATTTTTATACAATTAAATATATATTTCATTTAAATATATATATGTACATACATATATACATGTAAACATATATATCAATATATATAATTATATATATTAAATCAAATTCCAAATATAAATATTAAAAGTAAATTTAAATATATGTATATATATACATATATACATATATATTATATATATTACCAATTTAAAATATATATATCAAATCCCATGTATTCCAAGTCATAAGTGGATGAATACCACATAAAAGCTCACATTTTAATGAAGAGTGTCGGTTGTGTTGTGCAACCGACCCCATACATATGGAGCGTGACCAAGAAGAGGGGAGGTGGTGCATCCACCCACTTCCCCATGGGGGTGGTTGTGGGGCAACCAACCCCAAATATTTCATTCAAAAAATATTGAAATATATAAAAATAAACTACAATTCTAAATATAAATCGCCATACATTCCAAGCGTCTAGTTGTTTTTTTAAATCAATTTCAATCAGGTAATTTAATATAAATAAAAAATATATATATATATTTGTATATGCATATATTAGAATATATATATATATATATAAATTCATCAACGTAATTGTCCAGTTGGGAAAATAATTTTCACAAATAGATTTCTACTGGAAGTTTTCACGAATTCACTAGAAAAGCCAATTTACAAAGATTTTCTATAGAAAAGTTTCTCAATTTTTACACAAAGGTTTTCAAATTTCTCTAGATAAACAAAACTAATAGGAAGAATAACAATTAATTTTCTACAGATAAAATTTACCAAATTCCTAGGAGGTTTTCTACAAAATTCTACAAAGAATATTAATTCCATCCCAACAGAAGATTTCCAGTTTCCTATTGTTCTCTTTCTGGGTTCTCCATTGTTTAAAAAGAACAATCCCTATAGGAATTTCCAAATATTCCCCAACAATTTGTAATTTCTAAACAAATAAAAACTTAAAAAAAATTTCAATAGAAGCTTTCACGGTAAGTTCCAAACACGCCATTCATTCAATTTTACAAAAATTCAAAAGCTTGTACAAGCAATTTTTTTTTTTCCAGAACATCAAATTAATCTAAAAGCCTTTCCAAAATTAAATTAAATAATAAAGGAACCTGAATCCAAACACTTGAGGTGGTGAAGATTGATGTAGAGCTTCTTCCACAAAACAAAGCTTCTTCCAGAAAAAACAAAGCAAATCCAACAAACAAAGCTTCTTCCAGAAAACACAACTAATCCAAAGCCAAAGTATTTCTCCTAAGATTATCCTTCCCCAAAATTTTTAACAACCTCCCCCAAAAATATCTTCTCCTCTTCTGTGAATTAACCTCTTACCTCTCTTTGTTAAAGAAAATATTATCTCCGTGAAATAATTTTTCCAACAACCGTGATTAAATTTCCCAACACATGTCAAAAATCAAATATCTTCTCAATAAATTCCCAGCTAATCCCTCTAGATATTTTCTAGATATTAATGCATTTTAATAATTCAAACTCACATAATATTTTCTAATTTAAATTTAAGTCAATTAATTTAATTACTTAATAAAATAAATTTAATCATAAGATTAAATAATTGAACCAAATAAATTAAATTAATTAATTAAACTAAATTACAATCTTCTAACACAATAATCAAGATAAATTAAATAATCACCCAAAACATTTGAAGCATTTATTTCCCTTAAACATACCTTGCAACATAAATAGCAAGGTAAAATTGGACAACATAATAACAAAGCATGACCAACTAAAACTAATGACACACTATGACTAGGGTTGTGGCTTGGCAAGGGAAACCCAATTATTGTCTCCCAATCAACTAACCGTTGGGCAATGGACATGCTCAAACCTATGAATCTAGGTGGATTGGATGTCCTGTACCTACAAACCTACAATCAAAGCATATGTCAAACATGTATATATATCATAATCAATCACACCATGAAGAGAGAATCACGACATTTCAAGGCACTTGCAAGAGAGTGATGCAATTTAGTTCCCTTCACCAATACAATGTCACATCTAACTGCCGAATCCACAACATCACTAAAATACAAATGATCATATAAAAATAGTAACTCAAATAAACAACTATGCTAATCAAAAAGCATGTCATAATAATAAACATCAAAATAATGTACTCTCACATTACAATATAAAAAAAAACCATACCTCCAAAGTTATTGATCAAATAACAATAAAGTATTATAGTCTATCAAAGTAAAGGTTTTGTGAGAAAACATAAGCATATCAAAGAAACACAATGTATGAAAATATGAGCAAAATGAAGGGGTTCTACATCCATTCCCTCATGGATAATAATTTGACAAAAATTTCAACGTTATACCTACTCAGATTCATAATTATAAAATTTCAAAGAGGATAAAGTAGGGTCATTTCCACATACCAGTGAGTATGGAGTTCAAATGTGGTGAAAATGTTCTCTTCTAGGAACTTAATTATTGTTTCAATAGTGCATTATTTACTACAAAATTCCTTTATCCACCTAGTGTAATAATCAGTCAGTGTAAGTGCATACCTATGTCCTACTAATGATGGTGAATTGATCATGCCAATGAATTCTAAGCCCCACTATGAAAAAGGATGCATTTCCATTATGAGTTGCAATGGTTAATAATTATATCTCCCTTTATTTGTAGTCATTTTACATGTGTAACAATGTTTCACATATTCAAATGTATCTTCAAAGATAATTGGCCAATAATATCCCACTCTTAAAATTAAATGAGTGGTGGCTAGGGGGCTTTGTGAGCTATTCTAAATTTCTCATGAAGTTCTTGCAATACTCTATCTACTTTTGATTGATTCAAACATCTTAAATATATCCCTTCGTGATTATTATTAAAGAGGATACCTCGTTTAATCATATAATTTTGAGCCTTAATCTTGAGGACTCTTTTTTTTCTTTTCTTATAATACCATCTAGAAAATTATTAGTAATTAGGTAACGCATGATGTGTGTATACCAATCATCTTGTGGCAATGTATCCATTGTTGGTTGGTGATCTATGCATCTACTTCAATAATAAATTTAACTAGTGCTTGTCCTTAAACCAAATTTATTGTTATTATCTCAATTTCAAATTCCTGCATAACCACATGACCTAGTTATCTCTCTTTTCTCCTAATTCTCTTTGCATTCTAAGAAAAAATTTCACTGCATCATCTAGTATAATAGCCCTACCTTGACTTCGAAGAATGTAATGCATAAATTTTCTCACTACTCTAACTAGTGCAAAGGTCTGCTTCTCCACATACATGAACCTTAACTCAATATATTTGAAAGGAGAGCTCATGAATATGATGGGTCTTTCCTCTTTCATTTCCCCTCTCTATATCAACACATTTGCACAAGTATGGTTTAAGGAAAAGGAGTAAATGAAGAATGATTTAGTATAATCTAGACTTATCAATACTAATGCTTCAAAAATTGCTCCCTTGATGCTCTAAAATTATCCTTAACTTAAAAATTTCATTCAATCTTCACATATTTCTCCAACATAACATTTAGTGGTTGTACTATTTCAACAAATTCAGTGATAAATTTTTGAACAAAGTTGATTTTACCAAAATAGGACTTCAATTCCTTTTTACTCCCTTGAGGTTTTATTTTAATAAATGCACTAACATGGTCTAAATCAATGGAGATACCTCTTTTAGATGTAATGTGTCCTAGTAGCTTACCTTTTGTCACCCCAAATATACATTTCTTAGGATTCAACAAAATGCCATAAGTTTTGTGTTTTTGTAGTACCTTTTTGAGATCATTTATATGGTCATCCTTATTCTTTGAGAAAATGGTGAGGTCATCCATATATATGATAATAAATTTACCAACTAGGTCTTTAAAATCATATTCCATTTCTCTCTGGAATGTAACTCCAACATTCAATAGGTCAAACAAAAACATTGTCTATAGGTAAATGTCCCCCATTTGGTAGTAAACATTGTTTTCATTATGTTTTCCTTTTTGATAATTACCTAATTGAAACCTATAAAACCATCCAAGAAAGACATCATTTGTGATCCATTAGAATTTTTTAAAATGTCATCTAAGGATGGTATTCGGGATAATTATCTTTTTCTTATGCCTTGTTAAGATTATGAAAATCCACACATAGACACAAATCTCCCTTATTTTTCCTAATAGGTAGTATATTTGTGGCCCATTGGGAGTACTTTATTGGGAAAATTATTCTAGAAGATAATATTTTTTGCACTTCCTTCTAAATCACGAGTTCAATCAACACATTTATTGGCCTTTATTTCTATTAAAAAGGAAATGGTTTTAAAGGAATAGTGTGTGTAATTATGGAGGTGTCATAAGTTTTCAAATCCTCATAAGTCTAGGCTATGAATTTAAAATAATATTTGATATCTTGAGAATTTTTTTTATGTTCTTCATCAGTACACACCTTATTAATTATCACACTCTTCAGATCATATTTATTGCTAAGGTTTTAAGTCTCACAAACCCCTCCATCCATTTTAGGTAGATCCTTTTTTTAGTTATTTGATCCAAGTCAATTAATAATTCTATTTGAGTCATCCCTTTTAGAATGTTATTATATTTTCAATTGATTTTATTGTCATCCTAAACTTCACAATCATGCTTGTCATCTTCTTCAATTATTTGAGTTTCAAATATGTCTAAATTAGTGATGAATTCTAGGATATGGAAATCATATTCAAACACTTTTAAATTAGTAATATTATTAGGTATTGAAGGTATCTAAACTAGTTACATAGTGAACCTTTTTAAATCAGATGTATCTAAAGGTTCTAAAGTGCTAGAAATAGTGTCAAGGGTATCATCTTTGTGGTTGAATCTTTATGGAATATACATGATAGTAAAAGAATCAAAGCTTGCAATCAAGTCCCATACATGATTTTTGTAATTAGATAGATGTTTGTAATGATAGATATACTATTTTGTAACTTTCTTGACAACAAGATTGAAATCTCCAAATACTTTGAGTATTTTAACATTATTCTTAATAGCCAACAACAAGCCATGGGTGAGTGATTCATACTCAAAAACATTATTGGTGCATTGGAATTGCAATTTATATTCAACCAAATATGATTTTTCTTGTGGGATTACTAACTTAACTCCTACTCGAATCCCATATTATAATTTAGAACAATCAAACTTGAGATTTCATGCTTTATTATTTATGCTCCTAAACTTGAGATGTTTAAAATTCAATTGAATTATTCTTTTCTTCAATATCTATGGAATTTTGACACATCCTTTGTTCATTTTCATTTTTTCCCAATGACTATCTTGAAGATTATCTTTGTACTTATTGTCTAATATTTCCTTGGATTTTCTATTGTCACCTTTTGGTTTCAACTTGATACTAGTTGAGTTTTTTGGGTGATACTTATTTTCAATTCTCTTTACAATTTCTAAACACATTGTACAATTGATTTCAGAGTGTGATGAGTTATGCAATCTACATCGTCCTTGTAACAATGTATTCACTAGAGATATATTTTCTATCTGCCATTTATGAGACTCCCTTGTCCAAATCTTTTGAAATATATCTAAGAATTTGTCTTCCCCTTCAGAGGATTCATAATTAGATTCAATTAAAACATCATTCCTTGGAGTGAACTGATCTTCAACATTCAAATTAAACACATGAAGACATCCTTTATTTTACTTATTTATTTATGAGGTTATAAATAGTTGGTTCAACATCTGTATAGAGTATTTAATTGTTTTGATTACATTTTGTGATCATATGTTTTATGTGTGGTTCCCTTTCTATTCTAATCTAATTAGGAATTCCTCTCTAGGGAAACCACATATGTGAGAAATATATAGCCATATAACCATTTAGGTTTTTTGATCAATCTCTACTTGACAAAATTCCATATATCAATAAATTGTTGAACCCTAGGATCTAATTCCAATTGCATGTGAATGTTGGTAAGTTCACCTACCATATTTATTTTAGTTTTTTCTAACTATGTGACTTTCTTGGAAGAACTAGTTGGGGTTAATCCTAAAGTCTAACATATGAAAAGATGCATAAAGTTTGTAGAAGCTCAAGAATCCACTATGAAATTATGTAAATTCTTGCCAAATATCCTCACTGATAGCAAGAAAGGAGGTGAATCTATTTTATCTTTGTATAAAGCTACATGAGTATCTACAAAAGAGGTAGTAATTTTTTCATTAAACTTTGAGGGCACATCTTTTGTAGACACTACTTTACCTATCAGGCCTTCTTTGGGGATATCTTCAAATGTACTCAAAATGTAATACCCCTCTGTTTTGCTTCTTGTTTGGTTTGCTTTATGCTATATTTGGTTGCAGTTACTTTGATACTGGATACATTTTGTTATGATGTTTTGATCGTTACTATTGAGTGACAAATATTATTGTGGGATGTAGTTATCTGATTATTGTTTCACATGCATTATAGATTAATGTTGTTGTAGAGTTAACATGAGATGTTATTATGAGATTACTGGATTATGATGGAAGTGTCAATTTCGATGAGTGTATTGGTGAAGAGGACGAGTTCACATCACTCGCTTGCGAGTGCCCTGCGAATCCATAATTCCTTCTTCACAGTGTGTATTATATGCTGGATATATTATATGATGTTGTTTACTTGGTTGCAGGATTGCAGGTACATGACACCGACTCCACCTGGTTTCACAAGTTTGAGCGTGTCGATCCAACGGTTAAGTTGAATGGGAGATAGTAGCTAGGTAACATGTGTCAAGTTTACACCCTAGCCTTAGTGTGTCGTCAGTCGTGTGTGTCGAGCCATTGTCTGTCTTGTTTTAATGTTATTTATTTCTGAAAGATTATTGATTTGGAAATAGATATTTAGAATAATTGCATTTAAATCATGTTGATGGTTATTTAATTTAAATAATGCAATGTGGATAAAAGTTTATACTTAAATTAATTAATTATATTTAGTTTATTTAATTAATTAAATTTAGTTTATTTAATTAATTAAATTTGATCCAAGGGGTTGAATTTAGTTATTAAATAATTGAATTAATTAATTAAACGTGATGCAAGAGAATGAAAGGAAATAAAAGAATTAGAATTAATTTTGGAATTTAATTCCAACGTGTGGGAATTAAATTAGAAATTGTAATTAAATGTTTATTTGGGAAATTGGTTGCAACTTTAGAAATTAATTTATTATTTGAAATTGCATTTTAAATTGAATGTGGGTTTTTGAAAGTGAAATTGAAATTGAAATTGAAATATCTAATTTGCATGTAATGTGAATTAGGGTTGTATTAGGTATTTTTGATTTATAAGAATATATGTTTTAATTTTAGGGCAGAAAGTTTTTAGAAAAATACATTTTTACAGCAGAGAAGAAATTTTGGAAAATTTGCACAAGGGTTTGAAGAAAGTTTTGATTGTAAAATTGATTGAAGGAAAGATTGTTTGCATTTGTTGGATTTTGGATTGGATTCATTGGAGGATTGAAGAAAATTCAGGAAATCTTTGGAGGAGGCTTGCACCAGAAATTCATCTCTTCCTGTAGCTTCTTGTACCAGGTTTTCCTCTTTGTGTTTTATTGTTCTTGATTGTTTTTTTTAAATAGTAGTGATTAAAGGTTTGTTTGTTAAATCTGTTTTAGAAAACAAACTTGATATTAGAAGAAAAGAATTAAATAAATTTCCAGCCTTTGCTTGTGAAAATTCTTGAGTGAAAATTGTGAAAACTTTAGTTGAATTTAAATTATTTGGAGAAATTGATTTTATTGTTATTGAAATCAAACATAGAGATTGAACAATGCATTTAGAAGGTTTTTAGAAAATGAAACTTTCTGTTTATTATCAAAAAACGGATTTTAAAAATATGCAGTATAGTTATATTTTCATGGTAAAATGGTCTGATTGCGTCGCCTATAACTTCACTTTTACAAACTGGGTTTTCAGGAAATTTAAAGGGTTTTTGCATTTTGAAAATTTCTTACCCCTTTCCAAAAATCGTAAATACCTAGATCGTGGTTTTTGAGTTATGCTTAAAACATGAGACTGCTGTTAAGTTTATTTTCCCATGGCTGTTCTAAAAATAAAATAATAATAAATTGATATTTATAAATATTAATATTTTATGTATTGTTATTATAATATTAAAATATTATTTAATAATATTTTATATTATAATTTATAATACTAAAGTATTATATTTATTTATATTATTTTAAATAAAATTTGTATATTAGATTAGTGGAATTAAAATTATAAACATATGGGAAATTATTGTTATTTTAAAATGGCTTGTTAAAGTTTAATTGAAAGAGTTAAATATTTGATTTAAAGAATGCAATATATTATTGAATAGAGATTTAAAATTGGATTGATTAGTGTATATGGAAAATGGATAGAGAAACAATATGTTATTATATTAAAGTGATTGAATGTGTTAAATAGAAAATTGAATGAGATGTAAGATTTGGTTAGGAAATGGAAAGAGTTTACTTACATAGATTTGTGTTGATTTAAAAGTAAATTAAGAAGTTGTTTTATTGATGAAGCAATCAATTATGTTATTTATTAATTTCTATGTAGATTAATTGAATCATTGTGATTGGATTATGAAAGAGATATGGATTTAGTATATCCAAAAGTAGTATCTTCCTCATGCTTATCTTAAAGGATTTAATTCTTTGTATTCAGTAAAGGGAAGTAAGTTTAATTGTTTTAGATTTCCAATAATAAAAAGGGAAATAGGGGTTATGATTATTTTAGATGATCTACTTATCATGTCTTTGACTTTGTCAACACTACCTATTGAATGAGCATGGATTTAGAAAATCCAAATATTAGATTTGATTGATGACTTGAATGCTTTTGTTGCTATGTCGTCAAGTTGCATTGTTGGTTTTGGGATTTAGTGTCAGTCCTAAATTATAAGTCTTCCATAAGAACTTAGAGGATAAGAGTTGTTGAATCTTTGTGCCATCCAGTTGTTTTCCCTTGGGTAGTGCATGGCGTCTTTTCAATTTTACCTGGTTTTCACGAACGGGAATGTTTGCACCTCCTTGGTTTAGGAGTGGATTATGGGATCCATGTCTCCTTGTATGGAGTGACCTTGTTATGTGGTTTCATCTTGTTTCCTCCTGTAAAAGGAGTGGACTATGTGTTATTGCCTCCAAGATGTTTGGAGTGGGATCTTTTGTACCTCCTATGAAAGGAGTGGACTATGTGTTATTGCCTCCAATATGTTTGGAGTGGGATCTTTTGTACCTCCTGTGAAAGGAGTGGACTATGTGTTTGTTGCCTCCAAGATGTATGGAGTGAATTCTATTTTTTGTATCCTCCTTGTGTTGGAGTGGATTATGATGCCTAGTTGGTATGCACTTGTAGTTCCCTTGGTGGATTGTTTGGATGTGTTGTCGAATAGAAGAGTGGCTTCTGTTAGGCACCAGAGCCCAAAGAGGTAAACTGGATAACCTTCAGGAGTGATTTAAACAAGTGATAATTAAAATAATGTACTTAGAAGATTAGGACTAACTTCACATTAATCAAGATAATTTAATCCTCATTCATAGATGCAAAGGCTTGTTTAGACTTGGGATGAGTGAGAAGGCCTGGAATGGCAAGATCAACTATCTTGCTCTTGCGAGAGGTAGTTGATTCCGCATGAGTGAGTATGAGTGCCAGGATTCGGTTGAGGCCACCAGGATTACTTGTGCCGGAGCCTATGAAGAATGCCCAGAGGAGATCTCATGACAAACCTTGCGATGACACTCTATCTATGACAACTGTTGTTAATTATTTTATGTGTATTGTTATTTGAACATACTTGATCTACTTTATGTCTGGAAGCAATGTGACCTATGTCAGTGATGTTGGAGTTGTACTTGTATTGTATTTGATTTGTACTTGTATTGTACTTGAGTTGTACTTGATTCATACTTGTATGGTGAATGAGTTGTACTTGTTAATTCATTTGGTTGGTTATAATAGTATGAGTCAGTATGAGTTTGCCTTTGGTTTGAGGTAGCAGAATCTTTGTCCATGTTACTTTGTTACTATCTCCTAGCATGGGGGGTGGGCCTTCGGGTACCACATTGGTAGGGTGGAATATGCACCAAAATCGTTGGGTCCCCATCGATCTTCTGTACTTGGTGGTGAGACATCTAGATGGACAGCTCGCGGTTCTTGTTGTATTTTCTTGCATTGTAATATTTCAGCTTGTATAAGTTATTTTACCCCTCTTATGTTTATGAGGTGGAATTATGTAATTGTAATCTTATGTACTATTGCCTCATTCTGGGAATGAGTGATATAACTATTGGATTAAGATAATATTTATGAGATTGTATCTTGGTTGATTATCTTATTATGTTACGTGGTATTCTTATGATGTATGATGTTTATTTCATAAAGTTCATAAGGCTATGGTTATATGTAATATGTATATGTGGGTTTAAGTAATCCTAACCTTGTAGCCTTAGAGGTTGTTGTTAATTAGTAAGTGAATGTGTATGTTAAATGCACTTTATAAAAAAAATTGGTTCGCTTATGATGTTAATTGCAACTTCCTTTAAGGTTACTTGGCGGGGCATTACACAAAAAATCATTTTTAATCATAGGGTTTTTGAATCATTCAGATAAGGATAGATTGATTTTTACCATTTTAATTTCTTCAACCAAATAATTCGTCAAATTATTTTTTTCACTCGGTTTATTTTTGCATAGCGAGGTGGATTTAAGGCATTGTAAGGTTGTGGAACTATTTTTGGTGCATCAAGATTATTACTAGATTTACCATATGGAGGTGGACTTATATTATTAGGTGGTACTGACATGGTTAGTGGTCCCTTTGTCTTGTTTCCACTAGTGATATTAATCCTTAAATTATAACCATGTCCTTTTTGATACTATAGAAAGGTTTGAACCTTGTCAGTCTCACCTTCAGGCACAATATCATCTTGATAAGGGAAATGGTATGTTTCTAGCATTATAGTTGAATTATCTTCACAAAGATATGTGTTACTTTCATAATAATACCATGATTTTGAACATATCATGGAATCATATACACGGGTATGTGCAAGATCATGATGAGCCAAAAAGTGGCAAAATGATGGGTATGTGGCTGACGACTTTTTTTTAACCCAAAATTGATGCAATGAAAAGGGTTTTTAAAGGAGATTCTCAGCTTTCCACCAATATAAATTATGCTTTACTTTGAATTTAATAAATAATTATTATTCATTTTCTATTATTACGACTAAAGTCCTAATTTTTAGGCTGATTGAAAAACATCTATAGCTTTCAAACGGTGTCATATTTTTTGAATCCAAAACATGCGTCACATTCTATGCTCCACATAATATAAGATTAAAAAAGAAAAAAATGAATTTCATGAAGTCTTGACCAAGTTAAGGTGGTCAAACATACAAGTCTTTATATTTTTTAAAAGTTGTCATAAAAAAATTATAATTAATTATTTACTTGGAAAAAATTGCAAAACAATATGCATCACATTGGGACATGAGTCCTCTATTTATATCTAAAATCTTATAAAAAAATATTATCATTTTAATGTGGTTAGGGTGGTTAGACAAACACCTACTTCTTATTTTTTCCCTGAAATTTAAGTACTACTATCATGGAATTTCAAATTTTCACCAAATAGATTTAGAAACTACATTCAATTTTCTACAAATTCTATTGTTACATATTTTTGAAATAATATAGATAGCTTATTCAAATTTTTATGTCTAGTTGCCTAACTCTGATTTTTCTAATTTTTTTGCCACTTAAGAGCCTATTTTTTCCATGATGATCTTGCACATACCCACACTAGAAACATTTCATTACCTTATGGAAAAATAGACTCAAATTGCTCATTATTATACATGACAGCCAAAAAGATATCAAAAGTGGATTTAAACTACAAATAGTTTATTTGTGTGTGAGAACTAGTGTTGTGGATTCTACACCAATTATTTAACACAATTTCAAAAATATTGACTTTTGACGCTTGCTTATTATTTGAAGAGTTTGTGTTATTTAAAGTTCATGCCATTCCCTCAATCTTTGGCTATGTATTCTAGAGTCTAGGTGGTCTAGGAGCATTTTACATCCTATTTTGCTATTTTTGATTATTAATCTGCTGGTAGAAGTTTTGATTCCTCATCTGAGTAACTTTAGTAGTTAACCTTTCCAACTAAGCCATTATTTCCCTAATATCTTCCCTTATCTTCTTACACTTTAGATGGTTGATTATCATGTGCTTGTGTAAAGGAGTTATCATTGGGGTGTATCTTTGCAATGGAAGGTACCTGATGTGTTATTAGTGATTAATTATTTCCCTAGTGTGGGAAATAATTTTTCATATACATCCCTTTTTGAGTCACTAAAGGCAAAGGATTGAGTATTGGAGTGTGATTATGAGGTATTTTATTTGTCCTTTGCATCTAGTTACTATTCACTATGTTTTCTATTCCTAAAGCTTGTTTGTGCCCAACATGTTTATGTGTGTGTGAATATGTCAGGTAACTAAAAATATAAAAAAACACACCAATGTGACATTATATCAAAGGAAACTAATTTAAAGATAAAACAAACTCTAAAACAACAACTCCTTCAAAAACGTCCCATTGTCTTCTATCTCTAAGGATTCAATGTAAGTTGTTGGCTCTCAATTGGTGTAAGCAACAACTTGGTAGAATGTCAACTTAGAGAATGAGATTATGCAACATGCATGTCTATTGCTAAATAATTAAGCTAAGATATGAAAACTAAGATGATATGAACTTGAAATGCTATGATTAAGATGATTGCTAAATGTTGGATAGAATGCAACTATAGTAATCATGCTAAATTCACAAAATATAGGATCCTTTTCAACTTACAAAGTGTCACGTATGGATTTTTCGCTTACATATTTAAATGCAAACATTATTTGATTTGTCGAATTTAGATTATTTAATGATTATTTAAAAGATGGTTAAATTGAAATTGAAATGCAAATTATTGTATTTATGTTTATTTTGGGGTTTGTCATTACTGATGATAAATCGAGTGCAAGTGAACGCGGGAAAATAGGTGAACGAGGTTGAAGGCAAGAACAACGATCAGGTAGAGTTGTTTAGCCAATTGACGTTTACGAATAGTTGGGATCTCACACACTCATGTAGATTTATATTCTAATGTTTTGTGTGTATGTCATGCTTGCAAATTGAAAATTTAGTTTAAATGTGATTTCAAAAAAATTGCAAAAATGCATGTGCTTAAATGATGATTTTGTTAAATTAATGAAATTTAACGTAAATTAAATAAATTGAATGCTTGTTTAATATTTTATTACTAATTTGGAAATATGAAGTTGAAATTTTGAAATTTAAATGTAATAGAATTGTAAACTCAAAATTTGACTCAATTTAGTTAAATAAAGTAATTTTAAATTTAAATTATATTTAAATTAGAAATTGTGAAAAAGAATGAATTTCAACATTTAGAAATAGAATTCATTATTTAAACTTAGTGAAAATTGGGAAATTAAATCAAAGTTCCATTCAAAATTAGAAATTGAAATTTGCATTCAAATTTGAACTTCAGCTAAACTCAAGAATGAAATATCTAAAATCATCAATCAAGAAGCATTCTAAAATCAAAACTTAAAGTTTGAATTTGATCTGAAGATCAAAGAGAAAATGGTAGATCTCAATTTTGCATGAATGCATGTAAAATAGATAAAATATGAGATTGGAAATTCGGATTGAAACACACAGAAAATTTAGGCAACACACAAAAATTCGAATTGGAAAGAGGCTGAAAAAATATATATAGAAAAATTGCTTGACAGGGAATTGAAGACACAAGGAGTTGGGACAAATAGAAAAAAAATTGGAAGACTGAAAGAATTCGAATTTGGGGAAAAATAGGGAGAAATTCTCTTTATTCAGGATCAAAAATAAACTGAAGAGGAAAAAGTTTATGATAGGGAAGGGAAGAAATTCGAAATAGTGAGCAAACTGCTCACTCCACTCCATATGCAGCAGCAGGAGCAGCAAAGGGGAGGAGTCTCCCTTCCCACGTGCCAGAGAAGGAGGAGTGCGACCAAGGAAGGAAGTCACAGCCCTCCTCACTCCCTTCTACACCTGCGCAACAAGGGAAAAGGGTGCATAGTCTGAAAATATAAAAAGGGAGCAGGGGATTTAAGGGGAAAAGACACCTCATAGCAGCAAGAAAAGGTACCCCCACCACCCCCCCCCCCCAAACTCAGAACTCAACATACACGCAACTAGGGAAAGAAATAAAAAAGAAAAATACAGAGGACAAGGCAGAAAGAATGCAACAGTAGCAGGAGAGAAACAACTGGAACAAGGGATAGCGAAATACATAGGCACTGTCATTTCTAGAAAACAAATTCAACAGGTAGGATTTGAACTTTGATTTCATAAATTTAATAACAAAATTGTATTTTCCAGAACAATAGATCTTTCAATTCTTTTCTTAATTTTTGGAAACAGATATCAAATTATTACTAAATCTTGATTATTAACAATTAGGAAAGAGAGATATTTAAACTATGATTGTGAAAATTATTCATTCAATTTTTTTTTAAATAGAAAACGAATAGACTGTAATAGTTTCCATAATTTTTAGGAAAATTTAGTGACAAGATTGAATGAAAAAGCAATGAGAATAGAATCTTTGTTTTAGTAAATCCAACTGCAGTTTAAATTCCATAATTCAAGAAAAGCTTTGAAACAGAAATTTAATTTATTCATGCTGAGAATTAGATAAATTTTGATTTAAATCATTCTTAGAACTATAAACTGAAAATTAGAAAAACGTATTAAACTTGAGAATAATCTTTCAATTTCGAGAAAAATGAAATGATCATGAACATAAATTAGTTAAATTATGTTGACAAAAAATAGGAATTATTGACAGAAATATAAAATAGAATTTTATTTTCAATTTTTAAACACAAATTGTGAATAGAGAATTACTTAAATTTACAAATCACGTTTTTGTTGAAAACTGTCAAAACTCAGAAATTTAAAATAGTTAGATTTAATTTGATAAATAATTGATATTTAAACGCTGAAAATAGGATTAATTTGAATCAAAATGTTTAAACTTGAAATTCAGTCAATTTTTGAAAACTATCTGAATGAATTTTAAATAACTTAAATTAAAGAAGAGATTGAATTCAACATACTGGAGATACACCTTCATTTTGAAACTTGTTGATTATTTAAATGACTGAATTAAAATACTGATTTTATGTCTTTTTGCAAAATGAAACAATGAAAAGTAGTACTTGTTAAATTGTTGTCGTTTTAAATACTATTTTCAGTTAATGTTTGAAAGATTACGAAAGATTGTGTTTGGTTGTTTGAACCATGCATGAATGATAGATAATTCTGCATGTGTTGTTTTTGGGAAAGTTACCTTCCGAGACGGGTGCCGAATATGGGTAAATAGAGAGTGTAGTTTTGCTTTTTCCAAAACTACTTTTTATTGTCATGCATGACATTTTACTTGGCCAAGTAATTTTTGTACCATTGAAATAGATGGGTTATTTAATGCTCTCTACCATATCCTAGTACTGAACTTGCTTCTTTCTTAACTGAATTAGAAGAATGAAAATGCTTGTGGATTACTAGTAGTACTAGGCATACACCAAATTCCATCTTGCTCGTAGATTGCTTTTTGCTAAGCAATTCGTGCAGGGTCGGGTATTTCTTGATTGAGTAAGAAATTCCGGGGAAGCATAAGCTTTGAGGTTGGGCTGAAAAGCGCCTGATTCTTGTTCTCATCTTCTTTTGAAGATTTGCTTATGGATGGAAGATCAACAAACTGAATCTTCTTTTTAATGCTTTATTATTCATGATATATGTAATGACGAGCTTATGTCGACTGAATGCCTAAGTCTCGAATTTGTAAACTGGATATGTATCATCCTTTCTAATTATTACTTGCAATGTGCAATTCGACACTTGTATGATTTAGACTGAAATGTAATGAAAGATATCTTTTCGACTTTTATGTTGTTGTATGTAATCGACTTGTTTTATGATGAATGTATGAAAGAGATGATGACTTTATTTGGAATATAATGGAATTTATTTTAAGTATTGTTGAATTGTTTTTAATTAGATTTATGACCCCTTTACACAAAGAGGTTGTATTTATAGATTTTTGGAGGCAAAAGTCTAGTTGGCAAAGATCGACAGTCGAAATCAAACCTATCAAGATGAACGGTGAGAGATTTTGGAAGTTGAGAGAAAGATGGAAGGTTGAGAGAATAATGAGAAATGTTTCCTCCTACACAACCTTCTCCATTCAAAATTGAAGGAAAGATGTCATTTGTGCAATTCAATTATGAGGAGTTAGTTGGTAGTTGAGGATAAATCCCTTAATTAAATAATTAACTTATTTAATTATATGTGACAAGAATGTTAGGAGCTTCCATAATTAAATAATTAATATTTAATTATGTGTGAGAGATGAAAAAGGAAGGTAATTAAATATTTAAAATATTTAATTAAATTTGAGGTGAGGAGAGTATTAAATCAAATATTTATAATATTTAATTTAAATGTGAGATGAATATTCCATTATTTAAATTTAAACATTCAATCTTAGAATAGTATGACAATTAATATAAACAAGTTATGAAATTTATTTAATTTAATTAAGAAGAAGATGGCAATAATTAAATAAAATTATTTATTTAATTAAGCTAGAAGAATTAGAAAAATGAACTATATAAATAAATAATTAAATTTATTTATATGTAGATGACTTGAGAGTATTAATTAAATAATTGATATTTAATTAATTAACAAGCTTGACCATTTTTAGATGTATACATTTTTTCCCTCTTTGAAGTGATGTGTTTTATACATTGCTTCAAAGAAAAATTCAGATAATGATTTTTTTTGCCCTCGACTTTGAAAAAATGACTGATGATGCTATATGCCCCCTCAGGAGATAAATTACGTTTTTGGATGATGTTGATGATGATTCAAAGGTTTTGAGTGATTAGAAGGAGATTTGTCAATTTATCTCCCGAAATAGCACTTCACGTGGTTAAAAATAAAAATAACCCTACCTTATTTACCCCCTTAAAAGGTCAAAAAAGGTAAAAGTCATTTTCATTTGAATAGTTTCCTTTTGTGATTTTGAGCTCTACGAGAGAATATTTCAAGATGCCGATCCACTATGAGCACCAAAGATTCGAGCAGGCCCACCGACATTAGCGACCAGCAGCATAAGGACCTCCAATAAGATTGTACAACCCTCCATTGTGAATTTTTGTTAAATTTTGCATGAATTTTTAGAGTTTTTAGATTTTGAAAATTTTGTTTTAGCGAATAGAATTTTGATTTAGTGCATGAGAGCCTAGGTAAATTAGTGCATAGGAATGTTAAACTAGCACATAGTCTCTTTTAGCGCATAGTTCAGATAGATTGGCGCATAGGTGAAAAATGCACACATATGATGCTCAAATAGCGCATAGAATGAGGGATTTTGTGCATCGGCTAGAATAGTGCATAGGTTAGATAATCTAGCACATACACCTGATAGAATAGAGCATTGATGATTTAGCGCTTGGAACCTCTATTTTAGTGCATCCATGGATAAAGTAGCACATTTCCTGGATTAGCGCATTGATAGTCTGTTTTAGTGCATCCATGAAATTTAGCTAAATTTGAAAGTTTGAGATAGATTTGATGATTTCTTGATGTGTGTTGCTAAATTAGACAACTGATTTGATGAATTTGAGTAGCATCAAGGATAGATTGACTTGATTTTTGATGATAATCTAATAAAATTGTTCTCATCTTTTGAAAACAAATAGTAACATGATGTTGATTATGATAAATTTGTTTTCCAAAATGAAAAACAAATAGTAATGATGTTGATATGAGCTGATTAGCTATTAAATTTGTCTTCATGTCTGATGAAAAAAAATAGTAATGATAGGCTGATATGTTGCTGATGTTGATTTTATTTCAATGATTCTAATAAATTTTCTTTCATGTTGGATGAAAAACAAATAGTAATGATAGATTTTCTTCTAATATGATTTGCTTGAGTTGATTGACATGATTGTTTGATTTCTTGACTAATTGATTTTTCTTTCCAATGGTTTGATTGAATGATGCATTGATGTTATAGGAGGATTTTAAAATCCTCTAGATCAAAGAGAGATTTCCTCACACCTGGGAGATGATTCCTAGGCTATCCCAGCCAAAGATAGGTGTTATTGTTAGATGCGGTTTGGGATCACTGTTGAGGATCTTGTAATATAGGGTCAATAGGGCATTATTGACTGCTTTAGCTAAGAGAGGAAATAGTGAGCATAACACATTTCACTTGTCAACTGGAGAGATCATTGTTACACCTGAGGATGTGTATAGGATTTTAGGTATCCCTATGGTTGGTGACCTTGTGGTTTATGACCATAAGGAGATTGGAGGTAAAGATGCTCTCAGATGAGTGTTTCAGGACCCATCCATTAGCGGGTATGAGATCCCTTGGATGGAGATGGTAGAGAGTTATTACCCACTTCCCTAAGTTTTGGTAGGTTTCATTGGTGGCTTTCTATGTCCTGACTGTAGGTCAAAGGGATTGTCTATTGGTTGGGGCAAGATTTTGGAGGATATGATCCTTCACCAGACCAAATACGCATGGGGATCTTGCATGCTAGCCCATCTATACTATGATTTCCATCAGGTTGTATACATTGATGTGAAGAGTATTTCTTCTAGGGTGACACTTCTGCAGATATGGGCATGGGAACACATCTCCATCACCCACCCTTTCACAAGGAGAGATCATCCACTTGGTCATCCATACGTGTATGCATATACAAGTCCAATTTTCCAACCTAAGTTGGGAAAGTTAGAGTACTGGTGACGTGTGTTGGATGACAAGGATACAGTCATCTGGATACCATATGTTGATTATGAGGCATGGGATGATGATGACATTGAGATATCATACTATGACATAGCTAGATATATGATTGGTCACACTCCATTCATCATTGAATGGTTTCTAGTTATGCAGGTATAAATGATGCCACAGGGTGTGGCCCACTATGCTAAGAATTAGGAGGATCTGGTGGAGTGGGGTCCTTTCATCACATTTGAAGTAGCGAGAGTAGAGTACACTAGGTTACAGACAAAGCTATGGGATATCCACCTAGAGGTCACAAATGCACGGATGATCGAGGACTATGCAACATATTTTTACACTCATCCATTTCCTAGGTTGACCAGCCCCAATGAGCCAACACCATTGTTAGATGTCCCTGCACTTCAGAGAGCACACAGGTAGCCACAGGAATAGAAAGAGGTGAGGGCACAGGCTAGGGCATAGGTAGGAGTATAGGTTGGGGGATAGGCAAGGGGATAGGTAGAGCAGCCTGCAGGAGGAGAGGAGGATATAGGTGGGGTGGTTATGGATATCGATGAGGAGGAGGAGGATGATAGCTATGATGATGATGATGATGGTGGGGATGATGAGAGTGGTGGAGGGAGAGTTTTCTTTGATATACCATTTAGGACTCGACCCCACACAACAAGAGTTGTTGAGCAGTTGACAACCACATTACCACTGATCACTATTAGGGCTCCCTCATAGGATTAGATTGATACATTATAGGCATAGGTATAGGCTCTCCAAAGCCAGTTAGTATAGGCATAGGTCATGATTATGCAACTACAGGAACAAATGGCTTATCCACCAGCTCCTGACCCACAAATAGCTCAACTGACAACAAAGAGGGATGGCTTGAGACAACGGTGCTTATAGGCAGAGGGGGTAGCTAAGAGATTGCTGAGATCTATATAGGGTACCTCTATTGGAGAGGTAGTTGCTGAGGGCCTAGAGACTATCAGGGAGTGCGAGTTTTACCGACAAAGATATCATGAAGTAGTACAACCAAAGTGGAGAGTACCATACACTCTTGGTGGTACTCCGAGTTTTATCGATAGAGATATCATGAAGGAGTACCACCAAGAGTGTGGGTCATGCCGTTAGATGAGAGATTGGTGATACCAGTAGTAGGGCTCCAGAGAGACCAACTACCTTCAATGGAAATAGTAGTCATGATCCCCATAGTGATGCTCCTAAGTGATGATTATGCATACATCCTTTTATTGTATGTTATGTATCTCTTTCAGACATTTAATATCATTGTACCCATGGAAATTTATATTTGATGAGATTTATGATATGCAACGGCGATTTTTGATATGTATGTGTCCTTGATTATGCTATGATGGATGTATGCATGTTTACTTCTATATGTCATGTTGTTCTATGATTATGCATGTTTATGGATGATTTTGATATGATGATGGATGCATGTGATATGAATAATGATGATGTTTTATGTTTATAATTTGATGAATCTGCAAATGGAATGATTTTTATGATTCTATATGATGTATGGAAAATGTATGAAATGAATGCCATAGATACATTTTTTCTCTTTTCGATGTATGATTATGCAAATGATGTAATCACATGGACATATTAAATGCAAAATGAAAATGCCATGGTAATGATATGATGTGAAAAATTTGATATGAAATGATGATATGAAAAATGATATATGAGAAATGATATGAAAATTTGAAAATGTTTGATATGATATGATGATATGAAAAATGATATATGAAAAATGACACGAAAATTTGAAAATGTTTGATATGATATGCTAATATGATGATGAGAGTAATATGCAAGATGCAAATGAGATGAATGATTTAAAAATGATATGAACGATACTGGAATGCGAAATATGATAATGACAATAATAAAAATGAAATGAATGAATAAAAGTGGATATATAATGATATGCAACTAATTGGTGAAATAAGATGCAACGTAAGATGACATAATGAGATAAACTTGATAGGAAAATGATATGAATCAAAAAAGAATTGAAAATGATATGAGATTGATAATGAAAATGAAAGATGATATGAATATGAAAATGAAAATGAGATGCCATAAATGTGAAAATGACCATGATAACCCAAATGATAATGTAAGATGAAATGAAAATGACATGATGAAAGTGAAAATGAAATGAAAATGAAATTAAAGTGAATGAAAATAAATCATAACTAATGATGATATGAATGATGAAAATTAAATGAGATGCAGTAAATGTCCAAGTGTACTCAATCTTCATTTTAAAAGAGATATGTATCTTTGCCAACATCCAAAAATATATCACACAACCACAAAATTGAATGCAATCTATATGAATCATCCAGTCCTAGAATGTCAAATGAACCATTTCACTGCTATCATTCTGTAAACCAATTTTTTGCTTGATTTTCATCATTGAGTCTTTTGATATGTTGAAAGTTAGTACAAGAATCAAAGGGGATATTTGCACCGATGATGACCTGAGTACAACTTTCATGATGTTTGATATAGAAATTTAATACAAACATTGAGGTATAATTGAACCAAAATGACCTAAGTATTGCTTGCATAAATAGATAGAAGAACCATTTTCCTATGCAAATCGCAAAATTTCACCATGTCTCGCAACAAATTTGCACAATAATAGTGATTAACGTACAAACAGTAATCAAAGAAAAATCGTATTCCATCGTTGTGATTCTAGTTCAGTACATCATTGAATCACTCCAGAGATATGATGTCATCAAATTTCAAAACAATAATTCAACTTATGCTTTAAGTTTTTCATTCATTTTATTTAGATTAAGATCATCCGATTTGTTTCTGTTTCATGTCTCACAACTATTTTGACCAAGATTGATTGGATATCTAATTATTGCTCTGATATTCAGATACTTGACACATGTTGCGATTTGTCTACCAAAAAGGTTCAAAAGCTAATTGCCCCAGCGTGTTGGCACTTTGACTCCCGATAAGACACAACCTACTCTGAGGAATAACAATGAACATCAAGCCATGATGAAATCCTTCTCATTTAAAAGAAAAATGTTGGGTGCATGATGCAGATATGATGGCTAGGAACAAATTTGATGCTAATGAAAAATGGCTATGGATAATGCATAACGTAACCCAATATATGGGAGAGCCGACTAAAACCAAAAACAACGCCTATTTGCCAGGTTTTCACCTATTTGTTTTTATTGCACTTTTTTAGATTTTTAGATTTTTAGATTTTTTATTTTTCTCTTTTATCTCTTTTTTTTTTTGCATTTTTGTCAAAAGGATGTCTATTTTCTAGGTTTTCACCTTGATAATAAAATTTTTAAGGACATTTTCTGATTTTTATGATTTTTTTCATGAATTTTTGTGCTATTTTTGGTATTTTTCTAGGACTTTTTATATTTTTTTTGTATTTTTCAAACATATAATTTATTCAGATGAATGTTGTTGGTTGGATCTTCAAGTAGGTCTCCTTTTGGCATCGATAACTAATATTCCCCTGATCCATATGCTGCAATAATGACAAACAGACCTAGCCAATTAGGCTCGAACTTGCCTTTATTTTCTCGATCTTGTTGGTTGTGATGGTTTTCTTTAAGGACCAAGTCACCCACTTGAAATGTTCATGGTATGACTTTGTGATTGTAGCTGCAGGAAATAACTTGTTGATAACCCTTCAAATGATTGGATGCACTTTGTTGTTGCTCATCAAGTAGCTCCAGTTCCTGCAGTCTTGAAACTCTATAGTCCTCATTAGTTATGAGTCCCTTTAGTGAGACTCGAAGTGAGGGAATCTCAACTTCTAGTGGAAAAATTTCTTCTGCTCCATAAACCAAGGCATATGGGGTGGTGCCTGTTGGCATGCGAATTCTTGTTTTGTATGCCCATAAAGGTGGATTTAATTGGGCATGCCAATCATGACCAACACCATTCACTATTTTTTTTAGGATCTTCAGAATTGTCTTGTTTGAAGCTTCTACTTGGCCATTCCCCTGTGGGTAATAATGTGTAGAGAACTTGTGTTGGATGTGAAATCTTTCACAGAGTTCGTCAACATCTTGATTTTTAAAAGGTCTTCCATTATTTGTGATGATGGAGCTGGGGATGCCATACCAACATATGATATAGTTTAGGATGAAGGATGAGATTTGTTTGCTGGTGATTTTTATTCAAGGAATGAATTCAATCCACTTAGTAAAGTACTCAGTGGTTGTAGTTATGAATTTATGTCCATTTGATGATGATGGGTGTATCTTGCCAACTAGATCTAGTCCCCATTGAACGAAAGGCCATGTTGTAGTGAAGGGTTGTAGTTCCTGAGTAGGAGCATGAATGATATTTCCATGAATCTAACATTTCAGACATTTCTTCACAAAGATGAAGGATTCCTTTTCCATAGTTTTCCAATAGTAACCCATTCTAACAAGTTTCTTAGCCAAGGTTAGTCCACTTGAATGAGTCTTGGAAATATGACCATGAACCTCTTGTAAGGCCTTTTTTGATTCATCACATTCAAGACATCGAAGGAGGGTACCACCAAGACCATGTTGGTATAAGGTGTCAACAATTAGGTTATAGTGAGAAGATTGGCCTATGAAATTTCTTTTTTGATTCCGAGACAAATCTGGGGGTAAAATAGTATCTTTCAGATAAGCATATTTTTTTCTGAACAAGGGGGAATTAGAACTAGTTAGGTGAAAAATGACTTGGGTTTCAAGAATTTCATAGGTAGGGGAAAACAGTTGCTCCACCAGGAATTTGTATTGAGCTTGGTTCTCTGATAATTGCAGTAATGATGCAATCATAGCCATGGCATCTACAACTTTCTTGTCAATCCATGGAATTTGCATGAACCTTCTCTCAACAAAATATTTATTGAAATCATCCACCATGTTTTTGTAGGGCATTAAGTTGTCATCTTTAGTTTTATAGTCATCATTTATTTGATTTATGACAAGTTGAAAATCACCAAAAACTTGCAGCTCTATGATTCTCTAGTCTAATGCAATTCTCATTCCAATTAGCAATGCTTCATACTCGAATATGTTATTTTTACAAGGGAACATCAACCGATAAGACTTTGGAATGGTATGTCCCTGAGGTGTGACAAAAATAATTCCTACCCCCGAACGATGTTGTGTGTAGGACCCATCAAAATAAAGTGTCCATGATTGTTTGGTAGTTGTTGTGAACACATCTACATCAAGGAATTCAATGTTTATTAGATGTTCTTCTTGTTGTGGTGCTTATGCCAACTGATCTACAATGCCCCATCCTTTGATTTATTTTTGATCCACATAGTGAATGTCAAATTCACTTAGGATCACTACCTATTTAGCTAACCTGCTAGTTAAGGTTGCCTTGCTTAGAAGATACTTTAAAGGATAAATTTTAGCCTCAAGTTTGATTGTATGAGCTAGCATATAGTGTTGTAGATTTTGAGAAGAAAACACTAGACTACCAAAAAATATTTTTCAATGAAAGTGTAATTTAGCTCATGGCTTGCTAAATTTTTGTTGATGTAATATATTGCTCGTTCTTTCTCGTTCTATTTTCCTATGCTAATAATACCCCCTAAGATACTTCTATGGTAGAAATGTACAATATGAGTGGTTCACCTTGTACTGGTGGGCTCATTAAATAATGCTTGATCTGATCAAAAGGTTCTTTGCACTTATCTTTCCATTTGGATGAAACATTTTTATGCAACAAATGCGTGAATGGAAAAATCTTGTCTGTCAGCTATGCGATGAATCTCCTGATTGATTGTAGGCATCCTTGTAATGAGCGTAGTTGACTAATGTTCTTTGGTGGTGGCATTTCAAGGATGGCTTGTACCTTTACTGGATCCACTTCAATTCCCTTTTTTGATACAATATAGCCCATGAGCTTTCTAGATTTTACCTCGAAGACACATTTCTTGGGATTAAGTCTAACCTTAAAGTTTTCCATTTTGACAAAAATATTAGATAAGATATCAAGATTTCCTTCTCTCATGTTTGATTTTGCTAAAAGATCATCTACATAATCCTTCATGAATGTGTGCATCATGTCATGAAAAATTGTAGTCATTACCTATTGATATGTCACTCCTACTTTTTTGAGTCCGAACGACATTATATTCCAACAATATGTACCCCATGGACATGCGAATTTAGTCTTATCTTGATCTTCAAGTGCGATCTTGATCTAGTTATATGCAAAAAATCCATCCATCAGAGAATACATATCATGCCCAACTGTCAAGTCCACAATCATGTCTATGTTTGGTAGAGATAAATCATCTTTTGGACACGCTTTATTTAAATCCCTGAAATCTATGCAGATTATGATTCGTTCATCTAGCTTTAACATAGGTACAATGTTGGAGATCCATTCTGCATAGTCTATAGACCGAATGAATTCTACATCTAATAGCTTCTTTAATTCCTCTTTGACTAGTAATGCAACATGTGGATGCATCTTTCTAAGTTTATGTTTCATAGTTTTTTCCCCTAGCACGATGGACAAATGATGCATGATAAGATTTGGATATAATCTAGGCATATCTATGTGTGACCATGCAAAATTGACTTGATTATCCTTTAGGAATTATATGAACTTTGGGATTTCTTCCTCTGTAAGTGATGCAGCAAGTTGCAGGACATTGGGTTGTTCTATAGTGCCAATATTAATTGCCTCTGTTGGTTCTATCAAAATAGAAGATCTTTCCTAATAGTGCTTAGGGAGAGTGTCAAGTTTCCTATCTTCTAGTGCCTTTGAAAGGTTTTCACCATCAAATATGCTCTTTATTTTTCTCTTTTCATGATCTAATACTACCTTTGTTAGGTTTTCACCATTAGATCTATCTTTTATATTGTAAATTTTGCAGCTGAAAAACTTGGAACTCTCCTGCCTAAGATTTTGATCCTGCAATTCACTGATGGAACCTATTTTTGGGTTGGATGAAAAAAGAAAAATTACAATGGTTTAATCATCAGGGAAGGTTGGGATATTGATTGGCTCAGTTTTTTCCCAATCAATGAGTTCAAGATGGACCAAGGGAAATAGATCGTCAGGTTGGGTAAGGTCACTAGTTGTTAAGGTCATGATAAGTTTATCGTTCTCACCATGGGGAAGATCTATGATGGTATCCTCCTATTGATTATCCATCTCACTTTGAATCGAATCATCATCATTCGAGTTGTGGTCACTTTGAAGTATGTAGTCAAGTGGAGGTCTTGAACTTTCTCCTTGTGTGAGCATGTGTGTATATTTTTGTATAACATCCACTTGTTTGTCTCTCCATAATTCATGTTTATAAATGGTATCCCATTCATAATCATTGGAGTTGGTGTCAAAATTCTCCTATAATCTCATAATTGTCTTAGCTAATTCTTCATTGGATTTCTTTTGAGCTACTTCTTTTGCATCTTCACCATATCCAAGTTCGGTTTTATCTTTTGGATGCATTGTTTTTGGTTGGATAGGTTCCACAATTCCTTCCTATATCTTGCCTATGGGGCCATTTCCTCCATAACCCATTCATTGCATTATTGTATAACCCTTTCTATATTGCTCAGTAGGTAACTTGACATGCTGGACAGATTCATATTCATCCTTATAGAGCCAGTTGAGAATAGCTCTATCTTTAGCTTCATTTTCTTGAGTATTTGCCTTGGTGAATCTTCCATCAAACTTGGTGATGGGAATTGAAGCTTGTGTTCCTGGTGAGGAAGTCGCGGTGGCTTGTTGTATGGAAATTGAAGGTTGACCATGTGACCCTAGAGAAATGGATAAGTTATGGAGACATAAAGAATATTCTCCCACTCCATTGCTTTTTAATTGTAGCTTGGCGTCGAAGCTCTTTATCAATTCTTTTGTTTGATCATTGTGTTTGGAAACAACAATAGCAAGAGCTTCTCTATTGTGTGGGACAAAAGAATCTTGGGTTTCTCTAAGGTTGGAGAAAATCTGACTATTGTTATGATCTGCGGGTATGGTTATTTCTTGTCCGCCATATGGAAATTTTAGATATTGATGATAAGTAGATGGTACTTATTGCATCTCATGGATCCAAGGGTGACCCAAAATTATGTTATAGGATAAATCTCGATCCAAAACCCGACAAAAATTATTCTTCATAACAGGTCCCACTCTGATTGGTATCATGATGAGGCCCTTGGAAGCCCACTCCTGATCATCATATGCTTTGATTGTAATTTTTCTTCTCAGATCGATAGAATCTTCTGAATATCCCAAAGCAAGAACCATTTTTAAAGTACAAATGTTTATTCTGGCTCCCCCATCTATTAAGACACATCTGATTCAGGTTTTATGAACCATGAACTCTAGATAAAGTGATGAATTATGGGGATGGGTCATGGAGGAATCATCCTTTTTAGAAAAGGATAAGCATGTGGATGAGGAAAAGTGTCCCACCATGGCTTGAAACCTATTGATATCTAGATCAAGAGACACGGTTTTTTCAATGAGAGCTTTTTCCAAAATGTCCTTGTGTGTCGGTGATATTTTAAGAAGCTCTAAGATAGAAATTTGAGCTGATGTTTTCTACAGTTGATCGACTAAATTGTACTACCTTGGAGGGGGAATAGCTGACTTAGATGAACTTCCGTTAACAATAATTGTTTCTTGTCCCCTTGTTGTTGCATTAACTTCCCTATACTCTTGATTTCCTTTAACTTTGATGACATTGACTTGTTGGTCATCAGTGTAGATATGATTGATGGTGGTGTCATAGACATGATTCACATTTTTACCTTTATCACCAGAAGATTACCCTTTTTGATAATTGGGGAGAGGGTCCTTGAACACCTGATGATCTTCATTGGAATTATTTCCCTCAACCATTATGGTGTAGTTATCAATCAAAACCTATACCAAATTCTTCAACCCTTGGCAATTATTCATCCTATGACCTTTGCATCTATGATAATCACAATAGTACAAGTCATTCCATGATGGTGGTTTTACTCACGACTCATAATCTCTCTGTGGTGGCAATGTGATGACATTTTGATTCAAAATCTCTTTGAGAATTGATTCAAGCCACTGGCCCAAGGGAGTAAAACTTTGTCGATTTGAGAAAAATTGTGATCGGGGCACAACTGATTTTTTATTGTTTCTGAGATTATTTCCATGATTATTGGCCATATTTCCTTGGTTGGCATTGTTTCCTTGATTGGAATTATTATTGCCTTGGTTATTAGAATACGTATATAGTTTATTCTAATGATTAGCCTCATAATATACAGTTTCATCTCATGATTAACACTCATTTCCTCCGCATATGCTTCAGGTAAAGTTATAGGTAGGTTTTTTTCTTTTATAAAAAATATAGTTAAAGGATATAACATAGCATAATAAACTGCAATAGTGGCTAATACATCTACAAGATAAGGATATTGCAATCTAGAATATTCCTTCTAAAATTTTCCATTAATTTTTTTTTATAAGATCACCTTCAAATCACTTGATTTGAGTAAATTGATGATAAATTATTTCCAAATCTATGGGTGATATGAATCTAGTTAGAAATTGATCTTTCATATTTTTCCATGATCTAATAGAATTTCAATTTAAATTTATGTACTATTGGTAAAATTCAAAACCTAAGGTATAAGGAAACAACCTACAAATGACATATTCATGTTGAATTCTAGCTCTAAAACAAGTATCCTTGAATATAATTAAGTGATCTTTCACATCCTTGTGAAAATAATATCTTGGACACAACTTTTCAAGATTCTTTGGAAGATCGTGATTATTTGCAAATTGTATCAAAGACTCTATTTTAAAGAAATCCATAACTACAAGAGGTGGCATGATTGGTATTTGGTTTCTAGGAGTAACACCTAAAACATTTGATCATTGCCTCTAACCTATTCCATGATTATTTAATTATATGATCTCGATTTAGGGATCATTAGACATAGAATCAATAACTCTTTGATACTTCAGTTTGATCTAAGTTAAAATCTCAAGGCCCTCATTTTAGTTACAATTATGTTGACGTGGTTGTTACACACATAACAACATGTAGATAAAGTTTTTCTATTTGAATAATAGAACCTATCTATATTGAAAGAATCACTAAATTTCCTAGTTAAGGAATCATAGCTATCCAAAGGCTTGGGAATGTCAGGTCTTGACTCATGAGGCTCATTTAGGGTTTTTTGTACATAATTGTTGTTAATAATAAGGTGCATGTTGGTTTTATCTTGCAATTTGACTTAGACAATTCAATGATGTGAAGATTTCAAGAAATAAAGAATGCATCATTAATCAAAATTCATTAATTCAAACTTAGTAAAAACAACACTACAAGAAAATAAAAGTTGAGAGAGATGAGACCTAAGAAATTAATGGTTCCCAATTATTATCCAAGAATTTATAGAGCAACATAAACCAAAGCATCAATTATTTTTCATTTCACTATATTGCTTCACAGCTACACACAAAATATGTTAGAGTTTACAGAGAATGACTATTCACCACCAAAAGATAGTAAAATTTACACAAATTTGGCATAGAAAACAAAACATTTTGAAAGGAATGAATATATTATAGTTATGCAAGATATATGATTAGGAATAGCCTTTTTAATTGCTTCACTATTATTAGTATCTATTGTAAATACAAGTTTTTATACTATAATTTAATAGAAAATATGAAATAAACATAAAATTAGTCACATTCCAACTTTAAGTATAATTATTTCAAAAAAAATTGATCCTTCAAAAAGAACAACTCCTTGCCTTTTATATAACACAAGGGAGGAGTCAATTATAAAAGCACACGAGTAAGAGAAAACAAGCCAATTATAACATAGCATGTGGCACAAGGGTACTGGAAGTACTTGAAAGATATTTTATGTGGTCCCAAAGACAAATCTCAAACTTTATACTTTGGCTCTTGCTGATGAAATCCTAATGCTTAGAAATCTAGGGTAAAAGACAATCAGTTTCTTTGGTGTTCAAAAATCTAGGGAACAAGTCATTAACCTTTCCTTTCAAAATCTGTAATTTTTGGCATGAATGAGCTTCTCTATCAGGAAAAATACCTACAAATAAAAGTCAAGAAAAACCTTTGATTCTATCACTAGCCAAAAACCTGCATCCTTTTTCTTTAAGATATCCACTATATTCATATTTGAACATTTCCTCCATTGGTTTATCTTCTCCATTAATGATCCTATATTCTCAAAAATCCATCATAACCTAGTAAATGTCCTCATTAGGGACATTATGCATCATTTTCGAATTGAACTTCTCCTATGTATAATTTTCTATTATAATATTTATGGCATCATTTCTCTAAGTCACATCAATCTCATATCTCACAATGTGATTCTAAGATCTAATAATTCTATACATGGCCTCCTAACTTAATGACTAAATAGGGTCTTTAATTATCTGCTCGAGTAAATCGCTGAATGATTTCACTTTAGTATCATCCTATCCTGAGTCATCCTAATTACACATTTGTTGTGTAAGCATTTCTACAAGGTCCAAATCTTTTTCCACCATATTTTCACCTTTCTTGAACACCTTATCTAGTTACTTTATTTACCATAGCAAATAATCCTTCTTTGAAGCTAATTGTAGCCTCAAAGTATTTAAATTCAAAACATCTTGTTCTGTTATCACCTTTTCTTCTAACAATAATCGAGTGTCTATATTTTTCAAATGGAATTGATTCACTGTAACTCTATATCATTTGGCTCAAAGTATTGTTTACATCCATTCATTAACCCTTTGGAATTCCTAAGACAATGAGAAGCTTCCCTAAATTTTATTATGGCCCCCTTATAAATTCTTCACCCTATTGCATCAAGTTTCCTATCTAGTTTTCAAACACATTCAATTTTTGTTTTAGATTCTCAATTACATCTACTTTCTCCTTAGACATCAAAACTGAGAAGGAGGCAACTCTACTAATGACTATCTTGATTGTGATATTACTTTGATAAGGCTCTACATTTGAGCTATGCAATCCTTTAATTTATTTTTCTTTTCTTTTCTCATAGGAGCAACAATTGTTTCTAGGTTCATTTATATTTATTATATCTCCTACTCTCGTGATGAGTACCCTAATTTGATTGCTGATATTCTATAATATTTTAGTGTAACCTCACATGTTTATCCTTCTCCTCTACATGAGTAGCTACCTGTTGAATTTTCTCATAATTTATATTTCTCTTGATAGCATCTGTAACCCTAGCCTTGCTTTAGGCCTACATGTTTCCAATTCTTGTACCATATTTTAGAAATAAAGTGGTACCAATTGAACTTGCATTGATGGTTGCAATTTCCTAGACAACCAATTAGCAATATCTTTCATGAGGGATAATTCTTTAATAATTTCTCTAGATGTCTCATGCTTATTTACGTTTAACTCTCTTTTTTAATTCTTGAGCTTCACTCCTTTCTTGACCAAAAGTATTTTTATCACTTGCTCCAAGTTGGAGCAGTTCCTTGTGGCCTTGTCTTGGAAAACTTTCACATTCTCCTATAGTTTCTTGAGATATTTATAGAACATTGATTTCTTTTAAGCCTTTAGGATTTTGAGTGTCATATTTTGTAGATTCTTCTAGTTGACATCCTCCCTAGTTCTCTTTTCCTTAAGGTTTTGACAGATTTTCCTTTATTTTATCACTAGTATCTACATTTTAATATTTCTTCCTGATTTATTTGACCTATGTATGGTCACCAGCCTTCATTTCTTCTTCCTGTTTGTCAGTGGTAGAAAAATCATATACTTCTTTGACTGTCCCTTTTTTGCACTAGAGGTGTTCTACTACCTCCTCCACATCTATTCCCTCTTTTTTAGGATTATCTTCCTTTTGAGTAGGTGGATATGCTACAACCCGAGTAACATTTCTTGAAACACTCTTCCCCTACTCTTCTTCAATGACCAATGTTGATTCTACAATTATGTTTAGCTTTTGTCATCTTGACCTTTATTTTATGATTTCTTCTCCTAATCTTCTTCAATGACCAATTTTTATTCTACAATTGTGTTTAGCTTTTGTCATCTTGACCTTTATTTTATGATTTGGTCTACTCTAGGTCTTGTTTTCACAAAATCTAGTAAATTGTCATGACTTTTCTTCATTGGCATGTGGATGGGTTTTCCTTATAACTTATCTCACTATAAAATTTCCCACTGGTAGGGATGCAAACATATATTCCACTAGTTATGATGTTGATCCTCTTGTTTGAGCATACACCTATTGTCTTCCATCTAGTTCTTGTGGGGTAAGGAAATCAACCTTTGGTAACATAGTTGATGATGAAGTTCCTACTTATCTACCTAGAAAATTAGTAGGTACTACTCTGACCTCCCTATTAATATCTCCAAGTTGTGATGCTATTGAAACTCCCTTGTTTTGGATTTCAACAATATTTTCTTGGCTTTTTTCTAGAGCTCTTGATTCAATAATTCTCCTTTTCTTATTCAAATAATCATAATATCCAATGTTATCCACTTTCTTCTTTCTCTTTCTCCCTTGTAGATATGTGATTACTAATCCTTTATATTTCATCCTTTGTATGTTACTATCAATCCAAATCTATTTGAATTTAATAATCAACTTGGTTGTTTCATCCAGTGATGGAACTTCAGGTTCTTTCTACTTAGGATTCTCAACACATTGATCAAAAACCTTATCTATATTGTATTTGTTGGTTGTTGTGGTTGTATTGCTGATATGTGGTTGTCATTGATGTCAACACTATTAGAATTGGTGATTTTGAAGGTTCTATATGTCAAGGAGGTTGAGAAAATTGTAATAAATATATTACAGGTAGCCACTGATGCTGAGAAGGTCAGAGTGATGTAAAGTTTTGTATGTTGATGATTAGAAGGTGCGTATTAAAGGGTTTGTTGCTAAGCCTATCTAGTATGTTGTCTGAAATTTTTAGTGGTATGCCTTGAGAATTGAGCAAGTTATGAAGTTCTGTGTTCCTATAGTTATTGTTACTGTAGCAAGTGTTTTTGGAAGAAGTGAATAAATTTATAGGAATATCAGTTGTTTCACATATTCCTATGACTGTCATGGATGATTCTAGATCATGCTCTATCCTTGGTGCACATCCACATTGTTTGGTCTAATTGTGATAGGAGATTTTTCCGATGTGGGCTCGCGTTTTCATGTTCCTAGCCGACATGATGGTGGTAGCGTGTTGTGGATTCATAAGGATTTTTTTTTATTGTTTGGCATTTTTGAAGGTGTTGTTTTGGGTCCTCACTATGTCGTGACTGACTTGTGTTGGTGCACATTAAGATTTATTTATGTATTAAGGCCGACAGTTGTAATTTATTTTTTATTCTTGGCTCACAAAGTTGATTGATGTAAATCCATGTCACAGATATATAAGAATGATTGTTTCTTCATTTTGAAGAGTGTCTATGTATGCTTGGTGTATGTATGTGAAGTACATGTGTGAACAAAGATCAAATCATTCAAGTGCAGAGCAGAGTGTGAAAGAGATTGAGCAGAGTGTGAAGGAGTTTGACTAGAGTGTGTAGAAGTTTTTATGTGCCTAACCAAAAATGTCATCGGGATTTTGTAGAAGCTAATTTCTCAATTCAACCTCATCAGATGGATTTAACCTGATTATTTTATGTATGGTAGTGAGCCTTCCTCTGAGCAGTGATCTCTAGGAAGTGTGCTTAAATGCATGTGCATTCCCTATTTATTCTTCATTATAATTTTAACAGGGTATAATCTTGTGGACTAACATCCACCGTGGTCTTTCCCCTAACAGGGTTTCCATGCATAAAATCTTGGTGTTCATGTGTTTCTAATATGTTTTTAATTTATGCTTTCATTGTTATTCATTAGATCTGAGATTAAAGGTTAAAAGTTTGAATAAGTCTTAATTCTATGACAACTAATTGACCCCCCCTCTCAGTTGTCTATTCTTGTTTTTCCAACAATTGGTATCAAAGTAGGTTCCTCTGAAGGAAAAGCTTAACAAATTGAGGTGATCCAAGATGACATCTTACAAGAAGGAAAGTCCTAGAGTCCATGGAGAAAACAACTCTTTGTGAAGCATCAAAATGGAATATCATTTGAAGTGCATTGGGGAGCCTTTCTAGAAGATTACAAAGAATGCATATATGACACCTCAGAATGGTCCATCTTCTACTGATGAAATCAAAGAAGCTGAAACAAATACTAGGGCTATTGAAGTATTGTTGAGTGCTTTGACAGATTTAGAGATGATAAATGTGATAGGTCTGAAGACTGCATATGGGATTTCGAAAAAGTTGGAAACATTGTATGAAGGAGATCCATTATATAAAGGTTCTAAGCTACATAGTCTAAAAGGAAAGTGGGAAGACATGAAGATGAGTGAGGATGATAACATCCTTTCTTTCTCTCAAAAGTTAAATGAACTGGTGATGAGCATTAGATGTGTTGGTGGAATCTAGGATGAAGAAGAGATTGTGGCTAAAATACTTAGATCTGTGCCTCCTTCCTACAAAGCAAAAGCTCATGCTATTGATGAACTCAAGATAGTGAAAAATGTGATAAGATACATGTTGATTGGAAAACTTGCTACCTTTGAGTTAAGTGAATTTGGTGAATCTATTCCTAAGAGAAAATCTGCATTCAAAGCTACCATATCGAAAAAAATGAGCAGAGATATGATCCGAGAGAGAGCTTTAGAGAGACATTCAAGTATGAAGATGAGATGAAAAAAATTGAAGATGAAGAAAGAGAATTAGAGGAATTGGAAGCATTAATTATGAAAAGAGAAGCTAGAGGTCATGGTAAGTACAAAGGAAAGTTACCTATTAAATGTTTTTCTTGCAGTAAAATAGGTCATTTTGCATCAAGGTGTCCTGAAAGAGTGTCCAAGTACAAAATTAATAAGTCTAGATTTCAAAAGAAATGCTATTATGCTGAAGAAGGTGTTACTGATGATGAATCTGATAAAGAAACTGAAAATGAAGATGAATGGGTATTTATTGCTATCAAAGAAAATGGTCAAGTGTGCACTAATTCTACTAGTAATGTGAATGTTGAGAAGGCTCTTGCAACAAAAATTGAAGAAAATGATGAGTGGGTAATTGGTAGCGGATGCTCACATCATATGACTGGTGACAAAAGTAAGTTTGTAAGCTTGGAAAATTATGATGGTGGTGTTTTAGGATTTGTAGACAACACTTCTAGTGTAATTCATGGCAGAGGCACTATTTATTTTGGTGGTAAATATAATACTGATGATGTTCTTTATGTAGAAGGCTTAAAGCATAACTTGTTGAGTGTTGGATAGATGGAAAACAAGGGATACAATCTTCAGTTCAAGTATGGTAAGTGTAGGATAAGGGGAAGTTCTAGAAATGTGATTGCTTCAGGAACAAAGACAAGAGGTAATATTTTTCACTTAAGTGCTGCTAGTGAAAGTTGGTTTATTTCTCAAGTTGATGTAAGCTGGTTATAGCATAGGAAGTTGTGTCATGTGAAATTTGAATAACATTCTCAAAAAAAGTTCTTCTCAAGCAGTCAGAGATCTTCCTAAGTTAGTGAAGCCTACTAATACTATGTGCAAGGAATGTCAGATGGGAAAGTAGACTAGAAAATCTTTCTGGAGAAAATAGTATAACTCTAATGGAGTACTAGATTTGATACATACTAATCTATGTGGTCCCTCCAAAATCAAAAGTCTTCAAGGTGAAATGTAATTTATGTTGCTTATTGATGATTACTATAGAATGATATGGGTTTCTTTCTTAAGATAAAAACATGAAGCATTAGAAAAATTCAAAATCTTCAAAGCTATGGTAGAGAATGAGATTGTAATGCCTCGCCATGGAACCCAGGAAACGTTATGTCAATTTCTCTAAACATCCGAATAATTTTTTTTTAAAAACAATTAACAACAACATGTGATAACAATCTAACATAAACTTTTTAGGGTTGCACAACTATGCTACTAAACTAAATAGATGACATAACACATCAAGAACTAAATATATCAAATTAATTTTATATTCATATCCAGGTTACATTACTTCGCAATATACACTGCATGTTCATATACAACAAGCGACATTGTGACAAATATCAAAACTTCAAGAGTAACAATACCATGGAACCTCATGTAACACCTTGAGGGTAAACAACAAGAATAAGATCAAGAAAAGATGAAGACCATGTCTACGAACTCGTCTGACGAACAACTTTGTGATCGATGCGTATCTAGGATCCTTCCAAGAATAAGCATTTCATGAACAATATCACCTGCAGGGGACCCAATGGAAGATGTGGCACGTTCCTCCCAACCATGTGGAACTCGAAAGCCCACCCCTCATGCTTGGAGATAGAATAGGTCCTCAAGTCAAACTGACAACAAGAAGAAAATCACATAGTACATAGTCAACATACATGATGTCACAATGACAAGACAACTGACAAACTCCCAAAGGTGACTCACAATCACAAGCAACTCAACATAAGAGAACTAACAAGTGTACAAGGATAGGAGTGTCATCACACAAGCTCGACATGGGTTACCCAATGGGATCTTCATAGGTTACCAGCCCCCTCATTTGGTTAAACCTTGGCAACCTCAACCGATCCTCGACCCCCACTCTTACTCATGCAAGATCAACATACCTTTCGAAGGGACAAGATAGTTGATCTTCTCCATTCTAGGCCTTCCCACTCATCCCAAGCCCAAACGCACACTTGCATCATGAATGAGGCTAACTTATCTGTATTAATATGAGATACTACTCGAAACCCCTAAAAGCTTATTTTAATTATCACTTGGTTAACACACTTCCGATAGGTTACCCTTGCAACCAGTTCTGGGTCCGGCCCCTATCGAAAGCCACTCCTCCTATAGTACACCTTCTCTAAATTACCAAAACAATAAATCCAACATGCATGCAAGAGAAAATTTCTTCCCACCTAGACTCAAGATGGACAAGTACATACAAAGACATAAACAACGTGATAACCCACTATACATGCATGGAAATATTTCCATGAACAAACACAACTCCATTCCAGAGTATTCAAAATTCCCAAGAGTAAAATTCATATAAATAAATAAGTCTAAACTTGGTTGGCCCATGACATTACATTTAAGTAAATATGAGTGAAATCATAAATCTCTATTCAAGATTTGAAAAAAACATTAACATCTAAGCCTTTGGATGACGGTAAATTGTACACCATTTCCCAATACATGGCACTATAAAGAAATACCATTTGAATTTATATTACAACAATGTTCCATTCAAGATTTCTAACCAAACATTTCTAACTCATAACATTTATGTTCATAGAGTAAATACTTTCATAGTAAAACAACTCAGCTTTCAAATATTATTGCTTGTGTATTTTGATTAGTAGACCACTTCATATTTAACATATCCATATCTTAAATAACTATTATTCCGCAAATCATTCATCAAAACCCTTATGATCGAAAGTTCATAAATAAATATTGGCATAACTTAAATGGCTATATATATTTTGTTTAATTTACAAAAACAATTCTTTAATTGTTAGCTAGCTTATTGTTAATCAAATAAATTTTTCTTTTCTATATCAAGAAATAAAAGTCCCTATAAAGTAAATATGTTGCCTTAGCTAAATGTCATATTACTTTTACCTAAATTTGGCATATAAATGAATAATATTCTAGATTAAGTGACAAATAATTTCCTTATGAAAAAAAACTAAATAATAAGACAGACCAATTATTTTTCAATACAAAAATATATTAATTTCCACTTTATTTAAAATGACCTCATACTCCTTTATATTCAACTCATAATATTCATATAAAATAAAAAGATAAGAGTCTAAGATACTCTTATATAGTAAAAATCGGCAGCAGTTTTTTTTAACGATAATATTCCTAAACAATTTTCACCTTACCACCCTAACCGATAACCTATGTAAATCCATACTCACGACGATCAACAAGAATCAACTAAATTAAGAATTAACACAAGGAATTAAAAAGGTTAGTTGTAAACAACACTGATCCAAACTTCTTAACGAATAAAACAAAGAGTTCCCAAGTCGACCTGTAACATGAGATTGAGAACAACTTAAAAAGGAATGGATTGCCATGCATAAAGTCGATAAGGAACAAACTAAGGTTCAACATGCAATCACGCGTTAAACAGAGAACAAACATAATACAATCGCATGCAGGCAAGACATGCAAAGTAAGTGTTGGTCGACATACTATGAGCTTATGGAGGATAAACACTATGAAGAGCATAGCCTTTATTACACAACCGACCGATCATGCATTAATACTGGACTTCGATAGTGAGGTGGCATGATACCGGTGCTCAAGTGTGCAGATCAAAAGAAAACAAGGACCTTAACTAGTCGCCTTACCAAAGACTAGCAAAATTTCAACTAACATAGATGCATGGAAGGAGATAAGACGTTGATGACAAGGAAGTAAGTTGTTGAGAAGGTAGATAATCATGAAGTTCAAAAAGAAGATCAGCTACGCATATGGTATAGGTTGAATAAAATTCTTCAAGATGGATCTTAACAAACCTACCAAAGGGGTATCAATTCCTATCACCATTGTCAAAAAGAATAATAGTAGATTCCTTCGCCATATTTGCTAGTGTCAAAAACTAACAGATTATACCTGACATGCAGGCTATACGATCATATAACAATAGTTAACAACTTACAACAAGAGTGCAGTCAAACAAAGGTACACACAAGCACAAAGCTTAAAATTCACCAGTAACCATATACATAGGCGGTATGCATTAATAGCGACTCAAAATCGTAGGGAGAAATAAATATGATATTAAGGAGTAAAAGTATATGAATCTTACAACCTTCATACCTAAGGAGTCGATAGTTCCAAGGGACCCACGACCTCATAAGAGAATTCAATGATAGCTACGCATGCGAATGGCATGCATGAGCGCACACAATAAAAATAAAAGCAGTCGATGCCTTACAACAAAGGGAAGGATCAGAGGCATGCGATAAGCAAAATATTGATAATAATGATAAGCATGTTGCATGCGAGTCGACGTAACAGAGATTGTATGGTGAAGAATTCACAGTCTGGTGAAGACTTAACACGGCCTAATAGGAATAAGAATGAGTTGAAGCCCTTGATAATCGATGATGGCTACACGTGAAGTGGTGCATTCAAGGCCATAAATGAAGAATTGACCAGGTTGAAGATTATATATTATGATAAGAGACAGACTTAATACATCCAGGTGTCCTATTACCACTTCAGGTTTACATGATTCATATCGACTATGCTTTAAAGCTTAGCTTACAATTGATAAAAAAAATATTGCAAAGAGAATATGGGCCTCCTTGGATACCACGATTTGACAATCAGGAGATAACTAAGAAAGCGACAATGCCTTATCCAATATCAGAATGATATCATAAATTGATTAAAAATGATTATTAGGTAAGGAACAGTCATAAGGGGAGTGATTTTTTTATGGATAGACTTCACAAGATTTCGCTGGCATAATCATAATCAGTAGTTGAAGTAAAGTGAACAACTACTCTATCCATGACAAGACAATTTAAGGAGAATCTGGTTTTTCCAAGGCGAACAAACTTCACAGAAGTGACCATGGTGAATTACACCAGTATAATTATGCAGCTTTGAGAATGAAGGAACATAAATTCGGATGCATGCAAGACCATTTTAGAGTATCAATTATCATGAAAAACCCGAACTTTTAAAAGAAACGATGGTTCAAAAGTTGAGCTCGCATAAGTATGAGATTGTGACAGCATAAACATAAGAAACAGACAAATTCATTTCCAGGATACATAGTCAAACAATCATAGTCTGGCTTGGAACAAAACAACAGTGATCATAGTTTAGAGAAGAAAATATTATCAGTGGTCTCAACGTGGGTAAGGAAAAAGAGACATGACCAAACTAAAAAACAAGAAAGATCCATTTACCAAACCGAATACTAATAAAAATATCACAGAAATTCATATGTATCCTTATAGTTTGGAAAGATCTCTTAAGACGTAACGTTACCACTGTCAAGGCCAACAAAACAATGATATTGCAACAAACAGAGTCACAAATCAAAAGATTCAGACAATCGACTCGAGCACACAAGACTCATTCTTAAGCATCCATTAACACGAGACATTTCTTTTAAAATGAGAATCTTGCTGAGCAGACTAAGCATGAAACGCAAGGTGAACTTACCAAAAAACAACCATAGCTACTATAAATTCCTAAATTCTCAAAAGATAATAATACAAAGAGAAGAACCTGGCTTCCTTCCTTTAAACTGCAATACACAACGAGATCAAATGCACGATTTCAATCATGATATCCCAATCAATTTGAACAATTCCCATCTGATTACAACCTTCCAAGTTTTCAATTGAACACCCAAAAATCCAGAGGCAACTTCACATCTCGTTCAAAACAGGATATTTTGTGACTTCAACTCCAACTGACTTTAGTTTTCGAAAATATCAACTTGCACAAATAGATTAATTACAATTAATTAACCTTTCATAAATAACCATTAATCAATTGATGCAATTAATCATATTTAAAATCAACACTTATAAATTAAATCATTAAATTAATCTAAACATAACATTATGAAAACATGACCACATAACACATTGTGATAACCAATGAGCAAAACGACAAGACATACAATAACAAGATGAATGATAACATAAGATTGACAAAAGATACTCATTCTTTTCAGAATGATGGTTCATGACAGAGGACAAGTCTATCTCCCTTCAACGATTCCATTGGGTCATGGCACACTCAGACGTGACAAGCAGGTGGAGTCGATGCCTGTACCTGAAAGATGCATCATGCTACAGAATTAAATGAACAACATGTATATATATGAAGACACACCATGAAGAATAATCACGGAGTAGAAGGGCACTCACGGATGAGTACTGCCAAACCGTCTCCTTCACCGAACTAACATAATACATAGAATCTAAAATAAATCACATCACAGTATCAACATATATCGTCAAAATAATGTCATCACAGAGAAATAAATAGAACATCATAAGTAAAGTGTATCATCAATAGAGTTTCACAACTGGTCATGTAAACTATGACATAATGCATCAAAATAATAGTCTCAAACAACTACAACAAACAGTAACTCAAAACAACTGAAATAGAAACACCAGGAGGGTCACTATAGAGACAGGTCAAAAGATCAAATTCTTAAGGTCAGATAGAGGTGGTGAATTTACTGCTCAAGAATTCAATTCTTTATGTGAAGAGCATGGAATCCAAAGACAACTATCTGCTCCTCGGACCCCTCAAAAAAATGGAGTTGTTGAAAGAAAGAACAAAACCATTCTAGAAACTACTAGAACCATGATGCTGGAAGAAAATGTTCATCACTTCTACTAGAGAGAAGTTGTAAGCACTGTTGTGTATACTATCAACCGGTTGAATTTCAATAGTAATTCTAGTAAGACTCCTTTTGAGCTATGGTTTGGTTATAAGCCTACTATCAATTATTTCAAAAAAAATTGAAGCAAATGCTACATCAAGAAAGATGATGATATAGGTAAGTTTGATGCTAGAAGTGATGAAGGAATCTTTCTAGGTTACTCCACTAAGAGAAAAGCTTACCGGTGCTTTAATAAAAGGTTGAAGAAAATGGTTGAAAGTGTAAATGTCAAAGTTAATGAAGATATTGACAGACCATCCAAATGTAGTGGATATGATTTAGATGATCATCATGATAGTACTAACAATGGAAAGAATGTTCAGACACAAAATCAACTTCAAATTATTTTGGTGAACCAAGGGAATCAAGAAGCAAAAACTAGCAGAAGTGCAGAAGAAAGAAAACAAGAACCAAAATTTAGAGAAAGTTCTAAAGTTCCAAGGTATATGAGGCAAAACCATTCTAATAGTTAGATCATAGGAGATAAGAACAAAGGTGTACAAACTAGAAGAAGAATCTTAGAAGAGTATTGTCTAATTTCCAAAACTAAGACTAGCAATATCAATGAAGCATGCAAAGATGAATATTATATGGAAGCCATGAAAGAAGAACTAATGCAGATAGAGAAAAATGATACATGGGATCTTGTTCCTAGACCTCAGAACAAAAATGTGATTTGAACAAGATGGGTATTTCGAAATAAGCTGAATGAGCAACATGAAGTGGTCAGAAACAAAGCAATATTGGTTTGCAAAGGGTACTCACAAATGGAAGATATTGATTTTTAAGAAACTTTTTCCCCTGTTGCTAGAATTAAAGTTGTAAGATTATTTCTTGCTTATGTTTCTTTCAAGAATTACAGTCTATCAGATAGATGTAAAGTCAACATTTCTAAATGGTGAGCTAGAAGAAGAATTCTATGTTGAGAAACTGGATGGATTTCAACTGACTGACAAAAAAAGCATGGTATGTTGATTGAAGAAAAGATCTATATGGACTTAAGCAAGCTCCTAGATCTTGGTATGCAAGATCGGATAAATACTTATTGAAGCTTGGATTCAATTATGGTACTTCTTATAGCAATTTGTATTTCGAGTTGGATCAGAATAAAGAGTTGATCATTGAAGTCTTTGTTGATCACATTATCTTTGAAGGTGATGATTTGTGTATGAATTTTGCTGATGAAATGAAAAGTGAGTTTGAAATGTCAATGATTGGAGAACTGAAATTCTTCTTAGGATTACAAATCACTTAGTTACAAGATGGAATCTTTATATCTAATTCCAAATATGTAAAAGAGTTACTAAAAAAGTTTGGCATGGAAGATTCAAAGCCAGTTGGTACACCTATGGTCATCTAATGCAAACTTACACAGAATTATGATTCTCCTAAAGAAAATCAAACAAGATACAGGTCAATGATTGGTGGATTACTCTACTTGACTCAGACCAAGCTAGATATAATGAATGGTGTATGCATGGTTGCTAGATATGAAGCTGATCCAAAAGAGTCTCATGTGACTATTGTGAAAAGAATCTTTAGATACCTAAAAGGGAAAGTTAATTTTGGTCTTTGGTATCCTAAGGATGATGATATTACTTTGAACGCTTTTATTGATGTAGATTCAGTAGGAGATGTGGATGATAGGAAGAGTACTAGTGGTGGTGCATTCTTCTTAGGGAATAAGTTGGTATCTTGGCTAAGAAAAAAATAGAATTATATTTCCTTATCTACTATTGAGGCAGAATACATTGTTTTGCAAAAAATTGTACTCAAGTATTGTAGATGAAGTAGATGCTGAGAGATGTTAGAATTGAGTATGAAGAACCCATTGCTATATTTTTGTGATAACTCAAGTGCCATGAAAATATCTAAGAATCCAGTGTTCCATTCAAAGACAAAGTATATATCCATCAAATATCACTTCTTGAGAGATAAAGTAAGTGATAAAGAAGTTAGACTGGAGTATGTACCTACCAAGGAGAAAATTGCAGATATCTTTACTAAGCGATTTCTTGAAGATAATTTTGAGTACCTTAAAAGAAAGTTAGGGGTGATTTCCCCTCCTGATCAGAACTAAGTGATGTAGGTCTTTGCACTAGTCTGTGAATTCATAGCCATATCTTATTCTAGATTAATGTTGTGGTGACTGCTACTCGGGGGGAGTAGTTAGATGTGCTAAATATGTGGTTCAAAGATTGTGTACCTTTTCAATTGATGTCAAAGGGGAGAGGTGTAATGTGAAAAACATTGTAACATCTAAGGGGGAGAATTGGAGAAGAGCATTGTGTAAAGAGTGAGCTGCATTGATGGTATATTTTTCACATCATGTGTTGCCATCAATGCCAAAGGGGGAGATTGTTGGATGTTGTGGTTGTATTTTTGATATGTGGTTGTCATTGATGTGAACACTATTAGCATTGGTGATTCTGAAGGTTGTATATGTCAAGGAGATTGAGAAAATTGTAATAAATATATTGCAAGCATCTAGTGAAGCTAATAAGGTCATAGTGATGTAAAGTTTTGTACGTTGATGATTAGAAGGCATGCATTAAAGGGTTTTTTGTTGAGCCTATCTAGTATTTTGTCCTGATGTTTCAGTGGTACGCATCAAGAATTGAGGAAGTTATGAAGTTTTGTGTTCATAAAGTTAGTCAATTACTATAGTAGGTGTTTCTGGAAGTAATGGATGAAATTATAGCAATATTAGTTGTTGTGCATATTCATGTGATGTTCATGGATGATTCTAGATCATGCTCTATCCTTAATGCACATCCACATTGTTTGGTGTGATCGTGATTGGAGATTTTTTTGATGTGTGCTCGATTTTTCATGTTCCTAGCCAGCATGATGGTGGTAGCATGTTGTGGATCCATAAGGATTAATATTTTATTTTTTGGCATGTTCGAAGGTGTTTTTTTGGGTCCTCACTATGTTGTGACCGACTTGTGTTGGTGCACATTAAGATTTATTTATGTATTAAGGCTGACAATTGTAATTTATTCTTTATTCTTGGCCAACAAAGTTGATTGACGTAAATCCGTGTAGCAAATATATATAAGAATGATTATTTCTTCATTTTGAAGAGTGTGTGTGTATGCTCAGTGTATGTATGCAAAGTACATGTGTGAACAAAGATAAAATAATTCAAGTGATGAGTAGAGTGTGAAAGAGATTGAGCAAAGTGTGAAGGAGTTTGAGTATAGTGTGTAGAAGTTTTTATGTGCCTAACTGAAATTATCATCAGGCTTTTGTAGAAGCTAATTTTTCAATTCAACCTCATCATATGGATTTAATCTAATTATTTTATGTAAGATAATGAGCCTTCCTCTGAGCAATGAGATCTAGGTAGTGTGCCTGAATGCATGTGCATTCCCTATTTGTTCTTCATTATACTTTTAATAGGGTATAGTATTGTGGACTAACATCCACTATGGTTTTTCCCCTAATAGGGTTTCCATGTATAAAATGTTGGTGTTCACATGTTTCTAATGTGTTGTTAATTTATTATTTCATTGTTATTCATCAGATCTGAGATTAAAGGTTAAAAGTTTGAATAAGTCTTAATTATGTGACAATTGATTCACCCCTCCTCTCAGTTGTATATTCTTGTTTTTCCAATAGTATTTTGGGCTCAACATATTTTCATCATCATCTTTCAATTGTATTAGAATATCATTTGTTCCCATTTTCAACATTTGATTTAGTGTTAGCCTTTGATAAACTCTTTTCCTTACTTCATGCTCATTTGAACAATCAATTGAATAATATTCTAAATGGAGCACATGGGTGAACTTATTGGCTAATTGCTTGAAAATCCTCTCTATTAGATCATAACTAGGTCTTTTTAGTCTAAATTCTTCAAACCGATGCATCAACAATTCATTTTATTCCAGCTTGGAATTATGCATTGTACTACACTTGTAACTATATATAAGGATAGGAAGTATAATTTTCCCGTTCTTATGAGCCTGTAAGAATGCATCAAATGATTTCATTACTTTCCTAGAAAAATCCAATAGTAGTATCTTATTTGTGGGATAATTTGGCAGCATGTATAGGAAACCAGAAATCCCCAATCCTTATGTAGGTGAACTTTCAAAATTGGATACACCAACATCCACATGTTGTGATGAAAAATTCCACACATATAGATATGCTTTTGGCCTTATCGCCTTCCATGGTTTGGACCACCTTCATCACAAACACATCAATGACCATTTGATAGTTTCCCGAGTACACCATGTAGAATGTTTTTGGCACCTAAAATTTTCATATATTTTCATATAGAGAATCACTAATGGCCTTAGACCAGTGGATTATAGCTATGCAATTTCCCATATGCCTAATAATTTTATACATCCATGAGTCAAATTTCTTGGTATCTTTTTTTTTGGATATTTTTTTCAATAACATAATAATACCTGTAAGTGTGAATAAGTAAACAAGATTAAAACACTTCTTAATACGACATTATATCAAAGATTAAACAAATTGAACTAATTCAAAGCAATAATCTATTGAAAGCGTCATATTTCTCTCTACCTCCAAAGATTTATTAAATCACTGTGGCTCTCAGATTGTGTAAGCAATGTGACTGTTAAAATGAATATCTGAAGAACGAGATGGATGCTAATGCAATGATATGAAGCTAGATGATAATACTAGATGATAAAGAAACTAAACTAGTATGAATTCACATGGGAATAGATAAATGCAGCTACAGGAGGCAACAATGATTGTGAAAGCTTGATTGCTTGATGTTGATGCTTGATGCTTGAATGCTTGAATGTTTGAATTCCTGTAGAGTAAGAGTGCATAAGTTAGATTATCTGGATCCTTTTCTTGGTTCAATGAGGCTTTATTTATAGATTTCCTGGCTGTAGAAATGCACAGGGAAGGCATTGAGAGGCTTGGATTCAATCTAGAGGATTGAATGGTGAAAGATGGAGGAGATTGAGATAATTTTGGTGATTGTCTCTACCCATGAAAACACTAGGCAAGAGAAGAGGAAATATTGATGGAGGAGGATTGAGAGAAGAATTTGGAATTTGTCTCCAATTTGTCTCCAAAACTTCCTGTGAAGTTTCAAAGCATTAATTTTGACATATTTTAGACATAAATTAGACATATGATATCTAATTCATTTTTGAGGAAATATAGATGGAATATTCCTTATGCCTTAATTCAAATATTTTCAATTTATTTAAATTAGGGAAAGGGAGATAAATAATTTAATAAAACAAACTATAGGATTTGTTTATTAAATTAAACAGAGGAGTATGACAATTAATCAATAAAGCGTTTGATCTTTATTTAATTAATTTGAGATTGATGTGATAGAATAGAATAGGGATTTGATAATTAAATCAAATAAAGTATTTAATTTTGTTTATTTAATTAATGATGAGATAATAGAAGAATTTAGAGGAATTTAATGTGAACTATATAAATAAATATTTCTATTTATTTAAACAGTAGAGGAATTTAGGATAATCAATTAAATAATTCATATTTAATTAATCGGATTCTCCAGACCATTTTTAGATGTATACATTTTTCCCCTCTTCGAAGTGATGTGTTTACGCGTTGGTTTGAAGAAATTTTTTCTACTACTTCTAAGATTGATGATTAAAAATAATAATTCAGTGTGCCACATACATGCCCCAGATAAATGATTTTTAGATGATTGCCGATAATATGCCCCCTCGAGAGATAAATTAATGATTTGATGATTTTTTAAGATTTTTCAAATATTTTATGATGATTTGATGATTTGATGAAGATATGATGATTAAAATAGAGCCCGCGGATGAATTTCAATTAATTTCATTGATAAAATTAATTAAAAGATAATAAAACCCACCAAAATTCCCTTTTCAAAAGTTATATATAGTCCAAAAGGTCATTTTCAAAGTCATTTGTACTTTTTGAGTTTAAAAATCTTGTGAGAGACATTTCAGCCAGCTGGATCAGGATGCTAATCCCTTACCACACTCACCATTTTGAGCGCGTTCGATGTCACGAATGACCGACTGCATACGGACCTCCGGTATGTACCCATAAACCTCCTCATTTTTTCGTACAATTATGTTTTATATGCTTTTTATGCTCTCCACATATTTTAGCTAAATTAGCGCTTCCAAGCCGCGTTGTAGTGCTTTTACTCTCATGTAGCGCTTTTAGTAGGTATTTTAGCGCTTTGAGATTTAGCGCTTGCTTTAATTTCTCTAGCGTTTCCATAGGATAGTGTAGTGATTTCAATGATTTAGTGCTTAGGTAGTGGCTTTTAGTGCTTTGATGCCGGATTTTAGTGCTTAGAGAGTTCTAGTGCTTTGATTTGGTAGATTAGCACTTTCATGGTCTGTTGTAGTGCTTCTAATAAAGTGGCACTTTGATGGATTGTTTTAGCGCTTTGATGCTGTAAAACAACAGTTAGGGTAAAATAGCTCTTCAGATGCCTGTTATAGTGCATCGAAGTGTTGAAGTAGCACTTTCAAGATTTAGCACTTTGGATGCTTGTTTTAGCACATCCACATCAGAATTGGAGATTTTGACTTAGTTAACCTTGATTTTGACAATACTGATCATGTCCATTATTCAGATTGGTATAATTGATAATCCAAATTCTTGATGTTGGATTTTGATAATTTAAATAAGACTTACTCTCATGATAGGCGAGAAGAAATCCTACTTGTGATGATCCTTATGATAGGCGAGGAAATGATTTAATATCTGATAAATCTCATGATAGGCGAGATCAGATAATGTTTGATGAACTTCATGATAGGTGAAGTTTGTTGATGTTTGAGAACCTAATGATAGGTGAGGTTTGTTGATGTTTTCCCATGAATTTGATCAAAAATTCATACCAATTTTTGGTTTAGACTTGATAGTAGAATGACTTTTTGATTTCTAGACATAGTGCACTGATTATGGATTTTCCATTGTGTTGATAGGAGCATCTGGGTACTCTCTAGATGCGAGAGAGGTTTCCTTGGACTATGGACTTGATACCTCATCTAACACCAGATGAGATTCAGATTATAGGTCGATGTGGCCTCACCAGTTTACTTGACATGCCCTAGATTAGGATTAATAGGGGTCTTTTGACTGCTTTGGCTGAGAGGTGGCATAGTAACCACAACACCTTTCACTTACCCACCGGTGAGATGAGGGTCACACCTGAGGATGTGTGCCAGATTCTATGCATTCTGTTTAAGGGGGAGATCGTAGTGTATGATTCTCATGAGGCTGGTGGGAGAGATGCTCTCCGCAGAGTATTTTAGGATTAGGATATTGCTGGTCCAAGCGTCCGTTAGAGGAGGATTGCTGATTCATATGCTACACTACTAGTAGTACTTGTTGGATTTATTGGAGGTTTCCTTTGCCTTGATCATAGGTCAAAGGGATTCCTCGTGGGTTGGGGTAGGACTCTAGAGAGAATGATCATACATGGTACAAGATATGCATGGGGGATGTGCATCCTGGCACATCTCTATCATGATCTTCATTCAGTGGTGTACCTTGGGGCACATAGCTTATCAGTAGGGATGACCCTATTATAGGTGTGGGCATGGGAGCACTTCTCCATTGCTCGTCCATTTCCAATGGCGGATAGACCAGCAGGAAGACCATATGTGTTTTGGTACAGAGGTCGGCTTACCCAGGCCCGAATGGGTAAGTTTTAGCATTGGAGGTGGGTTTTTGATGATACAGAGACTGTTACCTGGCGGCCATACCTAGATTGTGAGTAGTGGGACGAGGATGATGCCGTGTTGGGGTATCTCTATGATTCCATCTACCTGATTGGCCAGACACGCTTTGTATTAGAGCAGTTTTTCTTCGTCGAGTGTACAGGCAGTATGGCATCATTCAATGTATGCCACAGGGGGTAGCCCACTATGCTAGACATCAGAGTGACATACCCGATTGGGGGCCTTGTTTGTCATATGATATTATAGTAGAGGGATATAGGGCACTGCAACCATTAGCCTGGGACATGCATAGAGACATTGTGGAGGCAGCAGTGACAGAGGAGTATGCTGCATTTTTGGCTTTGGTTCCACATCCCCGCATGACCATTCCAGACGAGCCAACACTGTTACCGGTAGAGGAGGATGTGGCTGAGGGTTCTACAGATACTGAGGGTGGTACTCCATCAGGCAGTAGTATGGAGAGTGGTAGTGATGGTGGTAGTGGAGGTGATAGAGGGGTAGGGCCAGTCAGTAGTGGTCTGTCATCCAGTAGGCCTCGCAAGAGGTGAGCAATGGCAGTACCGTTAGTGGACCACTAGAGATAGATTGCAAGTCTCCAGACACTGGTTTAGAAATTGTAGGGATAGTTAGTACAGGCATGGGGTTTACTTGTTCAGACCCAGACTCAGATGTAGGCTCAGGCTCAAGCTTATGCTCAGGATTTAGTCCAAGTTTAGGGATAGTTGGCTGTTGTATAGACTCAGGTTGCCACATTGACAGCCGAGTGAGATAGTGCACATCAGATTGCTGAGAGGGCATAGGAGATAGCTGAGACCCTACAGAGATGGCCGATGGTACCTCGGTGGGAGATTACATGAGAGAGGTTTTGTGGGTTGGTTGAGAGGCTGAGTTTTATCGGGGCAGATACCATGATGCAGTGCCTATTGATCATAGAGTTAGCTATGCCCCTTCGAGATCCAGTCATACTCGCACTCAAATAGTTAGTGAGGGTGTGACATAGCCTCCTTGAGGAGATCCTAGAGATCCTAGTCCTTCTGGGGGTTGTGGTGGTACTGGTCCTATTAGACCCGCACAGTCTAGCAGTAGCAGATCATAGATTCTATTGTGATTCTGAGATATTCCTTTTTGAGACATGATGTACATCACGATTTAGCCCATTTTTGATGTTGTATCTTTATTCATACTTCTTTGTATACTTGACACTGATGATATATACATGAGATGCAGTTGATGTGATTTTATGATGGTTTATGATTTCTAATTGATGGATGCATTTATTATGTGATTATGCAACATGTGATGATGTATATAATGAATGCTTTTTATTTTATGCAATGATTCAATGATAAATGTATATGCAGACTATATGATACATGGATGTATGATGTAATGTATAAAATTCTTAAATGATGATAATAATGATGATGCATTTTATTTTTATGTTGATGATAATAATAATAATAAATGATGATGTATGGATAATAAATGGCAATAATGATGATGATGTCATGAATGTATTTTATTTTACGTAATGAAATGTATGAATAAATGGAGGTATGGATAACATGATGATAAAAATGATGATGTATGAATGTATTTTATTTATGATAATAATGTATGGATGTTCTAATGGATGGATGATATAATATTTGATCAAATGATAATAATGATGATAAAATATGGTACGATAAAATGCATAACTATATGATGTTTAAAATGCATGAATGATGAATGATGACAACTTAAATGATGAAATGACGACTTTCTATTTTGGATTTATGCCAAGCATACTCAGTAATGATTGTAGAAAAGATAATTTTTTGATTGCATCCCTTATGCAACAAATACTCTGCAGATAATGAATTTATTATGAATGCAATCTAATTTTATCATGCAACTATATGCAAACCATTATCATTTTAACAGTATTTTTGTGCTTGGTATCATCATAGAGCTTTTATTGGATGTTGAAAGTGAGTACAAGCATTAATGGTTGTGTTAGACCAATGACGACCTGGGTACTTTTTTCATGATTTTTGATATTGCAAGTGAACACAGGCATCTAGGTATAATTGAACTGAGATGACCTAAGCATTCATTGTGTAAACAAGCAAAGATTAACCATTTGAGTGTGTGAATTCCGTATGTCATCAGTGATACATTTGCATAGCACATCCCTCGACAATTCACACATTTATATGATTAATTTACAGATAGCAGACAATAAAAATATCATTCTTCTTCCTTGTTTCTCTAGTGCAATACATATTCGAGTCACTCCAAAGAAATGATAATCAAAATGCAATTTATCCATCTTTTACTTAGAGTGTTTCATTCATTATTCAGATTTTAGATCATCCATCCTGATTTTTGTGATGTTTTTGGATTTTCGATTTTTGACCAAAGACCTAACCTACTATCTTATCCTAGGGGTCTCAAGGGCTAATCAAAGATTAGCCTTTCCTATGTTACACACGCAGAGACCACGTAGTTCGACTGACATAGACCTATGTATTTTGGATTTTTTCTTTTCTAGACTGACTTTTTGACATGTTTTTGGATTTTCAATATGATACAGATGGTTGATGTACTTCTGATTGATGATCGATGTTGCATTTCTACCTTTGTTGTCATTTCTTTCCCTACCGTTGTTTGCCCTTTTGGTGAAATCGATGCTTTTGTTGCCCCTAGTGATATCTAGATGTTGCCCCCAAGCTTTGGAGTGAGACTTGACCATGTGAAATGATATGATAATGGATGCAATGATGGCCAGACTAAAGACATGATATGGAATGATACTGACTGCCAGACTTAATGATCCTGATACATTTCAAAATAGGGAAAGCTGATCTTGAATCACATATGATGCTTGTTTCTAGGTTTTCACCAATATGTTTTGATTATACCCTTTGTTTTGTATATTTTTCTCATTTTTCTCATTTTCTTTCCTTTTTTGTATTTTCTTTTTTTTTAATATTTTTGTGTTGCCAAGATACCTATTTGCCAAGTTTTCATCAAGGAAACCTTTTTCAGAAGTTTGACCCATGCACTAGGAGATTCAAGTATAGAACTTTCTTAGATGGATACTATTGATAGGTTCATCAAACAAATCTCCTTCTGACATTGATAGTTGATATGCCCCTGATCCATACACTGATATGACAACAAAAGGACCTAGCCAGTTAGGCTTAAATTTCCCTTTCTTCTCCTTGTCCTGCTGATTCTTAGGGTTCTCTTTTAGAACCAAATCACAAACCTGAAAGACCCTCGATTTTACCTTGTGGTTGTAACTCCTTGATATTCTCTATTGATAAGCCGTTAGATGATTAACAGCTTGTTGACGACATTCATCCAGCAATTCCAGTTCCTATAGCCTAGAAACCCTATAGTCTTCATTTGAAATAATTCCTCTAAGTGATACTCGAAGGGATGGAATCTTTACTTCGATGGGTAATATGGCTTCTAATCCATATACCAAAGAATATGGTGTAGCTCTTGTTGGTGTTTTGATACTTGTTCTATAGGCCCATAGTGTTGGATTGAGTTGAACATGCCAATCACATCCAACATCATTAATCATCTTCTTTAGAATTTTGAGAATCATTTTGTTTGAGGCCTCTGCTTGGCCGTTTCCTTGAGGATAGTATGGTGTTGAAAAACGATGTTGGATATGGAACTTGTCACATAGTTCTTCGACATCTTGATTCTTGAAAGGTCGTCCATTATCAGTGATAATGTATTGAGGGATTCCATAGTGACAAATGATTTAGTTCAAGATGAAAGAGGAAATATGCTTCCTAGTGATGGTTGTAAGAGGTACTGCCTCTATCCATTTTTTGAAATAGTTTGTAGCTGTGATAATGAACTTGTGTCCATTGGATGAAGAGGGATGTATCTTTCCTACCAGATCTAGTCCCCATTGACAAAAGGGCCACATTGATGTAAAGGGATGCAGTTCTTGAGCTAGTGCATGAATCAGATTGTTGTGAACCTAAAACTTTTGACATTTTTTGATAAAAAGATATGATTCTTTCTCCATGCATTGCCAATAATATCCCAAACGAAGGAGTTTCTTAGCTAGAGTTATCCCACTTGAGTGAGTTCCACAAATACTCTCGTGAACTTCTTGTAGGGCCATTTCAGATTCATTGCGTTCTAGACATCGGAGTAAGGTACCATCAAGACCTTGACGATAAAGGATGTTTGTGATTAAAGTATGTCGGGTGGATTGGCGGATGAAGTTTCATTTTTCGTTCTTGGATAGATCATGAGGTAGGATATCATCTTTCAGGTAAGCATAGGTTTTTTCATAGATGGAGGTTTCAATGGTTTCTAGATGGCATATGGTAGTGGATTCTGAATTATTATGGGAAGGACATGATACTTGTTCTACCATAAACTCATAACAACCATGTTTCTCTGGCAATTGTAGTAACGATGCAATTGTAGCTATAGCATCTGCAGCTTTGTTCTCCGCCCTTGGAATTTGATCAAACTTGATATTGACAAAGAACTGTTTCAGATCATCTATTTGCTATTTGTAGGGCATCAAATTTTCATCTTTTGTTTGATACTCATCATTTACTTGATAAATGACTAGTTGAGAGTCTCCATATACTTGTAAGTCTGTGATTTTCCATTAAATTTCTATTTTGACCCTAATGATCAATGCTTCATATTCTGCTATATTATTTGTGCATTGGAACATTAGCCTATATGATTTTGGAATTGTGTGTCCTTGGGGAGAGATGAATAAAATTCCAGCTCCTGACCCTCACTGTGTGTACGATCCATCAAAATATAATACCCATTGTTGTGGCATTACTATCATAATTTCTACATCTAGAAACTCCATTGTCATTGGTCAATCATCTGGTAGAGGAGCCTCAGCTAACTATTCAATGATTGCTTGACCCTTGATTGCTTTTCTCTCCACATATTAAATGTCAAATTCTCTTAGGAGCATGACCCATTTTGCCAGTCTACCAGTTAAGGCAGCCTTACTGAGTAGATATTTTAAAGGGTCAATCTTTGCTATTAGCCTGATTGTATGAGTTAGCATATAGTGTCTCAGCTATTGAGTAGCAAACACCATTGCCAAGAAATATTTCTCTATGAATTTATAGTTTATTTCATATCCATTTAATGTTCTACTGATATAGTAGATGGCATGTTCTTTCCCTTCATATTCCTCTTGTGCTAATAGTGCCCCCAAAGAGATATCCATTGTGGCAATGTATAATATCAAAGGTCTCCCTTTTGTTGGTGGTATGAGAATGGGTGGTGACATCAGATACTGTTTTATTTGATTGAATGTTGTTTCACACCCATTATCCCATTTGAAAACCACATTTTTATGCAATAGATGATTGAAAGGATGATTTTTATCTACTAGCTGGGAGATAAATCTCCTGATCGATTGGAGCCTTCCCTGTAGTGATCTAAGTTGACTGATATTTTTAGGAGGTGGCATCTCCATTATTTCCTTGACTTTTTCTAGATCCACCTCAATACCTTTTTCCGAGACAATGTATCCCAACAGTTTCATTGATGTGACACCAAAGACACACTTCTTGGGGTTTAGCCTGACATTGAATTTCTCTAGCCGTGTGAAGATTTTGTCTAGAATATGCAGATGTCATCCATGTAATCTTCCATGAAGGTGTGCATCATATCATGAAATATTGTCATTGTAGCTCTATGATAGGTGGCTCCTATGTTTTTTAGACCAAATGGCATGACGTTCCAGTAAAAGGTTCCCCATGGACATGTAAAAGCCATCTTTTCTTGATCTTTTGGAGCTATTTTTATTTGATTGTACCTAGAGAAACCATCCATGATTGATAACATGGCATGCCCTATTGTCAAGTCCACAATGATGTTGATATTTGGTAACGGAAAATCATCCTTCGAGCATGCTTTATTCAGGTCCCTGAAATCCGTACATATCCTAATACTATTGTCTGGCTTTGAAATAGGTTCAATGTTTGATATCCACTTGGCATAGTCTATAGACCTTATGAATCCTGCATCCAACAATTTCTTTAACTCAGAATTTACCATTAATGAGATATGGGGATGCATTTTTCTCAATTTTTTCTTGATAGGCTTGATTCCTATGGGCAAAGACAAATGATGCATGAGCAGATTTGGATCTAAGCCTAGAATGTCAAAATATGACCAAGCGAAGTTGATGCTTCTTTCCTTAAAGAAATTGATGAATTTTGGTCTCTCTTGATCCGTCATGGATTCTCCTAGATGTAGGATTCTTTATTTTTCCTCAGTGTTGATGTTCACAGACTGTGTTGGTTCTACCAGGACTGATGATCGCTCATGATAATGTTTTGGAAGGGTGTCAAATATTCCATTTAGATCTATTTCCCCTATTTTCACTTTTGCAACTGGAATATTTGACACGCTTCTTTCGAGTCGTGTTCTTATGAGTATTACAGATAGAATTTGTACCAGGTTCAGCATGACATAGGAAATTAACGATGGAATTATCATTTGAAAATTGCGGTACAGTCAAAGGTTGAATAGGTTCCCAGTCAATAAGTTCGGGATGGATTAATGGCATGAAGTCATCGGATTGACTTAGGTCGATGGAAGTAAGGGTTAGGACAACAATATCGTCATAATTGTCATTTGGGATATCGAGATCCATGATGGTACCCTCTTAAAAATTATCTAGTTAACTCAAATTTTGTTCGTCCCCACTAGAGTCATCGATATTTAGTGATCTCACTACGAATGGTCTAGACCTAGAGCCTTGTCCCTCCTCACGCATAGGTGCATATTTTTGGATTACGTCAACTTGAATGTTGGTTAAAGATACATCGGAACCCATATCCCACTCATATTCATTTGAATCCATTTCAGAGCCATCTCTAAGCTGAAGGATTCTTTCAACAACTTTCTTTGTCATTTCCTATTTTTTCTATTTAGAATATCCCAATCCTGGTTTTTCTTTTGAATGTAGAGCGAGAGGTTGAATAGGTTCTATTATTCCATCCTTTCTTAATCCAACAGGTCCTTGTCCCTCATAACCCATATTTTTGAGGATAGCTTTCCCTTTTCCATACTTGTTAGTGTTGATATTGACATTTTTGATACTGATATCTGATGCTGAGGGTTCCTCATCCTTGTATAGCCAATTGAGGATTACTTAGTTATCTGACTCGTCCTCTATGGTGCTAGATTTTTTCAATCTTTCTTCAAGAACTATGACTGGTAATGATGTTTGATTTTTTATCATAGATGGTTGACCATATGTCTTAGGAGATGGCATTAACTGTGAAAGGTTAATTGATTGCTCCATAGAATACTATCCCATTCCCTTATCTGTCAGCTGGACTTGCTCTTGAAATTTTTGTGATAGAGAAGTTTGTGGATTCGGATTGTCTATTGATTGAGTTTCAACAAGACTTGTTTCTTTTTCTTTATTTTTCTTCTCGACCCACTTGGTGGTGATACTTGGATGTTTTTCTTCATTGGATGATTTTGAACTGGATGCTTCCATGTTGTGAGGCACAAAGGTATCTTGAGATATTCTCAGTGTGTCACAATGTTGTGGATGATTATAATCTGTAGCTATAGTCACCTCTTGACCATTTACTGAAAACTTTAGGCATTGATGATATGTAGAAGGCACTACCTGCATTTCATGGATCCATGGTCACACTAAGAGTATGTTGTAAGTCAAATCTCTTTCCAATACTTGACATGCTATATGTTTCATCATTGGCCCCACTTGAATGGGTAACATAATTAAGCCTTTAGATGATCTTTCTTCTTCATCATATGCTTTGATGGTCATTTTCCTTTGAACATCAATAGCATCATTGGAATACCCTAGTGCATGGATTAACTTGAGAGTGTAAATGTTCAAACCAGCTCCCCCATCTATTAGGATTCTCTTGATGTGATGATTATGGATTAAGACTTCGATATGTAGCGCGGTATTGTGTGGATGGTTTAGTGAGATATCATCCTATTCAGAGAATGATAGACAGTCTGGGGTAGTCAAATACCCCACCATAGCTTGGAACTGACAAACATCTAGATTCTTTGGTACCCTTTTGGCCACTAATGCTTGTTCTAGAACTTCCTTATGTGATGGTGATAATTTAAGGAGTTCTAGTATCGATATTTGTGCAAGAATGTTTTGCAATTGATTGACAATATTATAATGGGATGGAGGTGGAACTGCATGTGTAGACCCAATTCCCTTTAACACTACCTTGGATTTCCCCCTAGTCATTACATTTGCTGGCTGATGTTCTTGATGTTCTCTGATTTTTAGGATGTTGATTTGATTTTCAGGGTTTTGTATGCTAGGGAGCAAATTCAAAGGGGTAGTGTCGTTGGTGTCATTTTCATCAATGTTATGACCAATTGTATGATCACTCTCTATTTCAGATAGACAAAGGATTGTTTTGTCATAGACATGGTTGACGTTCCTACCTTTGTTGTTTGAAGAGGATGATGCTCCTTTGTCATAATTTAGCAAAGGATCTTTGAAGGCCAAATGATCATTATATTTTTGAGGTCCCTCCACATATACTTTGTTGTTGTCAATCAAATCTTGTATTGCGTGTTTCAACTCCATACAATTGTTGGTTTTGTGGCCTTTGTTATTATGATAGTTGCAGTAATCTGAGTCATTCCACCATGATGGTTTGACCTTCAAATCCCAGAATCAGGCTTCCCGTGTAGTGATAAGGCCACTGGTGACTAATTCTTTCATTACTGATTCCATCATTTGGCCTAAAGGTGTGAACCTTCACCAATTTGATGGATTTTTATATGATTATGTTTTTACGATCTCGTTGCTTTGTATCGTATTTGACTTGACAATTTGATCATTGTTTTGATTCTTTTATGTAGATGCTGTCAAGTTAAAAACTAGTTTGACATTTTTGGAATCATTTGTTGTTTCATTGGTAGTCGTGTTTCGATTCTTTTGCCAAAATTTTGGCTTGTCACTGCTTGAGTATTGATTGGAGGAGCTACTTGTGTTATTTGTTTTATCATTGAAATGCTTGATAACTCCTCTTTTGACTAATGCCTCTTAAATTTTAAGACCATTTTCTATAACCTTTTCAAATGTGGGAGGACATTGCAATTCAAGTCTATAACTCATTTCCTCCATCAAGTTGTCAATGAACAACTCCATATTTTCTTCCTCAGGAATGGATCGAGGATATCTAGTGAACAATCGTCACCATCTTTGTAGAAAAGACAAGAATGTCTCCCCTTTGTTTTGCTTTAGGTTATAAAGATCCTTTATTGTAACATCGTGTTGGATGTTAAAGGAGTACTGGGAGATGAATCTGTTAACTAGTTGCTCAACAATCCTGATACCTGGTTGTAGTTTTGAAAACCACTCCATACATGATCCTCCCAAGCTCCTTGGGAATAATCTCATTAAGTAAGTTTCCTCTTGGGAAAACTTAAGGCTCGTTGTTTTAAATTCCTTGATATGATGTATTGCATCCATTCTTCCATTGTATTTATCATATTTTGGAATCTCATAGTGTCTAGGAAAAGGTGTCGAAAGGATAAGGACAAATGTCATGTATCGCATATCTTTTGGTACTCCCTTTCATCATATCCTATATCTGTTATTGTAATATTTGCATTTGTGATGTCAAAGCAACAACTGGATCTATTATTTCTGTAAGTTGTAGTATTTCAGTCTCACTTATTCTAGGTGCTTCCTTCAAATGGTTTACGTCTAAGTCCTTAGGGAGTTTAGCCCTAGATTCAGCCAACATCGAAAGATACTTCTCCATGTCTTGTTCTAAGATTTTCTCCATAAATTTATGGAACTTGGGATCTTGTTGAGTTTTTTGGATATCCTCTGGAGTTATTTCATTCTTATTGTCTTGGTTCAGATTGTTCCAAGGATTCTCTTCTGCCATTTCTTGCGATTTTTTAAGTTCTTGTTCTAAGAGTCTCTATTTTTGGGACCTAGTGAAGATTGGCATACAAATTTCTACTCTTTCTTCCGAAATATTGATCTTCTATTCTGGATAGTGTCGATTGAACTTTTTAAAAAGTCGAATAAGATGACTGATCTTATTGATGAGACTATGTTAAAAATTTGATTACTATACTTGGTTTTGTGATAAAGGATGATAGTATCTTGATGAGGAAACTTCAGTGTAGCAATCAATTGTGTATTTGATTTTGACACTTCAGATTTGCAAGACCTTGTTACAATTGATAAGATTGGAAATTTGTATAAACCTATCTGACTTTGGTTCCTAGACAGTGATTCTGATAAAAAGAAACTTGCGTTCTGGTAAAAATAGTGGATAAAAGACAAACAGACTGACTGGTATGATTTTTGAACTCTGTATTTTAAAAGTGCTAAAATAGAGTACAAAGGCACTATTTCATAGAAGTGCTAGAATAGAGTCTCAAAGCACTGAAATAGGTGATAGAAGCACTATCTTGATAGAAGCGCTAATACAATGCTCGAAGGCGCTGGAAAAAGTGATGAAAGTGCTATCTTGACATAAGCTGTCAAACAGTGCTCGAAAGCACTAGAAAAGATGATGAAAGCGCTATTTTGATAGAAGCACTAAAATAAAGACTGTAAGCACTAAAACAGTGCCCATAAGTGCTATTTTATGAAAGTGCTAAAATAGTGACCCAAAGTGCTAAAACAGGTTTTCTAGAGCGCTAAAAACAAGACTTTTAAGACTCCCAATTGTAAAATCTGATTTGGCCTTGTGGCATACTATATCATAGATTGTGGAAGATAAGAATGATGTATGCATTGACTATGGTTGTGATGTTGTGTGAGAGATCTCCTCTAGAAGAAGGCTCATGAATAGAGTGGTTCTACTACATAATCTAAAGTGTGACCCCTAGGAAAATCATGATATCTGTGGATGAATGTTCTATGTTGTAAAAAGAGTTTTCGATTTTGATATAGAAAGTGCCCTCTTCTTAATTTATCTCAATAACTGAAAGGTTTCTTGGGTTTTTTGATTTTGATTTTTCTCTTGAGAAACGTGGTGGACTTCCACTTTCGAAGCATGAATTTTCTTGACCTAACTTGACTTGTCATTTTCAGGATGATCTTTAATTTGATTTTAATGAATTTGTGAAAACACAACAAGCAATTGTGAATATTTGTTTTAAACTGAATAGATCGTGTATGTTCAAGAACCATGAATGGTCCTTATTGATTTTCATGGGTTGCTTTGACAATTGTACATAGATCAAATAGACTCACACTTAAGGACAAATAGGTCATCATTATACTCACAACCCACATCTTGAATTGCGTTGATGCACACAGCCTTGTCACCCCTTAGAGGGTGCCTGTGTTTTTGTCATCCTCTGAGCAAACAGTTCTTGGCAATTATATGGTGAGTGTCTTGGGTACAGATTCTTCCCTCCCCTTGCACCATGAGTATGACAATGTATGGATATTGACTTGGCGGGATACTACTCTATGGTTCATAGATAGGGCTTCCGTGCGGTGTGACAATTGATAAACTCCCTCAGGAGACCTCCCAATCTTTAGAAAAAATATTTTGGGGATGGTTATCTTGCTCACTACCGTCAAGTTGGACTTTCATCAACAACTTTCATTTTTATTATAGTGGGTTAGAATCCTTGGCTTTAGGCATTCCCGTAGGGTGAGTACTTTTTCCCACTACGGCAGGCCTTCTAAAGGATTTAATAAAGCGTAAATAGCATGAAGTAAAGATGAATCTGGTGCTTTGGTCACCCAGTTAAGAGGATAGCATAAGCCTAATCACCACAAACATAGCATATAAGTTGTTCTATTTTAAGCCCAAAAAGAAATTTTCTAATCAATGTGAAGGTGTTGCTTCACAGAAATCATGTTGTTCTTTTTAACTTATACTGTAAAAAATGTGATGACTATCCTAGGATTGATGAATTTTCTTTTAAGAAAACAAAAAGTGGCTACCCTAGGATTGATAAATTTTAGAAAACTGGAAGTGACTATCCTAGGATTGATAAATTTTAGTCCAACTGTGAAAAAAAATTAAAATCTGGCTGTGGTCGCGTCGGATCCAGACTGATTTTATAGAAGCATTGAAACAGTCTACCAAAGCGCTATAACTTTTACCTGATGCGCTGAACTCAAAAGCGCGGAAACAAAACACCGAAGCGCCGAAATTTTCCACGAATGTGCTAAATCAGATATTCTGGAAATGAATTATCGAAGCGCCGAAACAGGCCATGGAAGCGCTTGAGTTGAAAGCGTTGAAAGTTTTAATGAATGTGTTGTAGTATCACGGAAGCACAGAAGTGCTGTATTTTTCCACAGAAGCACTATAGTATTTGATGAAAGTGCTGAAATAAAACATGTCAGAAACCTGCATGTCACTTTTCAGAAAAAAATTTATAAAATTGGGGTTAATGCCCCATGGTGGGTGCCAAATTGTAAGTGTGAATAAGTAAACAAGATTAAAACACTTCTTAATATGACATTATATCAAATATTAAACAAATTGAACTAATTCAAAGCAATAATCTATTGAAAGCGTCATATTGCTCTCTATCTCCAAAGATTTATTAAATCATTGTGGCTCTCAGATTGTGTAAGCAATGTGACTGTTAAAATGACTATCTGAAGAATGAGATGGATTCTAATGCAATGATATGAATCTAGATGATAATACTAGATGATAAAGAAACTAAACTAGTATGAATTCACATGGAAATAGATAAATGCAGCTATAGGAGGCAGCCATGATTGTGAAAGCTTGATTGCTTGATGCTGATGCTTGATGCTTGAATGCTTGAATTCTTGCTGAGTAAGAGTGCATAAGTTATATTATCTTGATCCCTTTCTTTGTTCAATGAGGCTTTATTTATAGATTTCCTGGTTGTAGAAATGCACAGGGAAGGCATTGAGAGGCTTGGATTCAATCTGGAGGATTGAATGGTGAAAGATGGAGGAGATTGAGATAATTTTGGTGATTGTCTCTACCCATGAAAACACCAAGCAAGAGAAGAGGGAAGCTTGATGGAGGAGGATTGAGAGAAGAATTTGGAATTTGTCTCCAATTTGTCTCCAAAACTTCCCATGAAGTTTCAAAGCATTAATTTTGGCATATTTTAGACATAAATTAGACATAGGATATCTAATTCATTTTTGAGGAAATATAGATGGAATATTCCTTATGCCTTAATTCAAATATTTTTGATTTATTTAAATTAGGAAAAGGGAGATAAATAATTTAATAAAACAAACTATAGGATTTGTTTATTAAATTAAACAGAGGAATATGACAATTAATCAATAAAGCGTTTGATCTTTATTTCATTAATTTAAGATTGATATGATAGAATAGAATAGGGATTTGATAATTAAATCAAACAAAGTATTTAATTTTGTTTATTTAATTAGTGATGAGATAATAGAAGAATTTAGAGGAATTTAATGTGAACTATATAAATAAATATTTCTATTTATTTAAATAGTAGAGGAATTTAGGATAATCAATTAAATAATTCATATTTAATTAATCAGATTCTCTAGACCATTTTTAGGTGTATACAATACCATATATATCTATGATGAAATCAAACCTTGAATAGTCTTGGGCATTTTAGATATAGGTTTTGGTTTTTCATGGTCTGTAAACCATGTTGTCAACATTGTCCTTTTGTCATGTTCTCCCATATTTGCATGAGCCTTTATAGATTCCTTCATTTCTAATGGACTCATTACTAGGAAAATGGGAATCCCAAATTTCCATGTAAGGGCCTTTGGGGTTAGGTCGACGTATACCGTAACTTCTTTCACAACAACCCTTCTAGTGGGATCATAGCATTTCAAGAATTCTAGGACTAACACTAGTTCTTCTATAACTAAAGGAAAAGTTGCATCCATGTACAATCCATTCGTAACGATTTTATGACCATTGATTCATGTTAGGCTGTTCTATTCTTTCCATGAATTCTTCCACCTTAAGTTACCCAGATGGGTATCAACTATTTTCCCATAAGTCAAAATGACTTAGGACTAATATAATTCAAATTACTCTTTGTTTATTCTTTTCCATGTACAAATGGTATCTAACTTGTCTACACATTTTCTAACATAAAATTTGTATGCCAATTAGGGTTAATTCTTTAATTCTACTTGCCCTTTCTAGTTGTCAGCATTTTACCCAATTATTTCTAGACAAATTGGATTTCACCTTGTTTACATTACTTTTATCATATGTAAAATAGAATAACATCTTCGAAAAGAAAACATAAACAAGATCTTTGCAATTCATGGGCATAAGCTACATGCAGATTATTAAAACTTGATTCAAAGCATACCTGTTTTGGTCGAGAATAGTTGTGAGCTAAAAGGAATAATTGACAATGGTTATACCTACTCTAATTTTAGTGTTCGCTTCCTTTACCTTTTCTCCTTTTGGGGGTCTTGACAAATCATTTGTACATGTGTTCGTGAATGACCTATGAAATTTTCAATGTGCAAAAATACTTATTAAATGACACCGTTATACCTTCTTGATATCTGTTAATCTTAACTCATCATTATTCATTAAATTCTCTAAGTATGTACAAAGAGTTGAGGTTAAAAATTAATTTCAAGGATATTTTTAGGTTTTCGAGCCTTAAACCTTTGAAATAAAGGAGGTTTAAAATTGAGCATATTTTCTTGATCTTTTGATGGATTTTGGAAAAATTGATCATCAAGAATTTTGACCTGATTAGGAATTGATATGTGACTACCTTACTTTGATATTTTTTGATAAATTTTCCCATGAGGGAAGGACAAAATTCATTATCAGAAGATCAAAATTCATTATCATTATCCTTTCTCAATTTGCAACTAGTCACCATAGGAGTGCACACCAATTTGGATTCTTCCATTCTAGACTTCTTTACCATCTCTTTAACATACTTTAGATTTGAAATGAAAATTTCTTTATCTGTTTGATTGATTTGTAGCCCAAGGAATAAATGCGTCTCCCCAAACATTGACATCTTCTCAATTTTGAAGTAAAGATTACTATATGCAACGCCCTTACTCAATCCTTATTGCATCAAATATTTTTACAATCTTGCATACCAAGCTCTTGGAGCTTGCCTCAATCCATACAATTCCTTTTTCAATCTACAAACCATATCCAATTGATCTTAAAACAAAAAACCTTTTAGTTGTTCCATGTAAACCTCTTCTTCCAATTCACCATTCAAGAAAGTAGACTTTACATCCATCTGATAAACTTTAAAGTCCTTGTATGCTAAAAATTCCAAAAGCATTCTGATAGCTTCCATCCTAGCCACCAGAGAAAATATTTCCTCAAAGTCTATTCCTTCCACTTGTGAGTGACCCTTACACATAGACCTTGATTTATTTCTTACCACTTCTCCATTCTCATTTAGTTTGATTTTGAATACCCACTTAGTTCCAATTATGCTCTTGTTAATTAGTCTAGGAACCACTTCCCAAGTCTAATTTTTTTCAATTCACATAAGTTATTTTTCCATTTCCTTCATCCAATGTTCATTTTTGCATGCCTCACTAACTATTTTAGGTTCAAATTTAGAGACTAAACATAGATTTACCTTAGCTTCAACAACTCTAGTTATTATCAATACTCCTTTCCTCTTATCTCTAATGATCTGTTCTTCATAATGATTCTTTCGCACATACTTAGGGGTCTTATGGGTCTTTTCTGGAGATTCTTCCTTTTCATTTTTCACTTCTTTTTCTTTAAATTATTTTCATCTTCTTCTATGCAAGTAGGTTCATCTAATACATATCCATATATATCAATTGAATTATGAAATTTTTTATCAACCTTAACATTTCCATTTTCAATAATATTTCTTAGCCTTTTGTTGTAACATTTGCAAGATTCTTTTTTAGTAGAATATCCAAGTAATATACCTTCATCGGACCTTGCATAAAACTTTCATAAGTTATCTTCATCTCTCTTGATATAAAATTTGCTTCCAAATACTCTAAAGTACTTCATAGTAGGAATCCTTCCATATCATAACTCATAAAGAGTATTTGTGTTGTTAGATTTTGCTTGAACTTTGTTAAGTATGTAAACAACAATATGAATTTATTTTCTCCAATAGACTTCTATTATATTTTCTTCTTTCATCAAAGTTCTAGTAGCTTCTTGAGTAATCGAATTTTTCCTTTCAACTACTCCATTATGTTGAGGAGTTATAGGGGCAAACAACTACCTCTTTATTCCATGAACTTCACAAAACCTATTAAACTCACCGGTGGTGAATTCTCCACCTTTGCAAAACCTCAAAATTTTTATCTTCAAATCCTTTTCATTGTTAATCATTGCTTTAAATGCTCTAAATCTATCTAGTGCATCATATTTCTCTCTAAGAAAAGCAACCCATGTCATTCTAGAGTAATCATTAATTAGAAGCATGAAATACTTGTCATTTTAAAGACTTCTCACCCTTGTAGGACCACAAATATTTGTATGTATTAATTCTAATAGTTCAATAATGGATTGTTCCTTTCCCTTGAAACTACTCCTTATTTTCTTTCCAAATCGACAATTTTCACAAATGACATTGATAAGCTTTGTCATTCTTGGTAGGTCTCTCACTACATGAACTGAACTGATTCTAACCAAATTATAAAAATTCATGTGGCACATCCTCCAATTCCATAACCAACTAACATTAATATGAGACATAAATAAATGACCATCAACACCCTTTAGCTAATAGATATTTCCATACATCCTCTTACCGACAACAATCAAAGTTTTAGACCCTTTTTTTTATCTTATATGTTTCATCCTAAAACACAAGATTATATCCTTTGCTACACATTTGTCCAACACTAAAATATTATTCCTTAAACCTTTAACATAGTAAACATCTTCAATATTATTCTTTCCATCAAAAATGATTGAACCTATTCCATAAATCTTAGCTCCTGAATCATCTCCAAATTTAGCTAATCCTCCATCATATTTTTAAATTTTCAAAAAACTTACTTTTGTCTCTAGTCATGTGATTAGAGAAACCACTGCCTACAACCCAATAGTTTTTACCATGTTTAACATGAAAATAAAAATCCAAAGTACCTTCTAACTTATCCTTCTTCTCTAGATCACTTTCCTTCACACAACTTTTAGAGTTAGCAGAAGTAGATTCATATTCATCAGCATCTCCATAATTAGATTCATTATAAAAAATACCAACATATTCTCGAACATAGTAACTTATTTTAATCATATTTCCTTTGTTCTCCTTACTTTTATTGTTCACGTCTTTTTTTGGACATCTTGAAGCATAATGACCTATATTTCCATAGCTAAAAAATTTGAAAGGTGATTTACCTTTGTACTTACCAGTGCCATTTTTAATCCTTCTTACAAAGTTAGCTTCCATATCATCAAGATCTTCTCCATTTTTATCTTCAAACTTTTCTAATTTTCCATCCTTGAAAGAAATCTCCACTTTTGTACCATTTCTCAAGCTAGGTTTTCTCATTTCAAATGAAGTCAGTGTACTAATCAATTGGTCTATAGAATAAGTATTTAAATTTGCAACTTCCTCAATAGCAAATACCTTTTCAATGTAAGAATAAAGAAGAGATTTGAGAAGCTTTTTTACCACCATAGGTTCTTTGACTTGTGCACCAAGACCTCCCATAACACTTACCAACTCATCAACTCTCTACATGTAGATTGTAATTGTTTCATCTTCAAACATTCACAGGGTCTCAAATTGTGCCTTAGATTTTTCAACTTTGCTTGTTTAACCTTATCATATCCTTCATAATTTCTCTCAAGCTTATCCCAAAATTCTTTAGCAGTATTAAGGTTCATAACTTTTACCAATTTAGAATTTGAAAGACTATTCATAAGAATAAATCTTCCCTTATCATTACCTTGTATGCGTTGATCTCGTCGCTTGTGCTTGGACCATATGTAGGTGCATATATTGATTCTTTATTTCCTTTTCAATGTCATAGCCATGAGATGCTAGATATCCTTCCATCTTAATCTTATATAATGTATAGTCGGTGCCATCAAATCTAGGGCAATCCAGCTTGTTTGCTAAACTAAATCTACCTGAAGTAGTAAAGCTCTTCTCCAACGAACCTTGATCTGATACCAATTGTTGAATCAACAAGAAAACTGAGAGGGGGGTGAATTTTTTGTAGAAAATTAAAAAATAAAAACCATCAATAGTAATCATATCCACAAGCATTCATAAAACCCTTATTCACTAGTGGAATTTGACAAATAAATGACTAGGTGACTAAAATTTTTAGTCACAACAACTAAAAATGACTAAATTCTACTATTTTTTTGCAACTCAACTATAAATGAGTGAATAAATGACTAATTCGGTCATTGACTAAAAAACTATTTTGTCACAAAAATAAAAATGACTAAATAGTTAGTCACCAAATACAAGTTAGACAAAAAAATTTAAAAATATTTCGGCTAATTATTGGCATGATGTATTGGCAGGATTCATGAATTTGTGTTTATTCATGTTCATTCCAAACCTTATTCATTTTAGAGCTCAAACACATTATTACAACTATTTAGCCTAGCATTGAGGCATGTGGTTTTGAATTACAACAATGGGGCGTGTGAACTACACTAGGGTTTTTGAGTTTCAACACTTGCATGGGCAATAAAGATTGTTTGGGAAGGACCTAGAGAATTCTGAAAAGGAGGAAAAGGACTTCAATGTTTTCTACAAAGTATTTGAAGTATGCAACAAAGTTGGATTTGGGGATGCCCTTTGTAGCGAATTCAAAGGTAATTCAAACTTATTACATTAAACACAAAATCTATTGCTTTCTAATTGGCAACTTATAGTAGTTACAATCTACTTCTCTTAATAATTTTCTTTTACAATCTTGCCACTATTTTTCTTTATAATGTGTTCGAGCTAAATATAATAAAATCTAGGTGTTAGTGCCAAAATAGAATTTCCTCAAACAAAATTGATACATTTTCATTGCAAGTGCAAACTGTCCTTGTGCAAAGTAAACATGTGCTAGATTTACCCACACATTAGGTATCAAAGATGTTTCCTACAACATCTTCTTGTACATATGTAAATATTTCCTTTCCAATATCAAATTGACCCCTTTTAGCTAGCACAATGGCTGCCCCAGTTGTAGCATAAACATTTCCTGGTCTCTGTGCCAACACTTTACAATGGTTTCTCCATTTACAACATAAATATTTTCACTGAAAGCACAAACTATCCTTGTGCAAAGTAAACATGTGCTAGATTTACCCACACATTAGGCATCTGAACAAAGATGTTTCCTACAAAAAATTCTTATACTTGTGTAAAATTTTCCTTTGGAATATCAGATTGACCCCTTTCAGATAACGCAATGGCTGCCCCATTTGTAGCATAAAAATTTCTTGGTCTTTGTGCCAACAGTTAAGTGGCCCCTTTTATGACATTAAGATCCTCTTGAGTTATTAATATAATCCTATTTTTCAAGAGAAAAATCCCCAAGGACCATGGGAAATGAATGATGGGAATTTGAGTTTCAACTTGGTTTCATTTCGAAAAGGGGACATTACATTGTACAAAATTTGTTTAACAATAGAATAATTTAATCCACCTATTTGAGACTATAAAATAAAAATAGATGAATTAATCTATTTTCAACTACAGGTTCTTTTAATCTAGAATTTGATAGAAAGATAAAGCATAATACATTGAAGGACATCAAAAATGTTCTAAAATAAAGACTAAAATAGGTTGACCATAAAAAACAATAAAGAGGAAAAATAAAAAGATAACATATAGATGATTCATTTGAGGTTTTTGATAAAATCTCATTCAACTATGTCAAATGGATTTGGAAGGGGAAAAACATATTTCATTGACTAAAATTTTGAGATAGCTGATCCATCGTCATTGGATGCATCATCTTCTCTTGGAATCTATTTCTACAATGCACCAAGAGAAGATGATGTATATAATTACGATGGATAAGCTACCGCAAAATTTTAGTCAATCAAATATACTTTGTCCCTTCCAAATCCATTTGACATAGTTAAATGAGATCTTATCAAAAATCTCAAATGAATCATCTATATTTTATTTTTTACTTTTTCCTCTTTCTTCTTTTTTATGGGCAACCTATTTTAGTCTTTATTTTAGAACATTTGTTGTGCTCTTCAATGTATTATGTTTTATCTTTCTATCAAATTCTAGATTAAAAGGGCCTATAATTGAAAATAGATTAATTTATCTATTTTTATTTTACAATCCCAAATAGGTGGATTAAATTATTCTACTGTTAAAAAAATCTTGTATAATGTAATGTCTCCTTTTTGAAATGAAACCAAGTTGAAACTCAAATTATCATCATCCATTTCCCATGGACCTTGGGGATTTCTCTCTTGGAAAATAGGAGCTAGGTTTGGTTAAAGCTTAAGAATCCTAGACATCATCATCATATGGATCATCTTCTCTTGAATTCTATTTTTGCAATGGTTTATCATCTTCAGAATCAGAGTATGCATGTCTCCTTCATAATTTTGTTGAAATTGGAGAATTTGTCTCACCATCATCAGAGTCTTCTAGACCTATAGCTACAAGAAGATCTTGGGAATTTTCTACATCATCTTGTGCCTTATCACTCATATAATTTTCCTCATCTTCTATGGAAACATTTTTTCCTCCATATAAGAATCATAAGCCTTGTGGTCCTTATCCTTCTTCTTTTTCTTCTTTTCCTTTTTTTTTTCTTCTTAGACTGGCCAACCTCATCATCATCATCATCCCTATCCTTACAATTACTCTTGCATAATTCTTTCACATGTTCAAATTACTCTTTTTGCATCGCTTGCTGAATTTATTCCTCTTGTTTTCTCATTTCCATCTAAATGCTTCATTCTTCATTAGCTTTTCATTATGCTTCATCATCCAAGACAAGTTAGCGTGATAATTTAATTGATTCTTTTTCTTTAAGCCAGTCATTTGTTTTTAGTTCCATGTTTCCAAGTATTCATAAAGCATTTGATGAGTTTTTATCCACCTTATGCGCATCACCAATCAATTCTAGGCTTAGTTGGATCTCATTTTGAGCCTGAGCCACATCTACAAGATGTAGATATGCATCCACATAATCAAGAAACTTGAACAATATTAGCTTGTATAAAATATTTTCTTTCTCAATATCATGTATCTATTCAAACAACCTAGAAAAATTAAATAGTGTTGTGACTTTATCCAATGGTAACTCAAGTGAAACACCACCTTCTTCTAGTCGATGGAGGAATTTCATATCCTTAAAGCATATAGGAAAAAACTATAGAATTGGTACTAGGGATTTTATTTATGAATTAAACACAAATGCCATTTCCTAATGACTCCATAAAATTTTGTTGATCCAACTCTAGTTCATCACGCTCAAAATAAAGAAGCCCACTGGTTTTTAAAAATTCTATGGGTACCTCTTCTCTTCTCTTCTTTAGAAGAGACTTTGTTGTCTTAAGAGAATCTAAGGCTGCACTAGGGTCTATCAATATTAATAACTCACCCATCTTGATAGATGCATGGGCATCACATGGATCTATGCAAGTTTCCTTTCTTAAAATTTCCAAAGACTTCTATGCCTACCCTTGTTGAGCATATATATGGCCTACAACTTTTAAGATCTCATAGTTCTCAGGGTGGAACTCTAGAGCCTTTTCAAAATTTGAGAGAGAACTCTTAAGATCTCTCAACTTCAATTGAACCTATCCACAAAATCCTATGGCCTTTGGCTTTCCTTGACTGATGCCATAAAATAGCAGCCAGAGGTGTCATAAAAACCTTTACTATGATAAGATCATGCAATATTATAATATGAATGAGATTTCATTAGAGGGTGGCCAGTTAAAACAAGAGCTTTCTCAATCAATTGTTCCACAAGAAAATTCTTCCCTATGAAGAAAAAATGGTTTCCTAAATGATTCAATGCCATTGCACAGTACGGGTATAATTCAAAGGATTTATGCATCTTTTCCATTTCTTCATGAACACTACCTTTTTCACTAATTATGAGAATCCTATAATTAAAAATGCACAAAACTGACCATAGAGATTTCTCCCCATTTCAAACAGAAAAATTTCCAAAAAAATGCATTTAAAACATGCCAAAAAATGCAAATAAAATCACATTGATTTTTGCACCAAAAAAAAACCATGAGACCATAGCTTGTTGCTTACTATTATTATTTGATATATTTTTTCCAAGCATCCATAGCTTATTTTAAATCACCTATTTTGAGGATTTTTTCCATAGCAACAAGGCAATGAATTGTTTGATAAAATTCTTTGGTATAGATGTATGAAAAATGTGGTACATAGACAAGGCAATGAAATTTGGAAAAATGCATCAAAGAAATGCAGTCTCATGGTGATGGAATTCCATGACAAGTGAATTGTTATGGATTTTCATGGCATTCCATCACCATGAGACCACATTTATTTGAGGCATTTTTTAAACCAGCTCACTGCATTGTCTATGTTATTGCTTACTATTATGATTTGATAGATTTTTTCTAAGCATCCATAGCCTATTTGAAAGCACTTTTTTTAGGCTTTTAGCCATAGCAACAAGGTAGTGAACAATTTGATAAATTTTTTTGGTAAAAAATATATATGAAAAATGTAGTAGCATGGACAAGGTAGTGTACTATTTGAAAAAATTCCTTAAAGAAATGTGGTCTCATGGAATGCCATGATAAGGAAATGTAATTGGCACCTGCTCCTAGTTATTAGTTATGATTGCATAACTGCTTAGGTTGAATTTATAAAAACTATATTGTAATTGATTTTTTTTCATCTCTCAGCATCTAGTTATTAGTTATGTAATGTGAATTAATGCTTTGAGTTTGAAAGATGTGCAATGCAATGTAATCAACAATGCAAATGATTATGATGATATTTTGTCACCTTAAGAGGTTAGCTTGTCACCTAAACATTGGTTATATGTATGGTGTAATTTATTATTAAATGTAATTCATTCTTCTTAGTTTTCTTATTTTGGTTGAAATTAATTTTGTTTATTTAAAATATATTTTCTAGATGCTAGAATTTTCTTGTATGACCTAGATGATAGCTTTAGTTTTTAATACAACTTCTAGCCTTTACATGCATTGAATATGCTTGTGTGAAGGAAACAATAATGAACATTTGTGATTTAATAATACACATAGATATCTTAACATTAGGTGAACTAAGCCTCCTCATTACAAACAAATAAATGATTTGTTAGGTTTGACTATCACTAAAAACTAAAACTAAAGTACTCAGTTCCTTCTTGCTTCTAAAATCTATAGCCTTATGTCCAAAATTTTTGCATGGAAAATAATGACCATTAAATGATAAGTACCTTTGAGAATTTGGTTGCCTAACTAGAAGTATTTTTGTAGATGTTCTAGAGTTCTAAACCTTGCTTGTTATAATAGATCTTTCTTCAGCTTCAACTGCTTTTCCTTTAACCTTAGTATTCTTATTTGAGCTTTCACCTGAGAAGCCAAGTCCTTCCTTATCCTTGTGAAATTTCAATAGGGACAAGAGTTCATCCAGAATAATGCTACTTTCACATACTCTTGCTTCTGATTTCAGCCTTCTTAACTATTGATCTAACTTCTCATTTTCTTCCAATTTCTCTTTGATGGTATCCTTGAGATTTTCTTTAGTCTTCTTCCATTCTTCCATTTTTTGTTTGATTGTATCTTTGATATTTTATTTAGTCTTCTTGCATTCATCCAACCCTAGCATTAGATTCACAACACTTCCCTTTGAATCCTTTAATTCCTCACCGACCTCTCTGTTTCTTGCTTTGAATTTCTAAACTTTCTCCCTTAGTCTTGAGATATAAGCATTTTCCTCCTTGATTTTTTTTTCAATTCCTCATTTTCAAATTTCATGCTTTCTATATCATCTAACATTATATTCAATTCTTCATCAAAGTAATAATCTCCTACCATCTATTCAAACTTCCAAGATCTCTCTCAAGTGGTTAAGCTCTATCTGTAAGGGACTGGGCTCTGATACCAATTGTTGAATAGTCTGGATAGCTAAGAGGGGGGTGAATCAATTATCATAGAATAATTTTCTTGACTTTAATTAATTTAGAGAAATCTTAAGTCAATTAGATAATAGATAAAATACATATGAACATGAAAGAACATAACAACACCATGCATAATGAACACTAGAATTCACATAGAAACCTAAGATGGGAAAAAACACAGAGAAAGCTAATTCTCAATTATAGAACATCGGTTAAGGTAATTTTTACAAAGGCTCACTGCCAAATTTCTCACTGCAGGTAAGGTTCACTGTCGATGGGATCACTGCCCGACTAATACAAAAATATATGATTACAAAATAGTATTATTGAAAAAACATGAATTGATGTAGTTGCATCTACATATGCATAAAGTTAATTCTGATTTAGAGCACAATATCTATCTACAATAGATCCAATCAAGAATCTTCTTCCCACCTTCCTTACATGGCCTCTACACTATTGAGTACTTCTTCCTGACACTTGATTTCTACTTCCTTCTTTATTTCTTGTCACATAATCCTCCACACCCTTTTCTTTGTTTGCACACACCAAACTTCTTGTTCAGAACCAAAGATATGTTCAATATATATATGCCCATAGAAAAAAATAAGTTGGCCTAGCAAAACATGTCAACTTTGAAGAATAACCTTGAATTATTTAGTAAGGTGTGGCACATTATCACTGGACACAAAGGATAATTCACACATAAATATATTCTTACCACGTCACCAAAAGACCCATAAATAGGTCATACATAAGATAAGTTCATCACATAGCATAATTACCAGAAGATAGTGAACTTTGAATTACATGAGATATATTTTGGAGCCGATAGGAATGCCACAACCAAGACCAAGTCTTGATCATCATCAAATTTAGTACCAACCAGAGGAATGCAATTAGACATACCAAAACTTGTAACATGCTACATGAATGTCTGAATAGCAAAGATACCTGGAATAAGCTTTAAGCATAGCAACCAATATCAAAATATTAGTCTTCATTATTTTGCATTACCAGTCTTCCATAGATGTCCCAAAAAGAAGTACTACCATATCTGGATCAAGGATAACATCCACACTATGCAAAATCATAGCATACGATAGGATAGATCATTTATGTATATCATCTGGAGCACAACCTTCCAGATCCTAGGTTTTCACATCAATGACAACAATGCCAAATCTTCTTAACAACATCTCAACAATTCCCACCTAAAATACATAAAAATTACAATATTGTAATTCGAGACCACAACTTATTATATCATACATAGTATTATGAACAAATAATTGAGACCAGAATTTGAGCATAAATTAGATCTTCTTTTCCATTCATTGCTTCAAATACATATTACAATATAACTTAAGTCTCCTCATATATATTTTTATAAATTCCTATGATGATGATATCAAAATTCAGTCTTGGTTTATCTTTTATAAGAGAAGCAACAAGATTCATACTATTACAAAGTATTGCATCTTTTCAAAATTCACGCCTCTTTGTATAAAATAAACTAAACATTAGTTTTTCTTAAAACATAAATAGATAAAGTAGATAACTAATGAATTTTGTAGCACTCATGACACCATAGTTCGTTAATCTCTACAAGGCACCTATGAACACTGAAGATCTATTCAAGATCCTTGCTCCATATTAGTGTATCTAAATGTATGATTCTTTCATTGTGACAAACCCAAGGCCTACTATTCAAGAGGACCCAAATACTTCCGCTCCCACTCATACACTGTATAATCATGTGGCCATTTGTATTCTTGAATTTTCAATATATTTGAAAGGTGAATCTTCCATCGGCTATCTAGTAACACATTACCATCCATGATAAACTTAGAATATCCAACATCCAACACTATTACTCCATCCATGATTAAGTCAAACCTATCAAGACTCGACTCACCATCGTTTTGTATGTGAGTGATACACTATGGAATAATCTGGCCAAATTTACTCTTCCATTCATTGAGGTCCTTCAAGTGGTCATCATCTTTCTTTATTTTGGCACAAACCACTACTTCAAAGTATGAAATGAATCTATTCTTGTTCTAATGTTTTTGTCCTCTCCTTGTATATATTGGAATTCATCTATAACTATTTTGGCCATCTGCTCTGTAGGTTTTAAAGTTGTAGGAGCCTCAATACTCCTCTGTAAGATTTTGCACAAGGTTAACAATGTGTTGTGTATGGGTTACTAGTTCTTAAAAAGGGGATCCAATATGGGTACATGAATTTTCATCATATCAATTGTCTATGTTAGTGAGTTGTAGCAATCATACACACTTTCCAACTTATCCATAATTAACTTCATCCTCTTCTCGAGGACCTTCTCTAAAAAATTGAAGATTTTCTTATTCACTCCTTCCTTACCCTCATTGTTGGCTTTCTTTAAATCTTCAATCTCCTATCTAAGAATGCTCACTTGTTTAGTAGAAGCAGTTTATATATTAACTAGTGGAGCAGGAGGAAGCTAGTATAACATTATTTCCTTTTTCTATGAGGGCCCTTTTCCTTTCAATTGTTCCTTCAACTTCACATTTAACATGAAAATTTATTTTGACTTCATCATTTAAAATTTTTTGTTGCTTTTCGTACTCTCCCAATATAGCTTCCATCTCCTTAACTACCGCTCAAGTGAACATAGTTGAATGCATTGTCATGGTTGTATCTTCTAGAGGAGATGTATCCTTTAATGTTTTCACCATATCCATCCCTTTCATTTCCTGCACTACATCTAGTAACCTTGGTTTTTGTGAACTCTTTTGTTTGGCCTAGAATGCCAAGGTTTCAATCTTAGGGTTATACCATGTGCCACTTACCGCTTCATTTGAGTCAAACTCAACAATCAAAATTAATTCTTCCTATGTTCTCACTCGATCAAGTAAAAACATTCTCTTTAATTCCATACTAGGGACAATAAGTATATTACTTTTCAAAATCATCTCTTTAGCCTCTTGTGGGATGACATCAATATTATAAATCCTTAATTTATTAAAATTTTGGGCTACTATCTGGTCATGTTGGGATTCCTTAGCTCCCATATTATTTATTTCAACCCTCACTTCAAACTCTCCCATTTTCATCTTTAATCCAAAAGTCTTTAAATTTAGGGGTTTTGATAAATTCATCATCTTCCAAGAATCTGAGAGCTACAATTACCCTCTCATCTTCATGCATTTCTCTTTCTCCTTGTACCTGAATATCAGCTCTAGCTTCAGGCTTGTGGTCTTCAGTTTCAGGCATAGGTTGGTCCACTTCAACATCATCCTTGAAATGTCTTAACATATTATCTGCTTCTTTTGTATCTCCAACCTCCTCACTTATTTCATAGGAAACAAGTGGGTCTATCTCCTGTGCCTTTTATTTTTTAGAAGGTGGTTATTTAGGAGGTGATCCTAGAGAAGCATGATAGACTAAAACAATATTCAGAGTTGTTTCTATAATTACAATACCATTCGGCCTTTTGGGAGAAAATTTGGCAAGTTTCCCCATCTTCAATATAAACTTATCATATAATTCAGGAAACTTATCAATCACCATATCACTCCTCTTGAAAGGATTTACTTCTATAGATGCATATAAATGTCCTTGTAATCATTTTTATCCCTTGCATATTTCATATAGTCATATGCATAAATCATTTAATCATTTGCATAATAATTAATCTTCATCCATTTATATGTTTTATTGAATCATTTAAATACATAAAGCCATTTAATCATTTATCTAAATTCTTAAATAATTAAATCATTTAATTCATAAAATAATTTAATCCATTAAATCATTCATAAATTCACTTTTAATCCTAATTCCTAAGCCTCCATCATATCATAAAGTCACTCATTTATCTCTCACATTCCAATCAATTGCATTTGATTAAAGAATATGGGATAATTATTCATTTCTCATCTCATGCTTTTTTATCCCACATCTCTCTTGTAACATGAATCCACTCTGTGAGGAAATCTATAAAATCCTCTTCTCACCAAAAAGCATATACATTTTGATCACGAACTCCAATCTCATTCTGATCACATCCAATTCTACATAGCTTCTTATGCTTTTGCTGCAAAAATTTGAGAGAAAAGACAAGATATTATGGAAAGGGTAACAATGGAGTTTGATTTCTTTTGAATGCTCATTTTTTTAGTTTTCATAGTTTAGCTTTATTTTACATGTTTTTTCATTTAGAAATGCTCCATTGATGTTATGTTGAAAAGTTGATTTGGATTTATAGTGTCAATTAGTTTTTTTATTTTCAGCATGCACAAAATAGTGAACCCGACGTGTAGGCCTAATGGTTTTCTAGTTGTAGTGTGTTGTAGATTTAAATAATACATTGGCTCTTAATTTAAAATTGGATTTAATTTAGCATTCACTTTCTCCTCAACTTGGATTGTGTGATAACAATGGAAGATGTTTTCTATTTTCCCATATGAAATAATTTCATATATTTTTACTTGGGTGCACATGAAAAAATTTGATAAGTAATCTAAAATGTAATTTTCTATAATATGAGGAAATGAAGAGTTTGATGTAATAAATGAAGAATAATGATGAATAAACAATTTTTTGTAATAGCCTCCGAATGCATATGAGGAAATGAAGAATAATGCCAAACATTTTTATGAGGAAATACTTGCTGCACTATTCACTTTTACCATTATACATGAAGAGACAACTATAAAATCTGTTTTCATGGCATGATTTGAAGTCACAAATAGCTAGGATAAATCTAATGGAAGTTTTGATGGCCTTTTTGTGCTCATAAAATTATCTTTTTTGTCTTTGATTATGAACTTTATGTGATACAAAGGTAGCAAAGGCATTTTAAGTCTTCAGCAAAGGCATTTGATGTCTTCATCATTTACCATCTAAACAAATGTGATTGATGTCTTAAGCATTCCCCATCTCAACAAATGTGTTTTTGTGCATCTCTACAATTGTGGCATAATCTTTTCCTGTAATATTTTAGTTTGTTGCCCAACTCTTTGTTTGCTGATTGTTTGTCATTTTGGTTTTTAATAGTCAATCTAGCTTATGTCAGTTTTGATTGAATTAGTATTTTATTTAGTTTATTTTTAATTTAGTTTTAGATTTAATATAATTTAGACTAATTTTAGATTCAATTTAGTTTAGTTTTAATTTAGGTTTAATTTTTAATTTGGACTTAGTTCAATTTTAATCTAGATTTAGCTTTTAATTTGGATTTAACTATTAGTTTAGATTTGAATTTTAAATTTTAAATTTTAATGTAGCTCTTAACTTTTAATTTTAATTTATCTTTTAGCCTTTACTTTTAATTTAGCTTTTAGTTTTTAATTTAGATTTAGCTTTTTTATTTAGATTTTATTTTTAATTTAGACTTAATTTAGAATGTAGATTTAATTTAATTATTTAGATTTAATATAATTTAGGATTAACATAGTTTAGAATTAATTCTAATTTAGATTTAACTTAATTTAGATTAACTTTTATTTTAGATTAGCTTTTAATTTAAATTAGTTTTTTTATTTAGATTAGTTTTTAATTAAGTTTTGTCTGAATAAAAGTGGCTTAGCCACTAAAATTTTATGTATTTATAAAGTAGATTACAATAGAAAGTTTAAACTTGATCCTGTCTGAGGAGAGCCCAAATTTAGTACAAATATACATCGCATACAATGAATACCAACAAGAAATGGGATACCCAAAAAATAAAAAAGATTTACCACCCACCAACCCCCAATCTAGCACATGCTAGACAAGTATGCTAAGCTCATAGAAAAAAAATGAGCAAATTCAATCTTTCTAAGAGTCTTCTTCCATAGAAGAAGAGATAGCCTCACAATGAGATGGAAGCAATGGATTATACATATTGGAAGCCTTTTCTTTCTTCTTGGTATAAGCTAAAACTTGATCAGAAGATTTTGATCTTGCAACAATGTCAAGCAAGAAGTGAAGTGACAAGAAAACATCTACTCCCACTGCAAGGATTTTTGGAGAAATTTTTCATGTAAATCATTGCAATCTAGAACAGACCTTGCAAATTCATCACAAGTAATTCCAAACCTGAGAATCCACAAAAATTCTCCACAAAAACCATTAGACATTAATTCATCATGAGAAATAAAACCCCCAATAGGAAAAATACATGCATCAAAATGATAATTATCCAAAGCATGACGAAGTTCCAAATTAGAAAATAAATTTGGCTAAACAAATTTTGTAGCAAGAACCATAACCAATTCAATGTCCATAAGAATTCTAATTAAAATATTAATAAAATGAGAAAGCACTTCATGAAACATGGCACTACTATTATTTCGAAGCCAATGATAGCCCACCACCCTTTTGCAAGCTAGATAAGAATCTTCATCATCCAAACAAAAGATTTTACCCAATTTTTCATGGTCATAGGGATGAGGATCACTGTATTCCTTCCCTTTCGAAGGTATTGAAATTTTGTACCAATTGCTACCAGGAGAAAGTGACATAGTGTCAATGAGATACCAACAAAGAGAGACATAAAACACCCACTTAAATTGGATTCCAATTCAATCATTTATATCGAAAGAAGAAGGAAACAACAATCAGCTCATATGGGAAATGTATCTCGACTCACATTTCAAAAACCATCATTGAAATCAACTAGCTAAAATAATGATTGCAAGGTAAGGTGCAGTCAGCCTCTGATTTAATTTTCCAAGTGAAAGCCATGCATATGAACCGCACACTTGAGAATGATTGTAAAGGATCTCTTAAGTGTAAACCAGATTTAAAATAATTATGTGAAGAAATATCCATTCTCCACGTGCTTTGGAGACAGGAGAGAAAAATCCTAGATCTTATAGATATCCACACCTGAGCTAAATAATAGCAGTGTCACATATCATGAAATCATTGAAAAGAAAGTTTCTAACTATCTTACCAGGTAATTATGCAAGGTCAGATGTGCTAGGGGCCAAAAACTATAATGGTTGAAAAGCAATGTTGTAAAATTTAATAGCTAATTATTATTAGTAATCAAGTTAAGTCGTCAATGCATTATTATGGAATGATAGGTCGAGATGAGTTTAAACCCCACGAATTGACTTTTCCTTCATTGGTTATGTGGGTATGTGTAGGATCATCATGGAAAAAATAGGCCCTTAAGTGGAATTTTTTTTAGAAAAATCAGAGTTTGGCAACTTCACATAAAAATTTGAATAAGTTATCTATATTATTTCAAAAATATGTAAGAATAGAATTTGTATAAAATTGTATGTAGTTTCTAAATTACTAGGTTTATTTACAAGAAAATAAAATCTATTTGGTGAAAATTTGGAATTTCAATACAATAGTACTTAAATTTTAGGGAAAAAATAAGAAGTAGGTGTTTGCTCGACCACCCTAACCACATTAAAATGATAATTATTTTTTATAAGATTTTAGATATAAGTAGAGGAATCATGTCCCAATGTGATGCATATTTTTTGTAATTTTTTTCTAAGTAAATAATTAATTATAATTTTTTTATGACAACTTTTAAAAAATATAAAGACTCATATGTCTAACCAACTTAACTTTGTCAAAACTTTATCAAATTCATTTTTTTATTTTTTTATCTTATAGTATGTGAAGCATAGAATGTGATGCATGTTTTGGATTCAAAAAATATGATACCCTTTGAAAGCTATAGATTTTTTTCAATCAACCTAAAAATCAGGACTTTAGTTGTAATTCAATAGAAAATGAATAATAATAATTTATTAAATTCAAAGTAAAGCATAATTTATATTGGTGGAAAGCTGAAAATCTCCTTTAAAAACCCTTTTCGTTTCATCTATTTTGCATAAAAAAAATTCATCAGCCACATACCCATCATATTGCCACTTTTTGGCCCATCATGATTCTACACATACCCATGTCATATCAAGAATGATTTAAAATCCCCTTAGGAGTTAACTTGGTTAACTCTGTTATGGCCGGAAGATCAGTTTCAAAAAAATTTGCGTAAGGCCATTGATTATCAATTGCTTTATTTGCAAGGAAGTTAGCCACATAGTTTGGTTCTCTATAGGAATGAGATATTTTGTAGTTGGAAATAAGGGATAATTGTGATAGAAATTTTTCTAGTAGATATTGTAGTTGTCATAATTGTGACTCTTTATTTCTAATTGCATTAAAAATAACCATTGAATCCCCTTCTAACATGATATCCTTAATTCCCATTTCATGAGCCAAATCTAGACCAAGACTTAAGGCTTCCAACTTAGCTTTATTGTTCATCCTAGAGGGAATGATCTTACATGAAACCTTCAAGAGTTTTGACTCTGAGTTAGCTATGACAGCCTCGATGCCGGATTTACCATGGTTACCTCTTGAAGCCCCATCGAATTTGAGCTTCAAAAAGTTTGGAGGGGGGAAGCCATTTGGCTTCATTTCTTTCTCTAATTTTATCTATCTTATTTGTAATGGAGCCATGAAATGGCAAGGATTTAATAGAAGGCCAAGCATTTATAATAAAGCTACCCCAGCTTGAAAATTATTTCATGTTGTTAATTTTTTTGAAGATATGAGTTTTGACCGCTTCAGAAATTAATTTTTCAATCTTGAAAAGGATAGCTTCTAAGGAAGTAGCGATACCCCTGAAAATTTTGTTTTTTCTTTCTAACCAAATGTTCCAGAGGAGCAAGGAGGGGGAAACCACCCATGAACAAGAGAAAAAGGAGGAACAAAAGCATAGTGGCCAATATTTGAACTAAATAGTCAGCAAAGGGCCTATCACTAATTGCCAACCCAATTTCTAAAATAACTAGTACCAGCATTGAGAAGAAAAGAGACAATGCAAGAAAAGATGGTCTATAGATTCTAAAAAGTAACCACATAAAACACAAGGGAAGGTAGCAATGATGCCTAACCTATCCAATCTTTCCCCCGCAAGGGATCTATCATGAAGTGCAATCCAAGAAAAATCCCCTGCCTTTGGGAGACAAGCATTATTCCAGAAAAGGGGAGAGGGGAGCTAGGAGAGAGTAGTGGAGGATAAGAGGGACTTGTACCCATCCTTTACAGTATAGTTTCCTATTTTTTATTTATTCAAAATTAGGATATCTTCCTTCTCCATTAAAACTAAGGATCTTTTTTCCATTTCCTCTTTGAATGCTAACTTGAGATGAGAGGGGAAAGGGAAGGAATATAACAATTTCCATTTGGATTTTGCAACCGATTGGGAGAAATCCACGGTAAAGTAATCTGCTACTCTTGTACCTCACTGATTTTTAAGAAGTGGGACCAAAGGACCCCAATCTCTTAGGTAGGAAAGAGTAGGGTAGCCATTCTAGGCATCCTCCTATAATTTAGCTTTCTGACCATTATAGATTAAACAAGAGAGGTGAGGAAGGATGATTGACCTAGAGGAAGAAATGAAATTCCATATAGTTGAACCATTAGGCAGAGCTGAAGCAATAAATATGCTTTCTCTTGGTGAGTTAAGGTATTTCGAAAGCATTATTCTCCCCCATCTCAAGGTTGGATTTTGATAGATCCTCCATGTTAACTTAGCTCCCAAAGCAATATTTTGAAGTTTTGTATCTATTATCCCAGCCCCCCCCCCCAAGCTCTTTCGAAAGGCATACCTTGTCCCAAGCTAAGAGAGGAATTCTCTCTTTTCCTCCCACATTATCACTCCATAGAAATGTGCAGAGGACAGATTTTAGGTGGGTTAAAGTTGCTTCTAGAGATTTTAGCATAGACATTAGATAGATAGGAATGGCATTTAGTACTAATTTTATCATTTGAATTTTACGAGCAAAAGAAAGCCACTTTTGTTTCCATGTCATAATTCTTCCGACAATTGAGGACAATTCTTTTTCGCAAAATGAGGGTAGGAATTTTCCATTAAAAAATGGAATGCCAAGGTATGAGCATGGTAGTGTGCCATTCTAAAAGCCCCAAAACTTTTGCAGCTTCTATGCAATGAAGGGAGGCACATTTAACATGAACAGTTTGGATTTAGAAGGGTTAATCGCCTAGCCTAAAGCTTCTAAATATTCCCAAAGAAGTTTTTTTATTATTTTGGCCTCTGGAATTGAAGCATGGACAAATAATAGAGTGTTGTCTACGAATAGACCATGCGTTTGGGTTTCCTGGGTCTTAGAAATTTGAATTCCTTTCTAGATTTTTAGATGATTTGCTAGTTTAATAGCTCTACTCAATCCTTCTGCCATAAGGATGAAGAGAAAGGGGGAAAGGGGGTCTCCTTGCCTTATCCCTCTTGTTGAGGAGAAGAAACCATAAGGAGAACCATTAATGAGGAATGAATCCATTTGATCCATTTCTCAGAAAAACCAAATTTTTGAAGAACGGTGGATAAAAAATCCCAATTTACCCTATCGTAGGCCTTCAACATGTCTAGCTTTAAAATCATAGAAGTGATCTTATGTTGTGATATGGTGTGAAGGATTTCATGAGCCACAATTGCACCATATATTTTCTCCCTCCTAGGGATGAAACCACCTTGTTCTTCTAACACAATTTGTGGAATAAGCTTTGCAAGGTGCATTGAAATTGCTTTTGTGAAAATTTTATAAAGGGTGTTACATAGTGAAATTAGTCTAAAATCTGCAAAGGAAGAGGGGTTATCCACCTTTGGAATTAACACAATAAATGTAGAATTTAGTTCCTTTAAAATGGTCTTATCACATCTAGATTATTCTAGAGCAAGCCATATGTCCTTGCCAATAATATCCTGACATTTTTGGAAAAACAACGAAGTGAATCCATCAGGCCTTGGAGACCTTTCAGGTGACATATCGAAAACTACCAACTTTAATTCATCTAAAGAAAATGGAGCAAGAAGGAAATCATTATCTTCCTAGGAAAGGAAAGCTGGAATTGAATCCAAATATGATGGACTCATTTGTATTTTCTTAGCGGTGAGAATATTTTTAAAGAAGGAGGAGGCTTCACTTCCAGTTTCTTTTTCATCTTGTAGACTTATACCAACATTGTTCTTAATTGAGGAAATTCTATTGTTTTCCTCTTTATTTTAGCTGAAGCATGAAAGAATTTGGTATTTCTATCCCCTTCAGCTAACCAGGTCTCTCTTGACTTTTGCCTCCAATAACATTCTTCACAAAGGAGAACCTCATCTAAGTCAGAAATAAAGGATTTTTGAAGATCAAAAGAAACCAGATTTAAACCATTCACCATGATATGATAATTTAGAACTTCAATTTTTTATTGCAATATTTTTTTTCTATAAAAATATTTTTGAAATGTGAAAGGTTCCATTCCTTGATTTTACTCTTTAAGAAGTTTAGTTTATTAACAAGATGGAACATCCGAGAGCCAACAAAATAGGGAGAGTTTTCCCACCAGTATTGAATCATGGGTAAGAAGGTTGAGTCTCTTATCCACATTGGTTCAAACTTGAAAGGAATCTTATTTGGGGCTCTATCTTCTAGAAGGACTAGCTGAATTGGAAAATGGTCAGAACTTGGATAACCCAAAATGGAAGAGTAAGAATCAATTTCAGAATCCAGCCACCTTGAGGATAACAAAAAATGGTATAGCCTTTCAGCAATTTAATAGAAATAATTCCTTTGATTGGACTAGGTAAATACACCATTTTGATGTTTGCAATCTAAGAATTCATTTCTTTCTACAAGTCTTTTAAAATCTTCCATAATCCTTTTATTAAGAATAATGCCACCCATTTTTTCAGAATCTTCCAAGATTGCATTAAAATCACCTCCCATGATGATTAGTTTCTCACTTAAGGGTTGAGAAATCAAAGAAAGGAGATCCCATAATTTTAGTTTCTTAGTGATATTCGATGGACCATATACATTGATGAACAAGAAATTAACCTCTAAGAGATTACTCCTAACTAGGGCTAGAGACCAATGAGAAGAGGAATTTATCACCTTCAACTGAAAAAAGTTTTCTTTCCAAAGAAAAGTGAGACCACCTGATTCCCCTTCCAAGGGGAAGGAAAATGATTTCCATTGGAGCCATTTCGAAAAGAGGGAATAAACCGATTCTGAATTCAATTTTTTTTCTTGCAACATTATAATATCAGAATCTACAACTTCTAATTGACACTTAATTAAGTGTCGCTTGTTAGGGGTGTTTAAGCCCCTAATGTTCCATGAAAGGATCCTCATTCTCCTTGAGGGGAGGAAACCTCTCCCCTCTCCCCTTGAGATCTAGTTTAGGATGTAATCCTAGTAGAAATATCTAACTACAATTTTCCTTTTTATGCCTCAACCCTTGTCATATGAAGGCTGAAATTTCTTTTCTTCTTTGTTGGAGAAAAGAGCATAGACTATATTCTAGCATCAATATTTTGTTGGATTTTCTGAGATTTAGGTTTATCGCCTCTTTTCTTGGGAGTGGAAAGAGGAGAGCTTAAATTTTGGGATAGAGGGGATTGGGAAATGGGAAGCTTATCTTTGGGAATAGGGCTTGCCTCCTCTAGGAGATCCAAATCCTACAACGTTTTTGGGGAGATTACATCAAAAGGGTTTTTTGAGAGCGGGAAGTCCATTCCTTTCTCAATTTGTAATAGATCATTGTCAATTTCAGTCAAGACTCGGTCTTGAGTTTCCAAATTGAAACTGACATTTGCAGTTTTTATTATATTTAACACCTTTTCAATTAATTGATGATCTAGTGAAATAATATTTGATAGATTATCTCCTTTTTTTTGGAGAGAGGTTCCCTAATTACAACTTATTCATATTTGTATCAGCTTCAATGCGAAGAGGATTTGGGGAGATCAGGGGGCATGAGTTCTTCTATTAATGGGAGGCATCCTTTTGTGACCCATTTTTATCAACTTGTTGAGGAACCAAGGCAGTTTCAAATTTGAAAGATGGAGAATCTGCATTTTTCACTTGCCCCACTTTTTTGGGGTTTTCGAGTGTTTTGACCAGACTAGATGAATTGTTCAGGGAAGAATATTTGATCACCTTTTCCTTAATATTTCCCAACTCAAGAATATTTGGTGGGATATCAGAGCATAAGCTTATGGCCGATGGCAATGGTTATTTTTAGCTCATTTTTTCTTTACCAATTTCCCCCTTTGGAGAGGAAGATTTAAGCTTTATGAATAATGGGACATCAATTATAATTTTTGATTTTTGAAAACCAGATGTTACCCTCATGATGTATTGCCTCCAAATACCATCTAAGGATTTAAGATTGCAGATACTAGGAATGCTCGAGTTAGGGTTTATTAAAACACAAATTTTAACAGTCAACAAACCCTCTTCGATTGAACAATCAAATTGAAGGAATTTTCCATAAGAGTTCCCAATTGCTTTTAGAATCTTTGGATCGGTGAACTCCAATGGAATACTAGGCATTTTGAACCATTCTAGAACTTCTGAGCTTAAGGAATGGGAGGGATGAAAAAAGGGGTGCCATGGATAAGTAAAAATTAGGGTTTTCCCCACCAAAAAAAATTTGGTTTCCAAAACTTTGTATTTTGCATCTATCAAATCTAGAACTAGCACAAAATTATTCACATAAATAAATTGGAAGTATAGATTTCCATACTAGCATGCATGTAAATGCTTGTGCAATTTGGTCAGTGATAAACCCTCACCCCATACCTAGATAAAAATAGCAAAATCATGTAGGTGTTGGGTTTTCTTATTTAGGGGTTGCTTTTCTACATGACTGGAAGGAACTGGAACCCACATCTTCTCCTTTGTCCCCTCCTTTGTAGCAACTAGTGGAATCATTACATCATGATCAACATGCCGCTCATTCACTCCTTCCCTGAGCCCAACATGCCGATGAACATTAATTTGATTTTATGTGGCATTTAGCGCCTCTTTTGACACTCATGGCCTAGGGTTTTTGGGATGCCCTTGTAGCTTTTTACCATTACCCTATGGAATGATTCTAGATTGTGAAACCCTAGCTTGTAGGCCACCCCCATTTTCCCTCTGCCAAGCATTTGACCATGCACCATTTCAGTTTAGCTCTTTGAACACTTTAAAATATACAAAATAGGGCGACTACTGATTTGGTATTGAGCCCTTTTTCTGATTCAATCGTGGCTTAGAGACCACCAAATTATCCCTTATAACTAATGGAGTAATCCCCTTATCCAGACTTGATGGTGGCTGTGAACCCACCTTTTGGCCTCTTTCGATCAGGATATTCTACTTTTTTGAAGCCAGCTCATTTGTCTCTAGTGCCATATCCACCCACTTGCCTTTGTGGAACACCCATTACAAAACATGCATTGCCTGTAGATATCGATTCTAAAGACCTTCAACAATCTAATCCCCCCAGCGTAGACAATCACTCTGAAACCCTTCGCCTTGCACCATTTTTGTCCAATAATTTTTTCAATTATTGAATAACTTTATTTAAATTTTAGATTAATTTTTAATTTAAATTAGCTTTTAATTTAGAGTAGTTTTTAATTTTAGATTTATTTCTAATCTAGATTAATTTCAAATTTTAGATTAGTTTTTTATTTAGAATAACTTTTACTTTAGAGTAGTTTTTAATTTTAGATTAATTTTTAATCTAGATTAATTTTTAATTTTAGATTAGTTTTTAATTTTGAATTTTTTAAAAATCTAGAGTTGCCAGTTAGGGTTTGTGTTTTATTTGATATGTTGCAAGATTTGCCAAAAAATCTTAAAATACTTTCTAATTTTGGTGCTCACATAGAATATGTTTTCTATGAAAATCATTCAAATGTATGTAAATAATGCCATATCTTGGGGTATAAGAATTCTTCTTGTAAAGCAAAAAAGGTTTAGGATGACAAGTTTAAGATTATAGATTTAGCTTCTAGTTCTCAATCACCTAATTTGGCACATGATACAATTTAAGTGGTTGACGAAGTTAGTCCTGTTAACATAGATTTGATGGGGAGTGTTTCTACTGGTTTGTATAATAGAAAGGGAAAAATGTTTGGTCCTAATGACAGTTGTATTATTTTTGAGGATTTACCTTCAAGCTCTCATTCTTATTTAGCTCCACCACAGCATGTGTTTCATTCTGATCAAAGTAGAACAAGGGAGAAAATTCCTTTGCTTCTCAAAGTGGAAAATTTTCTTAGCTCAAAACCTAGAGTTAGCTATAGAGATTGACCAAATGTTTGGTTGATTCCAATTAATCAGTCATTATAGGGATGTGATCAGTCTATATGTTTTACTTTGTTTAGTCATTCTAATATTATGAAAAGCTCATTGGAAAAAGTTAAATTTCCTAAATCTTGCCTTACAGTAAATCCAAAAGGGATTTATGTAGAGTTCTAATGGTTTTTTAAAGCCAAAGCTCTACATTTGTATGTTCCTTTGTTTTTTCATCTCTCAATCCAACAAGTTCAGGTCATTTCTTCTGCATTACTATGGGAAGGTGTTGAAACAAGGATTACCCCAGAATTTTCTTTAGATAATAAGTTATCTAGGGTAAATTCAAAAGAATCTAGCTTTCCTTGGGAGAAAATAAAGTATTATAGTTCTGATTCTATGGATTTTCAATCTTTTTTAGACATGGGTAATTTGAAGGGTCTAGCTAAGAATATTCTAAATATGGTAGGCTCTTATTTCATTGATGAAATAGCTAAGTTGGCAACTCAAATGGTTGTATCTGACTTGTCAACTCAAGAAGAAAAATCCCTTTTTATATCCTCAAAAGTAGAGGAGGATGACAGTCTGTTTAAATTGGTTAAGTCTTCTTCATTATTAGAAGAAGATACAAAAGTTAATATGGAATTAGAAGAGTGGAGTTTGCATTTTGACTTCTCACATAATTTTTCAATTAATTAGACTTCATCCTTGATTCCATCTGCTCAAATTTCACCTGGTAAACATGGTAGTAAATAAAATGCAATAAATTTTCTGGAAGAAATAACTTCAGGAAGGCAATCAACTTTAGAAGGAAGTATCAAAAAGTGGTTGAGGGGAGCAATAAGCTCTCTGAATAAGGAATGCAGATAATATACTGGAATGTTAGGGGCATTAATGCTTCTAGAAAACAAGCCCATACTAAGAATCAAATTGATCTGTCTGGGGCAAATATTATACTTTTACAAGAAGCAAAGTTATCTCAACAATGTTTTGAAGATTCCATTAGTAAATAGGGTAGATGGCAATCAATTCAATCAGCTGCGCAAGGGGCCTCTGGGGGTATGGTCATTTTGTGGAATTCCAAAAATGTGATAGTGGAAAATTTAAGAACTGAACATCATTGATAGTTAATGAAGGTTTCGTACTTTGATCTTCAGTTTTATCTTTTAAATATTTATGCACCTAATGCAACAAGTGGGAAGAAGCTTCTGTGGGGTGAATTGACTCAAGTTTTGGATCAAGTTGGGGTAGAGAAGGTGTTATTAATGGGTGATTTAAATGCAATTTTATCCATGAAAGATAAGAAGGGTGGATCATTCCTCCTCAAAAAAAATTTGAGGACTTTATCTCTTTTGACCTCAATAATGCACTTGTAGATGTACAACCAAAAAATGGGAATTCCACATAGACAAGCAAGCGTAAAGATTTTTTTACAAATTGTTGCATGTTTGGATAGAGTTTTGGTGTCTTCAAATTGGATCATGCAAAAATTTATTTTGAGGTCAATTTTTTTAACTTGGCCAGCTTCAAATCATTTTCCTTTGTCTTTTTGAGTTGAAAAGAGTAAGGTGGAAACAATCTCAAAAGTATATTTCAAATTTCAAAAAATGTTGTTTCATCACCCAATTTTTTTTGGCTTATTAAGGAAATGGTGGTGTCAGAGTCCAATAGTGGAGGTGAATTTAATGTATATATTTTTTTATAAACTTAGATATGTAAAGGGTAGAAGTCTTCAAGCATCTTTCTCTGGTGAATTCAAAAATTATAGTACAAGGCCTAACCCCTCAATCTTTTGACCTTCAAGAAAGACTACAAGAAGAATGGGAAGAATTGTCATCTCATGAAGAAATATATTAGTGTCCAAAATTAAGAGAATTGTGGCTTAAAGAGGGTGATAAAAACACTAAGTTTTTTCATAGATCTGCACAGATAAAGAAGGTAAAGAATTCAATGTTTTCAATAGAAGACAACGTTATAAGTGAAATATTAACAAAAGTGGAGGACATATAGAAAGGAGTTGAGTTTTTTTCAAATCTCCTTTCTACACTAGGCAACATGATAGATCAACAAGATCAGTTGCGAGGGAAGAACTTTTTCAAAACATTCCAACATTGGTTACATTAGAAGACAATATGCATTTTTTGAAATCGTTTACTTTAGAAAAACTGAGAGAAGTATATTTTTCAATGCCTATAGATAAAGCTCCAGGTTCTAATGATTTCACCTCTATCTTCTTTCAAAAATGTTGGGAGTTTATTGGGGAAGATTTGTTGACAGCATTGGAGGAGTCTAGAATTGTAGTGACTATGCTAAAGTAATTAAATGCAACTCATATTCCATTGATCCTGAAGGTAAATAATCCCTCATCATTCTTAGAGTTTAGGCCCATTTCTCTATGCAACACTATCTACAAAATATTCACAAAATCAATCTATTTGAGGTTGGCTAAGATTATCCCTTGTATAATCTTGGAGGAGTAGGGGGTTTGTTTCGAGAAGATAAACAATAGAAGGGGCTTTGGTAGCCCATGGAGTTTTACACAATGTATCAATATGCTAGCTTTTATCATTAAATTGGATATGATGAAAGCATATGACATGGTGGATTGGTCTTTTTTGTTGTAAATACTAAAAAAGCTTAGATTCCATGATAAGTGGTGTAAATGGATTTACTCTTGCTTAGCCGATGCAATATTCTTAGTGTTAATAAAAGGAACCCCTTTTGGTTTTCTAGTCTTCTCAAGGGGTCAGGCAAGGAGACCCCTTATCAACTTTCCTATTATCATATTAGAAGAGGCTTTAAGTAGATCAATTAAGAAGGCTCATTTGGAAGGTCAATGGAAAGGCATTAATTTTCCAACCACCAATTTAACTCTCACTCATTCCTTATTTTTAGATGATACCATACTATTTGGTATGTCATCTATTACAGAAGCGAGGAAAATTAAGAAAGTTTTGCAAAGATATTCTTTAGCTTCTAGAAAAATGGTGAATTCAAGTAAATCAAAGATATATATTTCATATAGCTGTAGTGGTAAATGACAAGATTTTACAAATTATAGGGTTCCAATTTGTAGAATCACCTTGTAAATATTTAGCTATCCCATTCTTTTTTGGTCAAAACAAAGTGTCTTGTTGGGATAAAATCATTTAGACTATTCAATCAAGAATAACAAGATGGAAGGGGAGATGGTTATCTATAGCTGGAAGAATTTTACTGATCAAATCTGTTTTATCATCAATTGCAAATTATTACATGGTAGTACTAAAATACCCACGGACAGTTATTAAAACAATAGAAAAAGTAATTAGGTCCTTTCTATGGAAAGGTATTATGGACTCTAAAAGGAAAATTTCTTTAGTTTCTCTTCAAAATATTTGTAAAGAGAAGCTAAAAGGGAGGGCAGGGATCCATAATATGTATGCTAGGAATATTGCATTGGGTGCAAAGCTGGTATGGAATTTATACACAAGACCACGAGGTAAATGGTGTAAAATAATGTAAGGGAAGTATCTTGATTGTGACAATCCAAAACGTATTCTCACCATATCTAACCCTCCTCAAGGGTCTGTGATTGTGATAAGTTGAGACAATTCTCTCTCCACGCACAAGAAGAAAGAAAGCAAGTGGGACTGAAGGAGTAGACCTGGGCACTCAACCCACCCATGGTTTTCTACTTCCCACTATGCCCCGAGGGGATGGAAATGCCAATCCAAACTCAAAGAAATATCTCCAGAAAGAAAGACAAAAACCACTAGATAGCTTCTTAGAAAACCACTAGTCGAGTTTGGCTCGTCTTGAGAAACATCAGCCTTCGAATGATTCGATTGGTCTAGCTAGAAGCAAGGTTGGGTCCCTACTATTCTATGGTGGAGGAGATAGATTGATCCCTATAGTTTCTTTAGGCTAGAAAAGCAACAGTTGATTATACAGTTGACTCAGTCGATCTAGTACCAACAACCTCACTAGTAGCACCCCCACTAGTAATGGTTGTTCTAGATCGAAACCCAGTCCCTCTCGCTTTAGTCGTAGGAGAAGTGGGGGTACCTAGAGAAGTATATCCAATTGAAGAACCAATAGGTGTAGCAGCACCAATTGCAGGACGAGCATAGAAAGATCTAGGACCAGCATAACCTATTGATTTAGGTGGTTCAATAGCAGATTCTGTCGAGGTAGTTGATTCATTTGATTCAGAAAACAATGTTGATCCAGTCAAGTTTGTTGGTTCAACACCCCTCGCAGATTTACTAGTATATTTAGAAGTTGGACTAGTGGATTATGCAATCGATGACTTAGTAGCAGGGAGAAATGCACATTTGTCTTTATTAAATGATGCACCCTTAGCCCTAGATGGTTATCCATCCATTAGGTGGTGCCCCCCTCTATATCTGAAGGGAGGAGATGGTAGTTCTCCATCCATAATGATCCATCCCTAGTGAGTTGGTTCTCCATGTGGTAGTATTCCATTAGGTGGCTTTCCATCTCCATTAGTTAGTGGTGGTTTTTTGGGTGAGTGGGGAATAGTTGTTGTGGTGTTCTCCATGTGGTGGCTCCCTAGTAAGTTCCCTATGTGGTGGTTGTTCTCTGAGGAATCCTCATAGAATTGTAGGGCTCCTGGGTATATCTTCATATCGATTATGCCCTGTAGTTTCTTTAGGCCCCATATAATAGTAGGGGCTACTTCATCGACAAAATCTACTTAATCAATGACTTAATCTTCTACTGCTGCTATAGGTCCTTTAGGTGGTTCAACAAGGTAAGCTACTGACTTTTCCAAAATTGTAGTTGGTATAGTTGGTCATCTAGTCTAGAATTTTCCTTAGTTATTGTCTCTATTACTTCTATTTCCTTTGCCTATGTCTCTGCTTTAGGCGGTCCTAGAACTAGATATTCAATGCATGAAAGGAAGGTCTAAGAAGAGCCTAAATAAACAATATGGATCTCCACCCCTTGCGTGCTTCGCACCTACCCTATTCGCCCAATTCTATAGCCTCCCACTCCCCCACCAAGCCCCGTGCTAGTGAAAACCTAGTTGGTAGTTTACCATATGTGGTGGAAACTATATTTCTCCTTCACGTGGTAGTTCACCATTAGGAATTTCTCTATCTACTATGTAGTTCCCCATCACTAGGTGGCTATCCATCGCTAGGTGGTTCTCCATGTGGTTCTCCTCTAGTCAGTTAACCATAATGTGGCTCTTGTTCACCATAGGGGGGCTACTGTTCACCATAAGGTGGTCATTCCCCATGCGATGGTTCATGAGGTGATAGTTCATGTCCCCCATGCAGTGGTTCATTCGTACCATGTGGTGGATAAGCTAGACTAGCTACATAAACAACTATATCTACTGATGTTGCTTCAATAGAATATATTACATAAGTAACTGACTCAAACTCATAATCGACACAATCAAACTTAGGAACTACTAAATCAAATGCAACATCTACTTATGTTGCTACCAAAATGTTGGATTTGATCGAGTGTGTCAGATCTGCCGGGCTTTGATCATGAACTAGAAGGGCAATAACTGGAATTAGTGAAATTGGATATGCAATGGGTTATGCCTCTGCCCAATCTATCTCCTCCTCCATAGAATAGTAGGGGCCCAGCCTTACTTCTTCAATTAACACAAGTGAAATTGTGACTCATCAAATGATAGTGATGATGAGGGTTAACTTGGTCAAGCACTTGGCTCTCTATCTTAGGATTTGATGGTGTTGGATAAACTGCTTCTTCTAGATCTTCTATGGCTAGATCAACAATAAGATCAACCATCCATGCTATGAGAAAGAGAAGATGCTGAGCTTAGCTTATTAGCTTGTCTAGATATGCTATTAGTGTTGCTTCCCCTTAGAATAGTAGGGCCCCTTCTTCTATACCTATGCCTGGATATACCTATGCTTCTCTTTGTTGATGGTGTTTTTATGCACTTCTCAACATAGGTAATGCATAGGTGCACTACCTCTCTTGAAAGACAATCTTCCACAATCAAATTGCAAAACACTATCCCAAGGTCTCTTGGATGTCAAGTCATGATGATGCTTGGAATATCTCAGTTGATTTATGTGATTTGATGGAATCACAAGGTGGACTTATAGATGAGTTACAAAGTGGGGAATTTGGATCTGCAAATGGAGTTCTTAAGATGGGAGAGTTGTTGAGCGTTTAATGCAGGTTCAAACAGCAATCTAGAACTCCATTTCAACATCAGATTTAGCTTTATAATGTGCAATGAACCTTGCCTAAGGTTACTTATTAAAAAAAAGAAGGAAAAAGGGCAGGGAAGAGAGAAGGTTCCTGGATCTGAAACTATGAATGAATAGTGATCATGGAGGCTGCTACAGTAGACAAACTCCCTAAACTAGGTTTTGCTTGGCCAAGAGAAACCTACAGTTACACAAAACCAGTGCAATCTTATAAGGACTGTAGATTTTCAGTTTTCATATGCACATCATGAACATGCAAAGGAACTAAGTTTCAGCAATCAAATAAAGAAGCCTAGGCTAACTTTGCACAACAGCTTATCATCAACAAGTGCCAAAAGTATGGGCTGAAAGCTCATCAAATACTATAACAACAAACACCATCATCACTTCCATTCAAGAAACTAACAACTAAAACTAACTTGGAAGGTAGAACCATGCACACATAATGAGAAAACTCAAAAAGTAACACCCATAGATCATGCAATGTTGCTTTATATGCTGCAGAATTTTTTTACAACAGCTCTCCAACCTCTTACAAATGAGGGGAAGGCCCCTATTTATAGTTTTCCAAAGCTGAAATTAATGGCTATGATTGAGTTACATTGTGTGGATTAGATTCAATTACATTAGGGCTTCACCTACCCCATAATATTCAGCAATAAATTTGTTGTCTTTTTCCTATTTTGTCTTGTAGTGGCCAGTCATTGTAGCAGTTTTGTCTTCTAGCTGATTTCCTTTTTATTATAGTTGAAATTGCCTGAAAGTTACCTTCTTCCTGATAGACTTGCAACATTCTTCATTGGATCAAATGGGCCTATTGACAATTGGCATCAATGGATTGGTTGCCCCTGATTCGGGCAGACAACCCCCAAAGATCATCATTATCTGGTGAAAAGTAGGACAAACTTCCTTGGTATAGGCCTTCTTCTGATGCCATCTCTATTGATGTGCACCATGAGGAGAGGTGGGCAGAAAATGAATGGTGATAGGAGTCATGTGCTTTTCCTTGTTCAACTTTCTCAATGGGTCTCCCGACAGACCCGCGGTAGGCTTCTTGAAACCTGCATGCATGAAGTGTCGTAAGTGATTTCATATACAAATCAAGGAAAATGTTAATCAAATCTTACAAAATCCTTGTTATATCCATTCATGCATCATCAAAAGATCATAATGTTCAGTGTGAATTTCCATTAGTAGTTTATTGGAGAGCATTTGAATGTTCCAGGACCGAGAGGTCGGAATGCTGTTTTAGGAATGTTGTTTTGCAAATGATGAACAAAGCATGGAACTCTGTATGGTATCTCCTAGCTGAAAATTTGGAATTTGAAAGGTCCAAGGAGGATAAGATCCAATTTTAACATCTGGGTTGAAGTTTGTTTTCAAATTGGAGGAGCGCTTGGACGTTCCGAAAACAAGAGGCCACAATGTCGTTTTGGAAATGTTGTTTTGAAAACGGTGAACAGCGCATGGAACTCTAGATGGTATCTCCCAGCTGAAAATTTGGAATTTGAAAGGTCAAGGAAGGATAAGAACCAATCTTACCATCTGGGTCGAAGTCCATTTTTAAATCGGAGGAGTGCTTGGACGTTCCAGAGACATGAGTCCGGAATGTCGTTATGGAAATGTTGTTTTGAAAACGATGAATAGAGCATGGAACTCTGGATGGTATCTCCCAATTGCAATTTTGAAATTTGAAGGTTCCAAGGAGGATAAGATCCAATTTTACCATCTGGGTCGAAGTCCGTTTTCAAATCGGACGAGCGCTTGGATGTTCCGGAGATGTGAGGCTAGAATGTCATTCTGGAAATGTTGTTTTGAAAACAGCAATAGAGCATGGAACTCCGGATGGTATCTCTCAGATGAAAATTTGAAATTTGAAAGGTCAAGGGAGGATAAGATCCAATTTTACCATCTGGGTCAAAGTTCGTTTTAAAATCGGAGGAGCGCTTGGATGTTCCGGAAATGTGAGGCCGGAATGTCGTTTTGGAAATGTTGTTGCAGGAATGTTGTTTTGAATTTTTTGCAACTTCTTGAAACTTAATGAAACCTTGGTAGTTCACTTAGGCACCACAAAAACATCCCAAATCCATAGTAAACCTATCCCTAAAGTCAAAAATGAAGGAAAAAGTGAATCGAACGAGCAAGGAGGCGAAGCCCGAAAAACCCAAGACTTAGAAACTTTTTATTTTAGGGGCAAAATATGGTCAACCAAAAATGAGACTTTGAAGGGCACATTGACCAAATAGGACACCAAAAAAAAATGGTGACACAAAATGAGGCAAGAGAAAAGCGTCCCGCTGGGAGCGAAAAAAGAGGGTCCGTGCCTACAGCGGGGCATGTGTGCAAAATATGCACAATAAATGGTGACTTGCTGGGGGAAATGCTCTAGAGCATTTCAATGACAAACTGGAATCACAAACCCAGAATCCCTGGTTGTGACCTTCATGCTACGAAAAACAAGCCAAATGCTCAACCAAAGGATCAAAACCACTAGTTAACCCAACCTTCAGTATGCTGAAAATCCAAGTGTGTGCAATTGCGTCAATTCCCATCCTTTAGTTGCTACAAGAACCCAAGCTCCATCAAGTTAAGATACATAGTTTATTCTAACTCCAAAAGAATCTAGTGCATTGCCTCGCTGCCAATTAGGTGTACATAGCCTCGATGAGGTTGTCACTGTGATTCTCCTGAACATTGCTCTACTGCTGGCCGGGCGTCCATAGCCCCAGTAGAGTTGCTCGTATAACCCTGAAAAGTTGAATTTATCTTCTTTTGATTTTCAATATTTTGCTTTCTTTCTTTTGTTTCTTTTCTCTTTTCAGTTCTTTTATTTCAACCTATAAGCAATGAAGCTCGCACTTAGGGCTGAGAATCATAGTGGTGCTGAAGCAGATTTTTAGATTTTTCACTTAACTATACTTCACAAAGGACCTATAGTGACCATCAGATCCTTAAAATTTGTGAGAGCTATAAGATTCTAGAATACTTCAGAATTAGACCAACCAATGACTTATCCACTTTGAATCAAACATCTAGATCACTTGACACTAACAGAAGATCCTCACCATCCACTTTGAAAACTTGATTAAAGTTTGACAAAGAAATACATAGAACAGCCCCAGGAAATAAGGATGGTTGTTGTGCGCACAGATACGCCCAGCCAAAAGCAGTAGCAAAGTGAGTGCAAACAAAAGCAAACGAAAAGAAAACACCAAAACCAACCAAAGCGGGACAACGAAACAAAACAATGAAGAAACTACTCTAAAGCAAGAAACCTACAACAAACAAACAAACCTAACAAAGAAGGAAAAAAAAGTATTTACAGGAAACCTACACTACTCAAAATGAGTTATGTAAAAAGATATTTACAAAGAACTGTGTTTGTGTAATGCGAGATGACACTTATTCTCATTGGATTTCACAATGTGTGCACAAGCATACGAGCAATCGTTATAGTTCTCAACCATGCAAATTTATCCTTATATTCAGAGGGAATAAATTCAATATGGCAGCATTCAAATTCTACCCCAACATCATGAAGAATCAACAATTGAGGAGGCTCATTAAACCCATGATTAATCTATAAACAAGTTTGTTTTTCCTCATTCTCATAATCAAAATGATAAGTGCAGCTATGAAAATTAATAGGAGCAAGGAAGGATAGAACCTGGATTTCATCACATGGAGGTGGCATCATTTGACAATCAAGAGCCAGCACCGCATCGTCATTCTTTGCATCAGCAACCTCGGGCGGGCATGGTGGAGGGTGTAGAATTTTAGGAATCAAGTTTGCATAAGGCACAGAGAACGGGGTAGCAAACACTTCTTCCACATCTTGTGTGGGATCGAAAATCCCCCTTGGTAGTTCTTCAAAAAGAAGTACTTCTCCACATTGATCACCCGCAAACTTGGGATCCACTTGACTGATGTCCTCAAAAGGTGGCACACTATCCCATCTCCTTTCCCAAGTGTCAAACTTATCTTCATGATGCTCAGTGTCATGGGATGATGACATGTACAAATCTATTCTATTGCAGCCATTTGAATATGAAGGAGGATCAACAACGATCATGGTGGAAGGACTCCAAGTTGCATCTTGTAGTTGATCAGGTGCTTCATCTCTGTTCGCAGCTATCTCAGCGCCCTCGCCTTTGTCTTCTTCTCTTTGTTGTTTATGCATCTCACAATGATGCTCACTCATTTCCCCTTGTTCACTATCACTATAAATGGAGAAGGAACCCCTCTCCCAATCCAGAAACTCTAGTGCATCACCATTCAGTGGCTCAAGGAGTATGTCTTCATCACTACCATCTTCTGGGATGTGCTCTTCCTCGGCATGAGCATACCTCTACAGTACAACTCCCAATGGAAAGAATTCATCAATTGATGGTACCTCATTAAGGGGACCAAAATCAACTATACAATATCCCTCCAAGGACTCGTCATAAAGCCTTTCGTCCATGGTACTCAAATGCTCTTGGAGAAGGAGAAATTCTTGATGACTAGTGGACAACATTCCTGTTTGATCTACTACATCGCTTAAAAGCTCAAGACTATATTGTTGTCCCAACATCCTCTTGAGGACTACCTTCAGCTGAGTTGTCACTTGGATTGGGCTCTTGGTCCTCACATTATGTTCATGAAGCAACTGCAGGAAGTGGTGTGCTTGGTTGCCTTGCTTGTTCTCTAACTTGTTGGACAACTTCTTGGCATAGCTCGCATGTGAACTCTGAGTGTGATGAATCGTGGAGCCTACACCAATTTGGTAGCAGAAAAACCTCCAAATCCACCTATTATTTTAGGTTTGACCAATCCTTTGCTAATCCGGAGACGAGCTGATCATATCTTTCCGCTACTAGGTTCCCATCATCACTTGAAAAATAAGCTTGATGGTAGACATTCATGGCGAGTGGCTTTTCCCACTCCTCCAAATCTACATTTTCAGATCCTTGATTGCTGTTGTTTATGAAGGAGAGGTCCTCTAATCTAATCTTTCTTATTTCTCCATCATCATTCTCTATTATCCCAAGGCTGTCAACCTCTTCCTCTTTTTGATTTTCAACATCTTCATTGGCTGCCCCAGCATACACTATTGCAAACTCAATTGACTCATCCTCAAATGCCAATGGCTTCTCTTCCTAAGTGGAGGACTGCCCTTTACTAATGAAGGAGAGGATTTTCAACTCCATTCCTAGTGAACCTTCACCAAAGCTTTCTGCTATCCCAAGGAAATCAACTTTTTCCTCTTGATTTTCAGCTTCAATGTTGGTTGTCCCAGCACTAGTTTGTGGCAAATTTCTTGGTTTATCTTGAAGGTGTTTTCCTCCAGATGCTGATAGATTTTCTACCTCATGGGATGAATCATTCTCCTTTATAGTTGGCTGCTCCAACCTACTCAAACTTCCTTTGACTTGGGTGATGATGCTTTCACACGACAGACAAGTAAATTCTGAATGTGGTGCATTGTGAAATCTTCATGAGGTTGACGTTAGTGCTTCCTCCAATCTTGGTTCATCTTTTCTGCCCAAACATTCTTGGATCAACTCTTCAAATGCCTTGGCTACCATGGTTTTCAATTCCTATTCCGGGTTTGTAAGGGCCAAAGGCTGACAGATTTCCTAAAAGGGAATCTCTCCTTGCAAGACTCTTTCAATTCTGCTCAAGAAGGTTAGACACTCGAATTTATTGTGCCTGCAAGTGCAATGGATCCTACACTTATCTACTAATGCAAATTACTACAATGATCTCTTCAATATCCTATTTAAATCTACATGTAGCTGAGTGATGTTGATTTGTACATGCTGCTCCATTTTGACTCAGCCTCTTTTGCCTTCAGAATTAAAAGAGATCTCTCTATCTCAGATTTCCTCTTTGAAAGTTCTCTTATCAATTTCCAACTTTCATCTTTGTAGCCACAACATGTCAGCCCTCCTTCTAGTGCTAGTTCTGTTGATGGTGTTTTTATGCACTTCTCAACACAGGTAATGCATAGGTGCACTACCTCTCTTGAAAGACAATCTTCCACAATCAAATTGCAAAACACTATCCCAAGGTCTCTCAGATGTTAGGTCATGACGATGCTTGGAATATCTCAGCTGATTTATGTGATTTGATGGAATCACAAGGTGAACTTACAGATGAGTTACAAAGTGGGGAAGTTGGATCTACAAATGGAGTTCTTAAGATGGGAGAGTTGTTGAGCGTTTGCTATGAGTTCAAACATCAGTCTAAAACTCCATTTCAACATCAGATTTAGCTTTATAATGTGCAATGAACCTTGCCTAAGGTTACTTATTAAAAAAAAAAAAGAAAAAGGGTAGGGAAGAGAGAAGATTCCTAGATCTGAAACTATGAATGAACAGTGATCATGGAGGCTGCTACAGTAAACAAACTCCCTAAACTGGGTTTTGCTTGGCCAAGAGAAATCTACAGTTACACAAAACTAGTGCAATCTTCTAAGGACTGAAGATTTTTAGTTTGCATACACACATCATGAACATGCAAGGGAACTAAGTTTCAGCAATCAAATAAAGAAGCCTAGGCTAACTTTGCACAACACCTTGTCATCAACAAGTGCCAAAAGTATGGGCTGAAAGCTCATCAAATACTATAACACCAATCACCATCATCACTTCCATTCAAGAAACTAACAACTAAAACTAACTTGGAAGGTAGAACCATGCACACATACTGAGCAAACTCAAAAAGTAACACCCATAGATCATGCAATGTTGCTTTCTGTTGTTGTAGAATGTTTTTACAACAACTCTCCAACCTCTTACAAATAAGGGGAAGGCCCCTATTTGTAGTTTTCCAAAGTCCAAATGAATGGCTATGATTGAGTTACATTGTGTGGCTCAGATTCAATTACATTAGGGATTCACCTACCCCACAATATTCAGTAATAAATTTGTTGTCTTTTTCCTATTTTGTCTTGTAGTGACCAGTCACTGTAGTAGTTTTGTCTTCTAGCTAATTTCCCTTTTATTGTAGCTGAAACTGCCTGAAATTTTCCTTATTCCCAATGGACTTGCAACATTCTTCATTGGATCAAATGGGTCTATTGACGATTGGAATCAATGGATTGGTTGCCCCTGATTCGAGTGGACAACCCCCAAAGATCATCATCATCTAATGAAAAGTAGGACAAACTTCTTTGCATTTTGTCATTGACTTCCTTGGCATAGGCCTTCTTCTTATGCTGGCTCTATCAATGTGCACCACAAGGAGAGATGGGCATAAAATGAATGGTGATAGGAGCCATGTGCTTTTTCTTGTTCAACTTTCTCAATGGGTCTCCCGACATACTCGTGGTAGGCTTCTTGAAACCTGCATGCATGAAGTGTCGTAAGTGATTTCATACACAAATCATGGAAAACGTTAATCAAATCTTACAAAATCCTTGTTATATCCATTCATGCATCATCAAAAGATCATAATATTCAATGTGAATTTCCATTAGTAGTTTACTGGAGAGCGTTTTAACGTTCTAGGACCAAGAGGCCGGAATGCTGTTTTAGGAATGTTGTTTTGCAAACGATGAACAAAGCATGGAACTCTGGATGATATCTCCCAGCTGAAAATTTGGAATTTGAAAGGTCCAGGGAGGATAAGATCCAATTTTAGCACCTGGGTCGAAGTCTGTTTTCAAATCAAAGGAGCGCCTGGATGTTCCGGAAACAAGAGGCTTCAATACTGTTCTAGAAATGTTATTTTGAAAATGGTGAACAAAGCATGGAACTCCAGATGGTATCTCCCAGCTAAAAATTTGGAATTTGAAAGGTCAAGGGACGATATGATCCAATCTTACCATCTGGGTCAAAGTCCATTTTCAAATCGGAGGAGTGCTTGGATGTTTCAGAGACGTGAGGTCGGAATGCCAATCTGGAAATGGTGTTTTGAAAATGGTGAATAGAGCATGGAACTCCAGATGGTATCTCCTGGCTGCATTTTTTGAATTTGAAAGTTTTTGGCAGGATAAGATCTAATTTTACCATCTGGGTTGAAGTCCATTTTCAAATTGGAGGAGCGCTTGGACATTTCGGAGACGTGAGGCCGGAATACTGTTTTGGAAATGTTATTTCGAAAATGGTGAATAGAGCATGGAATTCTGGATGGTATCTCCATGATGAAAATTTGAAATTTGAAAGGTCAAGGGAGGATAAGATCCAATTTTACCATCTGGGTCGAAGTCCGTTTAAAAATCAGAGAAGCGCTTGGATGTTCCGGAAACATGAGGCCGGAATGTCGTTTTGGAAAAGTTGTTGCAGGAATGTTTTTTTAAAAATTTTGCAACTTCCTAAAACTTAATGAAACCTTGGCAGTTCACTTAGGCACCACAAAATCATCCCAAATCCATAGCAAACCTATCCCCAAAGTCAAAAATGAAGGAAAAAGTGAATTGAATGAGTGGGGAGGCGAAGCCTAAAAAACCCAAGACTTAGCAACTTTTTATTTTTGGGGCAAAATATGGTCAGCCAAAAATGAGACTTTGAAGGGCACGTTGACCAAATAGGACACCAAAAAAAATGGTGACGCAAAATGAGGCAGGAGAAAAGAAGCCCGTCGGGGGCGAAAAAAGAGGGTACGTGCCTACGACAGGGCATGTGTGCAAAATATGCACAACACTCTTGTCCTAGCTTATATTCTAGGTACCTCCACCTCTGCACTTGCCCTTGTCACCTATGTTATTAGCTCTATTTCTACTACTGGTAGCGGTGCTTAAAAAACTAGTATTGGTGCTACTTCTCTAGCTACTTGCTACTTCTCTAGCTACTGGTGTTACTGGTGGATAAGCTAAGTCAACTGGATCAACTTCTGGTGGTTCCCTAGGGTCATCATTTCGGTCAACCGCCTATGCTACTATTCATTGAGACTACTCGCTTTGGAACTACAACTAATGGATCATATTTTGTTCATTGATGTTGTTATATATGTATCTATTGATGGAACTAATGGTTTTGTATATGTGCCTACCCCTTCAAATAGTAGGGTATTTGTACCTGTTTCTTGCTCTTCATCATGCTGCACCTTTAACTACTCATGCATCTTGGTCAATAGAAGAAGTTTCTACTAGATGATCTATGTATGGATCTAGAACAACACCTTTAACTACTACCTCCACCTCTCCATGCATGTGGGATCGATTAGTGAAATGGTAGATGCTTCTGCCTCTGTGGGATCATTCACTAGGTATGGATAAATGGATGGAACTACAATGGGTTATGGAATAGGCTATGGCTATTAAATCGTAAGGGATCCCATAGATGGTGGTGAATCAACTTAAACTGCACTTGCCTTAGTTGTCCTTTCCAATGTCTCTTCCTTTTCTTATGCCACGTAAACCACCTTAGCTACTGGTGAATCTACTAATACCTCTGCTCCCCGAACTTGGTAAACACATGATGGCTCTTGATCGTGACACAAATGTGGGCTTTTCTGCTACTACCATAGCCTATTCTTGTGCTGCTTACTCTACCTTCCCTCGAGAAAGGTGTTGCTCTTCCCATCTATATCTGCAGTCAAGACTAACTTTTGCATCAGCACGACACGAGCGGCTTCATTGGCACTATAGTTTTCTATACTCGCCATCTGGGCTAGAACTATCCATCCTACCTAAAAGTTGGGCCCAACGCCACTTATGCTAGTAGGCTAATTAATTAAACCCCATCGACCATATTTGCCTTGGGTGGGAACCCTTAGAATTGTAGGGGGCATGATGTAGATTATAGAAGTGGGAGGATAGCTGGGATAGGCCTTGGGTGGGGGGAAAACATGGAGAATCGATCTCACCTTAGAATAGTAGGGGCCCTGAGAACTCTATATCCTCCCACCCGAGAAAGACCCCACCATCCAAGGAATACCCCACCGCCCATATTCGCCTTAGGTCAGTGGGTAAGGCCTGCCTTCGGCAACCGGCCATATTGGCCTTAGGTCCCGAAGGGCCGGTAGGTAGGGTTTGCCTTGGGCTAATTATAGTTTCCCACCCACCCCAATCGGCTATCCTCCCACCCAAGGCATGCCTTCGACACCTAAGGCTATATGGGTGGCGCTGAAGGCTAATTGGTTTGTTTCAAGACCTAAGGCCAACATTGTCGGCTGCTGAAGGCAAGCAACAAAGCCCCATCGAACTATTCACCACAAACCCCACCAACCATGCCCTTCACAATTGACCCCCCTATGGGGCCTCAAATCATTCCCGAAACAAACCCCACCCAAACCCCATCGGTTCATTGGCTGGGTCAGTTGGGGGGGAATCAGTCGTTCTCGAACTATAGTTTCCCACTCACCCCTCGTACGAGAAAGTGGTTCTCTGGTAGTCGGTAGATTCTATTTCGTGGGAAGCCAGGGTTCATCGAGTGGGGGGACAAAAGGGATTGCCACCCACCCACCCTGCTTCGGGACCGACCTACCTTGCTTTGGGATCAAACCACTCACCAACTAACTAGAATCTACCGACTACCAGCCTCCCTACTATTCTAAGGGGAGGGGCTCGAGGTGGAAGGGCCCCTCAACTAATCTTCCTCCCGTGGGGGCGACTGGTAGGCTTATCCTAGCTGGATGATTAATGACTCACACCTTCTATAGTCTACCAACTACCATAGCCCTACTATTCTAAGGGAAGCAGGAAGCAGCCCGACCCACTTGCTGAACCAATGGGGTTTATTTTGGAACCAACCATACTCGCCTTAGGTCGGTCCTGAAGGGAAGGTCGGTGGGGTTTGTGTGGGGTTGGTTGGGCATGTTACTACCTATATCCTCCTAGGCCCCACCCCATAGGGATGCTTTCTCGATTCTCTACGTAACATGTCCCACCCTAGGTATGCCTTCGGCACCAACTATATTGGCCTTAGTGGGGTTGGGAACTATAGATAGTTGACCTAAGGCAAAGGGGGTGGTGTGGTTGAGGCTACAATTCCCACCCAATTAATTCCCTCCCAGAAACTATTTAAAATAGTAGGCACTCCCACCTAGGAGGGGGGGAATATATAGTGGTGGGTGGGAGGAGATAGAGGGAGCTCTAGGTGGGGGGGAATTATAGTTGTTATGGTAGATTAATTGAATAGTAGATTCTCGACTGAGTTAGTTAGGAACTCTACTTTTGAAGATAGTTGTCGGGCCGCTACTATTCTAAGGGGCAACTAGAATCTCCACCCGAACTCGACTATCCTCCTACCTGAGTGGGCGGTTATATTTCCACCCACTCACCCCAACATTCATCTTACCACCCACCTAGGTTGGCTCAGAATAGTGTAAAGGAGGGCCATCATTGGGGCCTCTCCCATCCACCCACCCCCCCTCCTATTATTGTGCCCCAGATGGGTGGGCCCTTCCTTCCTTAGGATTAATTAACTTTCCTTTCAACTAAGACCTATAGGGTGGTCGCAAAGCACTTAAGGGGCTAACATGTTAGTTAATCTAGTAGTTCTTGATGCAAAGCAAGTTGTGCCTTCGGCACCAACCATATCGCCTTACCCTATGATTCCCTATGCACCACCTGGATATAGTTTTTGTTCTCAAAGAAGGTAACTAATTTCGAGAAAGAGTAGATGAATGAATTTTTATCTTACTCCTCCCCAAATCAATATTCTTGTTTTGCCTAGATGGATAGGAAATGGTTTACTAGAGGGACCTCCATCCTGAACTTCTATTTTGGGGAGCTAGCCACAAAAATAACCGGAGGTAGGGATGGAGCCTAACCACTTCCTTCTTTCTCATTTTTTCTATTTGGTGTTGGGTTCGTCTTGAATAATAGTTGTTGAGTGCTCCGATGAAGGATATTCATTCTCCCTCCCTCTGAGTGCATGGGAGGAAGGATATTGTCAGATTGAACTAATGCCCCTATAGTTCTATGGGCTTCCTTCTCTCAGGGCAGTAAACCTGATCGATTTGTTTAGATATCCTGATGGAGCTAGCCTGGGTAGGATGGCAGTTGTAGTTGATGGAGGAAGGAAGAAAGTTAGGCCAACTAAGTTAGGAAAGCCCAGAGTCCTACCTATAGTTGAAGGAATTAACTCTCTTGAATAGTGATATTATTGTTCATCCCTCCATCAGGGCTGTAACCAAAAATTAGTTGAATCCCAAGGTGGATGAAAGTAACAAAGCATTACGTAGGGTTCAACTAATTTGATGGCACCCATGGTCCGAGCGAGCATCCCAACTATAGCCCCACTAAAATTAGGCAAGGAGTTCAAGAAATTCTTTTATGTTTTAGAGGGCCATCATAACTAGCCATCGAAGTCGTCGAACAATCAATATTCTTTCATCGAGAAATGACCTAAGGAACGGTTCAAGCATGCTTTCTATAGTACCTTCCCTAAGCTCTGGTCTGAGCATCCAACCGATCAATCCTTCACCCCTAGTAGGAGGCAAGACAGTGTCTATCCGGCTTCATTCACCCTTGTTTACTTGGCTTCATTGGATTGGCGTTGTGTAGCCTTCACCCCCTCTTTCTTTCTTGTTTCTATTGTTTGTCCTGTATTTCTCCTCGTCGGGTTGGAGTTCAACTCTCCATCAGTAACTATTTTGGAAGGAATTCAACTAGTTGGATTGTTCTCCCTCATTACTACAATTCCTACACCCCCAGTGGGGGATGGAGAAACCCTGAGAAAGGGGAAGGAGCTCAATAGCCTAATGAGGAAGGAAGGAGCTCAACATCCTACCATCCTGCCTATAGTTGGAACTACTCCTACTCCAACAACTCCTATCCTACACCACCACAAACCCCACCTGCCCTAAGACGAATGGGATGAACCCAACCCCACTGAACATGCCCTTTGAGACTGACCTAAGGTGAGTATGGTTGGTCCCGAAGGGCGGGTGGGGGTAGATCAGAGGGGGCCTCCCACTAGACCCTAAGACGAATGGGTTCATCAGTGGGGTTGGACTGACCATAATAATAAACCCCGCCGACCTAAGACATATCAACAAATAACCCAACCCCACTAGTAATTAATCATCGTACTAGGATAAGGTGGGTCGGGTAGGGGGGAATCATAGTTCTAGGGGAATTCTAGTGGTTCTTTGGTAGTTGGGGGGGTGGGAGGCTATAGATTTGGCCTACCTTCGATAGCCAAACATATTGGCCTTAGGTGGAGTTGGACCGACCTATTTGCCCAACTCACTAGAATCTACCAACTACCAGAGAACCAGGACCCCTTCAAATAGTAGGGGCCCTCCCTGGCTGATCCCCCCCCCCACCTAGAAGACCCACCCAATGAACTCCTACTTCTAGAATCTATCGACTACCAAAGAACCATGGCCCCTTAGAATAGTAGGGGCCCTCCCACCCAGAATGGCTGAGTCCCCCCACCCACCGGGAGGCCCCCCTATAGGGAGGTAGATTATTGTTGATATGCCTTAGGGTGGGCACAATAGCGTGGGTTGGTCATGATAGCGTAGGATGGACAAAGAAGGAAAGCAATCCAACCCAGGGGTGATGGATGGAGGGAGCTAATTAGTGGGGTGGAACTCCCAGAGGGTAATGGGAGTGGGAGGAAAATATAGTTGTGGCTATCTATAGTTGTGGCTATCTAACCTATCTATGTGGCTATCTAGCCTATCTATAGTTGTGGCTATTTGGGGGAGCAGAGAAACAACTGTCTTGCCCATGAGAGAACACTTCCACTCCAATCTAATGAAGGAGATGGAATCCAACTATTCCCCCCACCCATCCCCACACACACAGATGGGGCACCGAGTAGAAAATTATAATAAGTAAGGAGGTCCAACTTCTCTTTGACTACCGAGTTCCATCCAGCCACCACCTGAAGGCCCTTCCTACACCCCCTCATTAATTCAGCATGGTTGAGGAGCCCATAGAGTTGTAGGGCCTTCTGGTTGAATGAAAAACTAGGATCCATCCACCACAATAGAAAATTGATTCTATACGTAACATGCCTAGCCACTCATGTGACGTATATAGACTACATCATTATACTAGAGTCTAGTCTGGCCTAGACTATCTCCCGCGCCAACTCACTAGAATCTAGCGACTACCAAAAACCATGGCCCCTATGCTTCACACCCACCCTATTCGCCTTAGGGTCCCTCCCACATGGAATGGCCAATTCCCCCCCCGCTCGACCCACCTGATGAACTCCCACCCATCCCTTAGTAGACCATGTCATATCTCTGAAAAACAAGGATTCCCCACATCTACCTACACAAGCCTGATTTGCATGGGGATATACACACAAGCCCAATCGGGGGAGTCTAGGTGAACCGATTCCCCACATCTACCTACGCAAGCCCAATCTGCATGGGATGGATAAACTATAGTCGATGTCGATTAGATTTTTAAGGAAAATCTTTCGTGGTGATAATGCACCCAAAAATTTCCATTTAGGGGGAATCGAATTGAGGGAACAAAGACATGACACAATGATTTTCCATTTTCAAACAACACATATTCTCCATAGTGAACCAACATTTGATAGATTATCCAACCCCGAGCAATCCGAGTCACTAGCGGGGGTTGGGTCTATTTGTTGGTATTTGTCCAGCCATTCATATAGTGATCGGCATTTTTCCAGCTATGCATTACACACCACATGTGGATCTAGCTTTCAACAGCGTATAACATATCATGAGATATGTTGAAGGGGGATGGTTGCTTCGTTATATACATGCTAATGGGGCAAGTATTTTTTCCATCATGGTTTACCCCCATATTTTTTGCGGTTTGTATTATGTGAGTTATGACAGTCCTAGGGAATTCATTTGGTTCCTCAGTGTTTTCATCTCCCCATTAATGATTGTGACTGCTTCTACAAGACATGCACTACCTCGAGGTCAAATGTGCTTTTGGGGAGCTACGGTAATTACAATCTCAGCTAGCGCCATACCCATAGTGGGAGATACAATCGTGACTTGGTCGTGGGGTGGTTTCCTTGTGGATAATTCCACCTTAAATCATTTCTTTAGTCCTCATCATCCACTCCATTTTATTCCAGTAGGTGCCAGTCCTCTTCATCTGGCCACATTGCATCAATATGGATTGAATAATCCATTGAGTGTGCATTCAAAGATGGATAAAATCGCTTCTTATCCCTATTCTTATGTGAAGGATCTAGTAGGTTGGGTAGCTTCTACTATCTTATTTTCCATTTGGATTTCTTGTGCTCCTAATGTATTGGGGCATCTCGACAATTATATACCCACTAATCCAATGGCCACCCTACCTCATATTGTACCAGAACGGTATTGCCCACAAATCTATGCCATTCCTCATAGCATACCCGAAAAATTAGCAGGTGTAGCCACAATAGCACTCATTTTTCTATTGTTGTTGGCTCTCCCTTTTATGATATGCCTCAAGTAAAAATTGATCATAATCTCTCTAATGTGCCTCACTCCTCCCTTCATTGGGTTCATTCGGAGTATCGTATCACACATTATGCTAAGGTATGTGAAGTCCCTCCCCCCTTTGAATCAAAATGTAACATGCTTCCCACAACTAAACTATAGAAAGAAACTATAGTTCCTTGATCAAATGCCAACTAGAATTCCCCGCCTACATCACCCAGGTGTGTTTGAGGAGATAGTGGCATAACATGCCCTACATAGTTTGAACTATAGGTGGAAACAATGACATCTACCTCTAGGACTAGAGTTGGAATTTAAGGAACTATTGATTCATGTTGATTCATGCACTCGCTTGCATTGATACCCCCTGCACTTGACTACCTAGATATGGATGGGGGGGCCCTCTCTATAGTAGGGGCATTTATGTGAAGGTCAGCCCCCTATCTAATAGTAGGTCATTGGTCTGCATAGTGCCTATATACATTTATAGCCGATGAACCCCCAGATAGTTTAGATATTAGGGAACCTCTATTCCTTTCCCTGCCCTAAGACAGCCTTCGGCACCTAAGGCCAATATGGTCAGTTGCCAAAGGTAGGCCCAAGGGGAGGGTGGGTAGCCATAGAGTTGGCCTCCCATCCCCTCTTGGGGTTGGACCGACCTGAGGCGTATCAACAATAATCTATAGACTACTAGAGAACCACTATGATTCAGGTGGGTGGGAAACTATAGTTTTGGAATACATGATTCCCCTACACCCGACCCACCCAGTGAACTTCGACTCGCCTACTTTAGGACCGACCTGAGCTAGACCCCACCGCCCAGTCCTTCGAGACCTAAGGCCAATATGGTCGGCTACCAAAGGCAGGCCTTACCCACCGACCTCCCTATTGCCAAGCATCCTAAGGCCAATATGGTCAGTCATGTCAACCTCTGGCCAGTGTAACCTCCCTATTGGCACCCACCCACCCTAGGGTGGGAGGCTGTAAGAGACAACAGATCCTCGAAACTTATTTTTTCCCACCCTCCATAGCTTATCATTCAACGACATATCCCCATCCAATTGTTTGATTAGTTGTGCTTGGGGGTTGCCATTATTTGGTTCTTCTAGCTTATTCTAGCGGCTGCCCCTTAGAATAGTAGGGAAATTCCCACCCAACCCACCCTAAGTTATCTGGCGTATTAATAAGTGTGGGAAACTAAGATCCCCAAGTGGGAGGGAGCTTATAGTTCCCCTCCTATTCTAGTGTATTCTAGCAAGCAACCATGGCCCCCACCTAATCTATATCCTCCCGCCAACTATCACCTCCCACCAACGGCTATCCTCCCACCAACCCTTCTTGGGTGGGAGGTGATATTGGTGGGATGATGATAGTTGGTGGGAATTGTAGTTCAATCACTAATTAATCAAGAGGTAGATTAGTTGTTCTTGGGGGTTAAGTTCTCTAGCATATTAATGAATCTAGTAGGTTTATGCCATTAGGCATGTGGGGCCCCCTTCATTAATTTTAATTGCGGGTGGTTATGTTATTTGGCGTATGCCATTAATTAATTAATTAATTGATTGATTGATTGATTATTCTAGCAGGCTAATTAATTGGCAACTATTCCCCCCACCTAATCTATATCCTCCCACCAACTATCACCTCCCACCCACCTGAGGGTGGGAGGACATAGTTGTTGGGTGGGAATTGTAGTTCATGAACTAATGGCATGAACGGATTAATTTACAGCTAATTAACCCTACTATTCTATGGAAATAGTTATTCATGCCCATGTGAGAAATAAGTATACCTCTGATGTGATAAGCAAGCATAGTGAGTGAGGTCCCTACTCTATAATGGTGGGCCTGGGGCAGTGAGCCAGTGATTAAACAATATTATCCACTGAAGCAATGATGTAACATCTGCTTGGTAACTAACTACTATAGGATGTGGGTCGTGTTTGATGACTTACCAACTCACAGCTATAACTTGAGAAATGGAGAATCGATCGCTGCGAACTAAGATTCCCTGCAATATAAAACCCCACCCAACACCTCCCACCCACCCCTAGCATGGGTGGGGGGTTATCCTATATCCTCCTAAGTTCCCACCCCTTCTCCTGGGAACCCAATTGATTCCCACCCACCCTACAGGGAGATAGCCCCCCACAACTTCTATTCCCTCCCAAGATTAATTAGCTTGCTAGAATAGGAGAATTAATCAGTACGTTTAGTGGGTGGGTGGGCCCCTTTAGCCCCCCTGGGGCGGGTGGGAGGCTATAGATTTTGTGGGGAGGGACATTGTAGTTTTCCATTCTTGTTGGGAAGTAGGGTGATATTGTAGTTCATTAACCTCCTAGAATATGCTAGAATAAGCAATATAACCCCCCAAATGTAAGCTAGGGGTGGGTGGGAGGACTTATCCAACTAATTTACTTCACCTGTAACTCCCTCCCACCCGCCACCCACCCACTCCCAATGCACCACCTGATAGCATGGAGGCTTATATAAGTTGGGTGGGAATTGTAGTTCTTCAGGGCTACAGTTCATGTGGGAAGCAATAGTTTTGCATGGATGTGAAATCAAACTAAGGATTCCCTCCCTCATGTTTAATTACCTCCTGACTTTCTATTCCTCCCACCCTTTATTAATCAACCTGGTAGAGTAAGTTGTCCCACCCACCTCTGATAAAGTAGACTCAACCATACTCTATCTCCTCCCACCCACCCCTGTGTGAGGAATTATATCAATGATGGATTTATGGGGCACTTCTCTTGATGATGGATGGCTAGGTCTATATCTCATCACGAGTTCTAGAATGGTAGGAGGAATCAACTCACAACCCAAATGCACCAGAACTATTTGTAGGGTGGGGGGGGCTACAATTCTATGGTAGTTGTGGGAGGAATTAATGGCGGGAGGAAGGATAGGTAGGGACCGCTTTTAGACGTAACATGAGTAGGGGGTGGGGGGGTCCCTACTACTATAGTAGGGGTAGGGTTACAATTACTAGTAGGCCAACCAATTATGGCAGAATCCTCTGCATGCTAATGCGATACTCTCCTCCCTTAGCTAGATGAATCCTACCAATTAATCTACCTCCACTAGAATCCCCCCACCCTGCATGTAGGGTGGGAAGCAATTGGGTTGGGTGGGAGTGATAGATCCTCCCACCCACTCCTGGTAGTAGGGTTATTTTTAGTAGTTTGACACTCGACTCTTTTCCTCCGACCCACCCCATTATTCCCTCCACCTTTTCTACCTCAGAATGGGCAGGCATAGTTAGATCTATAATTTAGAAACTACCATTCCCCTCTAGCAGGTACAATAGTTGTTCTTCAATAATAGTGCCTATCAGTTTTTTTTGGTGAATCCCATCTCCAATCTATCCACAATTCTTTTCCTTTTTATGTTTCTGGTTCTTATTTCATTTCTGAAGCGAGAAGTGTTCTCGCTAGGCTCAAATCTATCTCTACATGCCCCACGTATTTTTTCTCCATCTATGCTTTCTTCTTATGCATAGAAAGTGAAGAGATGGGGTAGTGGTTCTTTCTCTGACTGGCATTATAGGGGACTACTTCTGGGATTGGTTCTCTCGACGCAATAAGCGTTACAGCTGGGAGCAATCCAAGCTGACAAGCGGTAGAGAATCATTAGTGATAGTGTGGGACTGAAAGAAATTAAAGTCCCCCCCACATAATAAATGGGAATAGGACCAAGATAGTGGGGATAGCTATGGGATAAAGGGCTAAAGGGAGGCATAGTAAAGCCCCACAAACTATAAAATCTCTCGAATGAATCGGGGCAAGGACCCAAAAAAATATGTATAAAATAAAGATTCACTATTATGCATTATTATTGCTAATGATGGATGAAAATTGAATTGTTGTTTATTAGTTGTGCTAAGCTCAGAACTTCATGAATCAAAAATGGAATGATAAATATATCTGGGAAATACTTACTCAAGTTGATGTGGCTAAAATCCTACCTAGCAAAGCCACTTCATAGAAATAGACCTAGGAAGACCTAAAGCATGAGAATTCATTATTGGATCACCTTTGGCCAAGTCAAGTAGAAGCAGTTCAATGAACTAAGAGGGCATAGGGACATAGGATTTCACCCCAGGCAAGTGACTTAGATAGTTGTCCCAGTGAAGACTAGAGAAAGTAGGCATAGTAGATTCCCTAATATAGCCCACATGAACATCCCAAGTGCTCTCATCTCTCCAAGCCTTAGCCTGGCTCTATTTGAAAAAAAAAAATTAGTGGATATATGTTTGGATGAGATGGGATATGGCAAAAAACCCCTGTGTAGAGAAATGAGATGTTCTTTCCTATGATTCAAGTCAAGGGAAATATCACTCATGGCTTGAAATACTTTCTAACTCAAGTGGGAGGCACAAGTCATTACTCTCTTTATTGAATGAAGAATAAACATAAAGTCCATTCGAGGGTTTTCTATATAGTTCCATTTGGGCATTAATAAGGGAGGGCATGGTAGGCAGGTATAGGGAAGTAATGGATAGGTTATTAGTAGTCTAGAGAAGATAGGCAAGCAGCTCTATATAGGTAGGTAATAGACTGCTACAGACTAGGTAGTATATGTAATAGAGGTAGGGGGTAGTTTCTCTAGCCTGCCTTTGGGAGGAGGGTAGGTAGCAATCATTAGTAACCCGATGCTTAGGAACTAGGTGGTATAGGTAGGATAGAGTAGGTAGTCTGCATGCAAGTTTTTATCTTTTGTCATTATTTTCACTACTACAATAGTGATTGTTTTCTTGTATGCAATAGATCCATTTTCACCCTTGTCATTTTGTTCATGGATTGGTAAATTCCCCTCTCATCCATTAACCCTCGAAGGAAAAGAAGAGGAGAAGAGGAGTACATGATGAACCCCTAATATTGGTCAATGAGTTCATCTCTTTCTATTTTCTATTCCATTGAGTTAACCCCTCTCTGCAATAACTAGTTCTTGTTGTGATGAAGGGTGGGACTATTATTGATTCATTAAAAGCAAGAACATAAAACCAATTGTGATATATCTATATCTATTTCTATAGAAATATGCTCCTAAATTCTTCTAGCGTATTCTAGCTTAATCTAGTAGGTTCTTCTAGCTTATTCTAGTTGGCAACCACTATATGCACCCACAAATGGCATCTACCCTCCACTATACTCCTACACATCTTGGCTGGGAATTCTAGTGGCATCTAGCTCCAACCAATCATGAATAGTAGGGCTCCAGCAAATTAATCTACCTCTACTATGATCTATAGCCTCCCACCCCAATTAATGATGCCTGTGGCTAGTAACATTCTATACGTAACATGGGTGAGTGGGCCCCAACCCCTACTTTTCATGATGGGGCAGTAGGGAAATATTTTATACATAACATGGGTGGGTGGGAACTATAGGGAAAACCACCCCACCTTTAATGGCGAGAAAGAAGGAAGGTTGTTGGGGGTTGGGGCACATAAAAGAACTGGGAATAGATCTCACATCCGTTGCTCGTGTGTTTTTTCCACTATTTCACTAATAATTATCCATTGTTTTGCCATTGTTACCTTCAATTATCCACTGGGGGTGTGTGGGGAGGATGGGTATTATCCGTTGTTCTGCTAATAAAGTCATAAAATTATCCGACCATAGAATAGTAGGGGCCACTTTTCCAATTGAATTATCCATTGCTCGTGTTTTTTTGCCGCTGTTTCGCTAATAATTATCGAAGTTTTTCCACTGTTTCCTTATTCTAGTAGGTTAATTAATTAGTATGTTAGTAGGAAAACTAGAGTTCCTTAAAATAGCAAGTGAATTAATATGGGGTGGAAAGTAAGAGGAAGTGGAATTCCCTTCCATAGCATAGTAGTTATGTGCCCCGACCATCTGTGGGTGAGAGGCAAGTGAAGCCTGAACCCCCACCCAAGCAAGGAGAATAACTTCATCCGACTGTAGGTGAGAGGCAATGACCTAACTTCATCTATGGGTGAGAGGCAAGCTAGTTTATTAGTTGATCCAGACCATCCATCCTACCTTGATTTTGGGTTGTTGACCATGGGCCACCCTTTACACCCCCAGATGCAAATAGCCATCTTGTCCTCCGTGTAAACTACATCTTTAGGGTGGGCATGAATCATACTTGCGAAGGGATTATTCAGTGAAGTTGGGATTAATCAAAAGCCTACCGGAGATGCGTCCCAGGTTTAGGTCGCATGGGAAGAGAAGTGGTATTAGCCTAACAGGCCTGCTAACATTGTTTCTTTCCTATTGCCATCCATCCTTTGTCCAACATTCTTTCTTTCCGCGTGTTTAGTTCAGGTTAGTCCCTTCCTTCTGAAAGTAGGAGGCCATACATTCTCAAGGGAGGACCTAATTTTTCCATCCTTCAGAGACCCCCATTTCTCATTTATTAGTTGAACCAAACCATCCATCCAATGAGTTGCCATCTACACTACCAGACCATCGAATTCAAGAGGGGAGCAGAGCCCATGGGAGGGGAGGAGGAACTAATCTAGTTGATGTTGTCAAGCATGCTCCAGAGAGGAAGTTAGCTTCACCCACAGTTGGAATAGTTATCTAGGGGGTAAGTAACAAGTTAACGAGGAAGACTAAACAATAAAAATATCATTGCTCATTGGTTAGTCACTCCATCCCCTCACGGATTTCAATGACACCTATAGTTTCTTTAGCTAGCAACAATCAGCATGAAATGAGGTGATCTAGGATGGTGGTTTAGGGTGGTAGTGGAAAGCTATAGTTCCAAAAGGGAGGATATAGAATAGAAACTAATACAGGTTGGGAACCCTAAAATTCTATAGGAGAGATGGATCATCTAGTTCTATAAGTAACATTCCAACTATCATCAATTCTTTCTAGATGGAAAGCAATAGTTTCTGAGCTAGTTATCCTAGCATGTTATGTATAAAATTTGGCAGCTTCCCCTACAATTCTATGGGCTCCCACCCCAATATCAAAATGGTTGGTTTGAGAAATTTTAAGAAGCCTAAGAAGATGCTATTTTCTTTCAGGTTGTTCCTACCGTATGTGCCCCAAGCACCATTGATCTATCACCCCTGTCTTTGATAGAACAAGAAAGGGCCCTGGACTCAATAGAATCTAGTTGTGCCCATTCTGATCATTATGATAGTTCGTTCAACTAGAAGGACCTACTATTCTAAGGGGATTGATTGTTTGGCTATTAGAAGTTAGGGCCCCAGGGAATTACAGCTATCATAATTCCGCCCCTCAAATTCTATGGGCCTATCCAACTACCGAGATTGTATAATTGGAGAGTATAATTCCCCCCCACCCCGTTCAATTGGAAAGAATTTTGTTACTCAGACCAAGTCCATCCTAAACCCCTAATGGGAGGTATAGCTACATCTTAGGTTCCTTCACCCCTAGTTGGGTAGAGTCCATGAAAAAACCGTTGAGATAGAAAGTCAGGTTACACGGATTGTTCAGCCTGGGAGTTAGTTGGGCTCCTATGAATTGAAGGAAGGAAGGGAGTTGCCTAACATTCTCAAGGTCCTATTACCAAATGGATCCTTTGGGTTGGGTGGGGATTTTATTTGGGTTGGATTTCTTTCCTTCTAACATGTCAATCCATCCTTCAGGGAATAAAGAAAGAAAGGGTTGTCTCCACTACTTCACCCTCGGTTGGAAGGATGGGAGAGCCTATCCCCTGCTGAGGTTGGGACCATAGCTAACTCAGTAGTCTAACATGGATCCGACATCCCGAGACCTTATATTCGTATGAAAGCTTTGGCTAGAGGAGGTGAAGGGCCAAGGTTCCCCGATAAAAAGAAAGTATGAGGAGCCACCCTTTCCCGGAAAGTTCAGGATGGAATATACTTCCCTGGCTCCGAGCATAGAGCCCTATCTTGATCAATAGGTGGGAGGGAGTTAAAGAAAGTGACAATTACTCCACTCCCATCCAGGGGAAAGGATGGCACCCATAGTGGGGAGGCTCAGAAGGAAGGGAGTTTTCCAACTATTTGAATTCTCACTTTCTTACCGAGCCCCCTACTATTCTAAGGGGCCTTAGTTTCAATTAGCATATTCATGTCATGAAAAGAGGGGCGCCAAAGATCACTTCGAGGGAAATGAAAAAGATTTTGATTTGAGATAACAAGTGTTGAAGCTTAGTAGCTGTTAGTCATTTTGCTCTCTAGTCAAGCTTGGGGGGATCTCTTTCTCATTCGGAAGCTAGCTCCTTCCATTATCAGCTAGTTAAGGAGTGGAGGATATAGTCCCATCCTGACCCCTAATTAACGATTAGTTGTTCTATCCATCCTGAACTAGCATAGTTTAGGAAAGATCAGATGGAGGTTGAGTAGTAACAAAGTAGAGCTTCACCCCTCGGTTAGGCTATAGTTGAACTATCTAGAATTATAGTCGATGCCGGTGTTAACTCAATCGGAAGGCCACTTAGAATAGTAGGGGCCTCCCACCTACTGGATGGAATTCCCCTCCATCATTATAGTTGTTCAGAAGTAGCAAGAAAATCTACCTGGGGGATGGAAGCAGGGAAAGCTACCCTCTTCATTAGAGGGTAGCTTGTGAATGGATGGTAGCTCCAACAAGTAGTGAAGGCCTTATCTCTAGTAGTGAAGGATGTTGAACCCAATAGGAAATAGGATAGGAGGGAATGTGCTAGCTATAAAATTACTAGGAGTTCAACCGGTGGCTTGATAGGGATGGGTAATTAGAAATTGGATCCATCCCTGCTTGTCGAGATTTGTCACTGCCTAGAGAAAATAGTTGATGGATGTGCCTAACCTACCTTTTTGTTTTATGGGCTTGCCTAACTATTAACCTTTCTCATAGAGTTAGTTCATTATGTTCTCTAGTCCACAAGATCCTTTGTTTGTTTAACTGGCCATTCTTCAACCCCAGTTAGCGAGGGTTAACCCCACTACCTAACTTTCGTATCTTCCCTTCCCTAAAATTATCTAGAGTTAAACTAGCTTCCAACTAATCTAGCTCTCCATCCTTCACCGGCCACCACTTCTCACCTCCTGTAGCTTTCCCCATCCTTTCAACCCCAGGTTCACTAGCTAGTCTAGCCATCTAAAGCACTAAGTGGGTGGGAGGCAATAGCTTATTTATTGGCTGGCCTAACTTTCAGCAACTTTTTTCTAGATGAAGAGCTCACTTTATTACAATTAAAAGGCAGCTTAAAACATGCATCAGTTCATGCCATTAGCACACTAGAATAATCTAGAATGATGCTAGTATAAGCTAGAATTATGCTAATCTCCCAGGCAGGAGGGAATTATAGTTCTCCCACCCATCCAATAGCTAATTGGAGGGGGGATAGCAGGCGTACATTAATTGACAAGGTAGATTATTGTTGCAACCTCTAGCAGGCTAATTAATTAAGGCTACCCCTACCAATAGAATAGCCCTACAATAACAACAACCAAGGGGGGGGTGGGCAAGTATGCCCCCTTATTGTATCAAGCTAATTAATTAGCCAACCCATAGTCATATAGAATTTGGCCATTCAACTATCTTTTTAAAATGTTGCCAACCCACCATACCGAGTTAGAATTCTTGGAGTGGCCTAGCCGTAATGGAATTCAGGGGCATCTTTAGAATAGAATCTGACGAATCTAGTCTATTTTCCACCCACCTTAGGATAACTGAACCCCCCAGGAACCCTATGATTCCCCCCCACCCAGAAATAGTTTCCCCACACACACTTGCTAGAGTAAGGGAAGCAAGCTGATTAATTACCATGTTACATATAGAATCTATCATACCTAATTAATTAGCTCGTTAAAATAATCAACTATCAGAACTATAGTTTCCGTCAGGCTAGTTTCCCACCCCCACCACCCCCTCCTATAGTTGTTGATTGTAGGGCTATTTGTATCTGCTCCCACCCACCCATGTTATGTATAGCATCTAGTTCACCAGGAGGCCTGACCAGGGCTCCCCTGGAACCGGCCTATGGCATCAAATGAATAGGTGTGGATGATTACTACTCCATGAGGTTTGACTCCTCATTCATCCTTTCAGGAACTACGAAAAGATGTGCAACACCAGATCCCATTCCAACCTTGATCTGTGTAACCATCTTGCGCCATATGTACTGCAAAAGTGGTAGACATGGTCAAAGCCCGATCCCCTAACAATGAACAACCCTATAGTAAGGAAAATAGGGAGAGACTAGGGTTCTAGCCATTTCTCCATTTTTTGCTCAACCCAATCATAGGCTACTCCCCCATAGCTGCCCTCCCCCATGATTCTTGGTCGTCCCCATATTCGATTCCATGTATTACTCATAGTATTGTCACCCTTGCTTGGTTGTATCGTAGCGGGTACTTTAAGAAGTTTTCCAGGTTTAGAAGGAACCTCCATTGTAACCACCACATGCATTTCATCATCTCCTATCTCATCCTTGACTGCTTCTCATGAGGTCACACCAAGAGCTAGTGCTCGCTATCTAAAAATTTCTCCATGGATCTCATCTGAAATGTTTGATGCTTCTTGGGGCTCCTTTCGTGACCGTGAAGTCACTAGAAAAAGTAGATAGTAGATGGATGTGCACCACTCTTCACAGTTTCTCTGCAATGATATCTATACATAATTTTGACTCGCTCTATGGAACTGGGACACCATAGCATGTCGGGAAGAAGGGGGGGACATATGGGACAACCCCTCTATTTCTTTCCCCTTTCGATACATAGTTGAGGGGATCACGAATGCTATAGGTGTGGGATCCCATCAGTCTAAAGGTCATTTATTTGCTCTACTGATTGACAATTGACGTGTGCCCTCTCACTCATCCTATCTTAGAGTGCCCCCCCTGTACCTCATATAGTGAGACAGGTGGATAGTTTAGATGGTTTGGATAGGAAGGATTTGGGCACTCACTGGATAGTTTGGATGGGGCTTACAAAAATGTGAGGTCATTTATCGATGCCTCCCCCACCCCTCTGAAACTATAGCCCCCCCACTATAGTGTTGGGTAGCTCTACCCCCCACTCCATTATAGCTAAACTATAGCTATAATTCTTAATTAATGCCACCTACTAATGGGTGGGAGGGAGATATAGTAGGGAGGTAGATCAGTTGCTGGGTGGTATACCCTCTCTAAGGAGACCCCCCACTATAGATAGGTAGAGGTAGGGGTGGGGTGGATAGGAGCCCCAGCTAATAAGAAGGATAGAGCCCTATCCAAACTGCCCACTTCTATAGTAGGGGGCCCCTACTATAGATCGGGTCGAGGGGGGGCAGGTCGGCCGAGCACCTAAAGGTCAGGGCTAAGGAGCCTTGCATATGGGTAGCAAGGGGTCTCTTATGCCGAGCCTAGCCCTACGATGAGGCCAAGAGTAGCACACCACTTCGCACCTCTGTATCGGAACCCAAGGGGCTAAAAGAGTCTGTGGAATTAGTGCACCATGCATGAGTCACTGGTTAAATGGGTTAGACGGCTCGTAGTACCCCAATTATTGATTGAACTATGATCTTGTCCCTTAGTGCTCTATTGATTGGGAGAGGGGCCTATCACTCTCCCTCGGCCTCCTCTCTTGTTGGTTAAGGGTGACTATATATATAGTTGGCCAGTTCCACCCGCCCTTCGGGACCTAAGGCCAATATGGTCAGCGGCTAAAGGCAGACCTTCATCAGGTCGGTACTAGCGCTTCGGGACTGGCCTATTGGTCTTATGGTCGGTGGGGTTTGTACCGGGGGGTGGGATATTATAGGGGCCCTTGGTGGTAGCGAAGATTAGTGGCGTAGGGGGAGAAGGGGCCCAAGTCAGAAGATGTCATACACATGATTGGCCCAGCCCCCACGCACCCCACTATAGACTCCCCACCCCCTATAATAGTTTAGTTATAGTAGGGCCTCACCCTACCTTTATCTTGGTGGGCCCCTATCCTCTATAGTGGGGATTCAATAAGGCCCTGGGGCCCCTACCCCTACTATTATAAAGGGTAAATGCCCTATCCTCGATTATTCTAGCAGGCTAATTAATAAGGGTGGGGGGGAATATTAGGGGTTCAATAGGGATAAAATATAACTAAACACCAACTATAGTAGGGGGTGGGGGGGGACAGTAGGGTGCCACCAGCCATAAGATCAATCAAGTTGGTGAGCCATGTGATGGGAGACCTCCCTGCATGGTTCAGAGAGCACTTACTTCAATTCAAGTGGGGTGCACCACCGCATCGACCATGGGTAACAGAGATCGCTCGATTCGGTTTGACCTGGAATTCACTTCTAACCCTGTGTTTGATAGCCCGACCATAGTGATGTTAATCATGGTTACATTCGTAAGTAGCTTGGTCCATCTCTATTCCATTTCCTATATGTTCGAGGATCCACATAGCCCTCGATTTGTGTGTTATTCATCTATTTCCACTTTCTTCATGCTCATGCCAGTTATTGGGCATAACTTGATTCAATTATTCCTAGGATGGGAGGGAGTAGGTCTTGCATCCTATTTGCTAATCAATTTTTGGTTCACACGACTTCAGACAGATAAAGAATCTATTAAAGCTATGCTTGTCAAAAGAGTAGGTGATTTCGGATTAGCTCTCAGGATTTTGGGTTGTTTCACTCTCTTTCAAATAGTAGACTTGTCGACCATTTTTGCTCGTGCTAGTTCCTTTTCCAAACCCCACAATTTTTTCATCTTTTGCAATGTGAGTTTTCATGCCATTATTGTGATTTGTATCTCACTCTCTATTGGTGTTGTTGGAAAATCTGCACAGATAGGATTGCATACTCAGTTACTCGATGTGATGGAGGGTCCCACTCCATTATCCGCTTTGATTCATGCAGCTACTATGACAAAAATAGGGATTTCCATGATAGTGAGGTGCTCCCCTCCATTTGAATACCCACCCATGACGTTATCTATGATTGCTTTTGCAGGGGCTATGACATCATCCTCCGTAGCAACCACTGAAATATTACAGAATGATCTGAAGAGGGTCATAGCTTATTCAACCTGCAGTCAATTAGGGTATATGATCTTTGCTTGTAGCATTCCCAACTATCCGGTTAGCATCTTTCACTTAATGAATCACATGTTTTCCAAGGCATTACCATCCTCACGTGCAAGTTCGATGATTCATGCCATGTCGGATGAGAAAGATATGCACAAGATGGGGGGCTTGCTTTCTCATTTCCCTTGACCTACACCATGATGCCCATAGGCAGCCCATCCCCAATTGGATTTCCTTTTCTCACTAGATTTTATTCAAAAGGGGTGATCTCGGAGCTCACTTGCACCAAATATACCATCAGTGGGAACCTCGGTTTCTTGTTGGGAAGTGTCCTTGTCTTTTCCACTTCTCACTACTCTTTTTGTTCACTTTTTCTAACATTTCTAGCACCAAATAATCCATTCGTGCAAGACATCTTATGATGTCATGATGCACCCATTCCTATGGTCATTCCTTTAATCGCTATGGCTATCAGGAGTCTTTTTGTAGGATACTTGGCCAAAGTGTGACACGTTAGCCCATAAGTACTATAAAAAAGTGGTTGTTGCTCACCCAAAACGATTGTATGAGGCACCCAAAAGAAAAAAGAAGGGCCTTCCTGTGCACAGGGGTGAACAAGAATTGGGGATTGGATGCGGGCAAAATTCCTGCCAATGGTTGAGATGCTTAGTCAACTCTCAAAACCTTTGGCGATTCACACACGAGTGAGCAGAAAAGGGAAGGGGAAAGACACCTTGGTGAATGCAATCAGTTAACACATGTGAACTTTGCCACTTTCCCAATAGTATTCAGTACTGACCACACTGAGGGACATGCCCTAAAGCGAAGGATGGGAACATGGGTGGCAGTGTGTTCCAATTTTTTTCCTTGCACCAAACATCCAATGGACCATGGACTAAATGACCACTATTTGAAATGACTATGTCCAGGTCGTTCCACCCCTACAAGGTACATCCTATGCCTATGGGCTGCTAGAACTATCCAAGAAGACACTCAGAACTGGAAGGGGAAAAAAACCCACTGGACCGCCAAGCTGCAAGTCAACACGTATGCACAAGACTAAGATTCCCCAAGAAGCCAAGGTCGAGGGTGGCCAAGAGGGCCCACTTGTAGACTCGGGATCTCAGTAGGCCTATCTAGGGTAGGGGCTGAAGCTTAGTAAGTTTAATTCTGAGTCAGTAGGCTCGTGATAGATAATACCCTTAGTGTCCATTTGTTCCTACATGTGTACTTCACCAATCCATGGGAATACTGCCAGAGGCCAAAGAAATAAGTATAAATATCGGCCATCACCCCTGCATGTAGGGGGGCCTAGAGCCAAGCAATCATTTTCATGTTATCGAGAATGTGCCAGGAACAACTAGAGATATTGCAGTATGAGATCAGACTCAACCCTACTATAACTACTAACTAGCTAACTATTAAGGGGTGGGGGGAGTTGTGAAAAACCAATACATCCAACACCTATTGATTCAAAGCATAACCCCTACTCAATCAACATCTGCATTGGAAACTTCTTCCAAAGAGGGTGAGATATATAGATGTAGTCATCTTGGAATTTAATTTGGTGGATCAACCACCTGAGATGGAGAGGGTCATGCATTGATTGATTAGCCCTCACTAAACCCACCCTCCTTTATTTCTATAACTGCTATTCATTTTCCTCCAGAGGTAGAGTCTAGTAGTAACCTCAGCACCCAGGACCGAAAGAGAATTTTCCCCAACGAGAGAAAGCTCATACATATCACATCATAATTAGGTACATAATACACCAGGTCCCATCATAATATGGAATGAAGCAACAACGGTGAATGAATCTTGCTTGCGAATGCTTGCTTGCAAACCAATTGCTTTGGGTTAGGACTATGCCCTACTCTAGAATGGAGGGGGTGGGGTTAGCTTTGACTGTGTTACAACTTCCGTATGGAGTCATTAGCCTTCCCCGTGTACCTTCTCTATCAAGGTGGAATCTGGGACAAAATTCTTTAAGCATACACATAATAGAATACTGCAAGTGTTTAGAGATAACTAATGAATTATAAATAGAAGTAGGCTGTACCAGTGAGGAATGAGTATTCAGACTATGCGGTGGATTCGAATTCACCATCTAAAACTACCTAAATGATGCTCCCAGGGTGGTGGGGATCAATCCAATGGGCATATGGGGGAAGCATCTCTTTGATTGGTTTGGTTAAGAGTCGAAGAACCCTCTCCTCAATGAACTAAAATTCCCTATAGCTGTGATAGAGGAGGTGAAGGGTGGGGCGATTCAATCCAACCTAATATTAGAGGACAACTATCCTTCAAATCCAAAATATTTAGGGGAGATTAGGTGGGTGGATGGAGGCCTCAATGACATCTGATACCTATACTCGATTCATTGGGGCTGCCATCATAGTTAATCTAGCTCTTGGAGAGAAAATTTGATAATGAATACAAGGTTGTTTCTCGATCTCCTTCCTCATGTAGATAGGATGAGAGGTAGAGGCCGAGGAAGAGTTAAATGAGAAAGAAAGGAGTAGTTTATCGGGGGTGTAAAGGGTGGGTGATCTCTTTGGTTCTTGCTACTTGAACGTATTCTATAATGCATGCCATCTAAGTGAGGGACCCCATATTCTAGAATGCCATCTGAATGAGGCCCCCCTACAATTCTATGGCTTGTGAACAATTGTTGCTCAACCCAGACCCCACTGCCCATATTTTCCTTAGGTGTGGTAGGAGAAAGAGTGAGAAATTTCTCAATAGTTAACTCCAGTTCAATCATGTTTAGAGAAGTTTTCAAAATGGATGGTAGGCATCTTAAGATCCCTCCATCATCTTTATTACCTTCACCCCCCAGTTCATCAAAAATGGATGGTAGGCAACTTCTCCATCCTCACAGAGCTAGATTAGTTGTTTCCTCCCCCCTCATTGAAGGAGGAGCTAGTTTAGTTGTTTTTTCCCATAAGGGTTCAACTGGAAGTCCAAATTAGTTGAAGAGCCTACCAGAGCTTTCAATAAAGTATTCCAGATCGGGTGGAAGTTGTGATAGATATGTCCAGACCAACAAGGAGAGCAAAGAATACAAGGTTGTAATGGGTTACCAGCGAGATCTCCCCACCCAGTGAGGAGGACAAGTGATCCCCACTATTTGGCTAGTTTTCCATCCTTCACCCCAACAATAGAATAATAGGGCAGAAGAGGCTTGGGCTCCTACTAATAGATACTCCTAACTCCTAATGAGTTAACAATTCAGTTACTTCTTGAAAGAAGGATTGTTCATCCAAAAGTAGGTAGATTTCTTGTTTGGCAAGACTAGTTCAACAACTAGAATAAGGAGGGTGATGCTCCATCAGTAAGAACTATAGGAGGGAGGAGGGTGTTCAACCGACTCCATCAGAGTTACACTCCATCCTAAGATTAGAGTTACCCCACCACTCAGGCTTCACCACTGACTAGTCATTCGTGACCGACCCCCCTACTATTCTAAGGGGCCTTAGGGTGGTGGGCGTAGCCCTGGTGGTATTTTTGATCCCACTGACTTGAGAAATATAGGGTGGTCATGAAGCACTGGGGAAGAGGGATTGAAGATTAGTTGATAAATGGCTATAACCCTAGGGAAAATCTATTGCTTCAGGGTCCTATCCGGGGTGAAGAAGGATGGACGACCAGGTAGATGTCGTTAGGGAGTTATAGCCCTTGGGAGTTCAAGTAATCTAGCTCCTTCAACTAGTTGAATCAAAATTCGACGTTGTTGCTAATCATGTGGAAGGATAATCACTACCTTTATCCAATCTCCTCCTCTCCGGTTCAATCAGCGAGCATGCTAGGCAGGCAACATAGTCAACAGGAATTCATTAATAAAATCCAACAACCCTCATTTCTCAAAATCTAGTTCATTCCATCGAGTTCAAGAAAGTCAAATTAGGAAGGCCAGGCAATATCTATCTATTTGTTAGGTGGGCTCCAGTTCGTTTAGCTTTCTTTCTCCATCCAAGTAACCCACCGACCATACTCGCCTTTCGTCGGTGGGGTTTTCCCATCCCCTAGATTAGTTGAACTCCCACCTGGGTTGCTAGTCTCAAATTCTATGGGCCCTATCCTTCCACTAGGAATTATCCTCGAAGAACTCCTCAGTTTGCATGCTCTCCATCTGATTGAACCTTCCTTCCAACTAGCCAGAATAGCTAGTTTCTTTAGTTCTTAAATTTTTCTCCTCCTATGTTTTGGAACTCCTTTCTCGTTAACTTTAGTTTCATTACAGAGCTGAGCTCCATCATAGTTGTTGGGGGACATAACTAGCCAAATTCTCACCCATCTCTCGATCTCGATCTCCGCGGGATAGTGACCCATCCAGATATTTGATTTGTCCTCCCATTACCCAGGAATTCTAGCATAGCTATTTGCTTGAACTCCTATTATGCTAGCGGTTGGCCTAACTAGTCTACTCCCTGCCTCCCTCCTTCATTAGGGTTGTCCCGACTATCATGGAGCACCAAGGGTTGAACAATCTCGACCTAATTCATTATCCACCAGGGCAAGACCCCACCGCTAGTGCTACACCCACCGCCTTGAGGCCTATTGGCTATCATCCCACTTTAAGATGAATAGGTTGGTCAAACCCGTGAGGGGTGGGAGGCTATAGAGTTTCCTACCTTCGGTAACCTAAGTCCAATATGGTCGGTTGCCTTCAGTAGGCCAACTAACTAGAATCTACCGACTACCATAGCCCTACTATTCTAAGGGGAGGGGCCGGAGGTGGGAGGGACCCTCAACTAGTCTTCCTCCCAGGGAGCATCTAGTAGGCTTATCCTAGTAGGTTGATTCCTTAGAATAGTAGGGGCCTCCCGCCTTCTGTAATCTACCTCATGCCCCCTACAATTTTCTAGGGCTCCCAGGGGATGGGAAGCCAACTCTATTGCCACCCACCGAAAGGAAAATATGGTTGGTGGGGTTTTTCGGGCATGCTTGCTGTAGACGCACATATTGGTCTAGGTGAGGTTTGGCTGAAGGCTATCTTAGGGCCCAACGGCCCCTTACACTTCGTACCCGGGGGGAGTGGGAGTTCACCGGGTGGATCGGGACCCTAAACTAATTTTCCTTTTGTGGGGCGGCTGGTAGTCGGTAGATTAGAGTTAGTTGGTGAATGGGTCAGTCCCAAAGGGGTAGGGCTTCCATGACCCTTAAAATAGTAGGGCGGGTGGGTGGCAAACTATAGTTCCAGAATGGCTGATTCCCCCCCACCTGGGCCCCTACTATTCGGCTGGTACGCTTATTCTAGTAGGCTATTTAATAACTGGTTGATCCAGCTGAGTTAACACCTTTCGGTAGTGATGTTTCTTAGGAGTCCAGCTAATACACCCACCATCGTTTCTTTAAAGGAGGTAGGGATAGAGACTCGTAAATGTAGTGTAGGGCCCTGTCCTAGAATTCTAGTGAAACTACAGCCTATATACCAATCTAAAAATCCTAACCAAGAATTCCTTCCATTAGGACTCGTTACTTTTGAGTTAACACCGGCATCGACTAGCTTCTTCTTAGGTCTTGCCTTCCAGTTAAACTAATTTCCTCAACTGGCATTTGTTTAGCTTCCTTCCTCCATCAACTACTTTCTCGAGTTTGACCCTACCATTCTAAGGGGTGGGGCATCGCTCCTACCCTTTTTATTGTATACCTTCCTAGGAGCCGAACAATAAATATTTCTATTTGGGTGGCTCCTTGCCCTCACCCCCAGAGCTAGATGCGGAAGCTATGGCCCCAATGAATAGTAAGGTCGAGAGTCCTACATCGGGGGTGTAAGGGTATGAGTAGGATTGGAGGAGAAGGAGGGAAAGGCTGAACTAAAGGAGGAGGCCTACCACCCCCTGTTTAACTAAAGGAGTTTGTACACCCCCGGTTAGGTGTTACTAGAAAATCTATCCTACCTCCCACCCATGTTACGTAGAGAATATGGTGTTGGCTATATATGTAACATGCTAGATAACCAGACCCTCCTTATTATAGTTGTTCAGCCATCTTGAACTCCCTTCCTCCTAGACTAGTTGAAACATTAACTTTTATCGAACTCCCTCCTTGGGAAACTATACTAATTGGCGCTCCTACCTCCCATCCTATCTACCAACTACCAGCACTTCGCATGCACCCATATTTTCCTTAGGGGCCCGAGGTGGGAGGTCCCCTCAACTAATCTTCCTCTCAGGGGGGTGGCTAGTAGGCTTATCCTAGTAGGCTAATTCCTTAGAATAGTAGGGGCCTCCCACCTTCTATAATCTACATCACGCCCCCTACACTCCATAGTTGTCATAATGGGGAGAGATCTCTTTTCTAGAAAGATTTATGCAATGGATTTCCACCATTGGAAAAGGTGTATGATTTTTTAGGTTGTAATTGATTATACAATAAATAATTGGGGGAATAAATTAATAGATTACTTTTAGGATATAGATGGGCAATCAGGGGAAGTGATATGGAAAATATTGCCTTCTACAATTATTTCTCAATCTCAACAAGTAGAATTGATCAAGGTTTTAAAATGTAGAATAGTATTCATTGGGAAAGTGGAAGATAAATTGATTTGGGATCCTTCAAAAACAAGTAATTATACAGTAAAAATGGGTTACAAAGTTGTAATACATGAACAAGAATAGGGGAGTAAACAAATAGCTTTGTCATTTTGTTGGAATCTAATGGCATGATATTTTTCATGGTTGGCATTAAAACATAGGATGTTAACAAGTGAGAGATTGGTAAAACTTGGAATTACAACACCATTTAAATGTGTGCTTTGTGAAGCAATTATAGAGGAAGTGGATCATTTATTCTTAAATTTCCCATTTACAAATTCTTAGTCTTTTTTTTCAATCGAAGTTAGGATGGAGTTCTCCTCTCCCTCAAAAGCTACGGGATATGTTCATGAGTTGGCCTATTTTATATAAAAAGAATATCTTTTTGCAAGTTCATGGAAAATAATTCCTTCCTTAGTGGTATGGTGCATTTGGTGGGAAATAAATAAAATGATATTTCAGAAAGAAAAAGCCAGCTTAGATTCAGTGTTGGAAAAATTGGAAAAATCTATTTGTGAAGTTACTAATGCATATATTTACAAAACAATAAACATGTGGGATCTATATTTACTAATTGGGATAATAAGCAACTGAAGGAATAGAACCTTTAGGTTACCCCTTTCAAAGGTAGCATTATTTCAAATGTGCATGTCAAAATTGATAGAAAAAAGGTAATATGGTTACCACCACCTAAAGGTTATGTAAAACTAAACTTTGATGGTGCATCTCATGGTAATCCTGGATTGTCAGGGGCTGGAGTAGAACTAAGGGATCATGAGGGTACAATAATATGTGTAAAGTCAATCTCATTGCCAAATGGAACAAATAACCAAGAAAAAGTGCTTTCTCTTGTTCATGGTCTACTTTTAGTTGTTAAACAAAAGGTTTCCAAATTGGTAATTGAGTGGGATTCCTTGTTAGTTGTAAATTCGTACAAAGTTAAAGGATCAAGCAACTGGAAAATTAATTATGTTACCAAAAAGATTATGGATTTTCTTGAAAATTTTGAGATGTTCTAGGTCAATCACACTTATAGGGAAGTAAACCAAGTTGTAGACTTGTTAGCCAACATTGGGTGTGATCAAGATGAAAACAATAAAATGTATGAGGAACACATCAATGATTTTCCTAAGGTTTTATATGATTTGATTCAAATGGAAAAAGGCAGAGTACACGATGTTTAAAATGTATAAATAAATGATAAATATTGATAAATGTCAATGTGGATTTAAAAGAATTAAAAATAGAACATTCAAGTTTAGATAGTTGTTGAAAATGAAGGTAATATTGTAGCTTAAAACTTGTAAAACTATGAGACTATAGATCTAATTAAGTGTTCTTTGTGAATATTCTTTGTGTATGATTAATCTGTTTAGATCAATTTTACCAATTGTAGAAAGAGACAGAAGATTGTAGAAGAATGAGACAATGATATAGAAGTGACACAACATATATGTGGAGAAACCATTTTGATAAAAAACTTCACCATAATCAATAGTTCTTGTATTATTTAACCTTAGAACAAGATTACAATAATATTGTATCAATACTTGATTGATATGCTTCCTTTCCTTCAACAATCCTTCTTCACAACCTGCAATGAACTCTCATATAACTATCTTAGAACTCTCATACACTTTTTGCAATTAACAAAAATTTATGAGCATGTAAAACTCATAACAGTTGTACAATACAAGAGCATAAATCTCCTCACAAAAATCTATGCCTAGATTGGGCAAGTAGAGTTCCACAATGTAATCTGAAGTCAAACCAAATTCTTCTTCAATTTAGGCACCCAAAACTAAAAACTTAATTGAAATTTTCTCAAGAAGATATCATGAAAACATCACCTCAAAGTTGGCACCCAAGAATGGGCCCACTTGATTGAGCCTTGTAAATATCCTCTCATCCAAAAGGTGCTAACTAAAAGATGCCAACTTGGGTGCCCAAGGTGGACCCAAGTCAATCTTAGTTAATTGAAACATATCTCTCCACCAATTCATGCAAACATTATGCAGGATTGATCATCCCCAATTAACTGAAAGTATCCACCTATTATTTGTCATGTAACTGAAGTCATTAGTCATGCAGCTCAAGTCAACTCAAGTCAACTAGCATTCAACTCAAAATTACTACATACAACTGAAGATAACTGAACCATAACTGAACTGAATTGAACTAAAGTAAAATAAATTGAGCTAAACTAAACTGATAGTGCCACTCCACTCATGTAAATATCAATCCCTACTTTGCAGGAACAAAATATGCATTACTAAAGTGTTATCAATCTTCCAAATAGTTAACTGAAGCAAGGTTGGTTCCACCTTCCTTGTGGGAAACCCATGTGATCCTATCTTGTAGGAGCTCTTCTTGGACATCACCACATGTTCCTATTATTTAGGAATAATAACAAATGTCAATTTACATGTTCATTTCATTCAAATTTAATCTCTTTCTAATCCTAGTGTTGGGGAACACTTTCCAAGGACTTAGGAGATACATGAAATATGTTTAGAATTGCAATTAAATGACATCCTATTCCCCAAATTCTCCCACTTGACATTATACATTTCAATTATTCTAAACAAGGAATCATTATTATAAATCAAGTACATGACTCAAGGCCAATGGCCTTCCTACACTAAGAGAACTTATCTATAGGAACTAGTTTTGTAAGATAATCTACAACATTGATCAAAATATCAACTTTCTTAATCAATTCCTTCCCACTCTCAACTATTTCTCACACAAAGTGATACTAAACATCAACATGCTTAGTATGAGAATGATACATAGGTTTTTTGGCTAAATAAATAGCACTCTGACTATCACATTCAAGTCTAATTTGCTTGCAATTAAAACCAATACGTTTCCCAAGTCTCTGTAACGAAACTACCTCGTTAGAGAAATGTGTAGTAGCCATGTAGTTTTCTTCTATGATGGAAAAAGCAACCATGAGCTACCTCTTACTCATCCAACTAACCACAAATCCAAACAAAGTAAACACATAACCACTTGTTGACCTCCGACTGTCCAGGTCTCCTACCCAATCTCAATCAAAAAAATCCTATATGTCCAATGATATATGAATATTATCAATATCATTAGCACCATGATAAACCAAATAGTAATCATAAGTACCTCGTAAATATCTAAACACCCTCTTAGCATAAGTCCAATGTTCTTTACCAAGGTTAGACATAAACCTACTTAGAACTCCCATTGCTTGGACTATATCTGGTCTTGTACAGACCGTTGTATACATTAGACTACCAATTGTACTAGCATATGTAATTTCAAACATTTCCTCATGATCAAAATCAGATTTAGGACCCATATCTAAACTTCATGCCAACTAGTAAAGGAATATTAATTGATTTACTATCATGCATGTTAAATCATTTCAAAATAGTATCAACATAGTTGCTTTGACTTAAGCAAATATTTTTGTTACCTCTATCTTTGTTGATCTCCATACCAAGGATATATTTTTCAGCCCCTAGATCTTTCATCTCAAATATGCTCGAGAGTTGTGCTTTCAATTCTTTGATCATTACCTTGTTGTTACCAATAAACAACATGTCATCAACATACAAGACAATAATTAAAAGATGATCATCAATAAATTTTATGTAAACATAATGATCTTCCTCACTCCTAACATAGCCAATTTTTAATGCAAAAGCATCAAACTTCCGGTACCACATTCTATGTGACTATTTCAATCCATATAAAGATATCTTTAACCTTCAAACCAATAATTGTTTTCCTTTTACAACAAAACCATTTGGTTGCCTCATATAAATCTCCTCATCAAGATCCCCATGTAAGAAAGTAGTTTTCACATCCATTTTCTCTATCTCAAAATCATGATCAACAACAATAGATAAAAATAATCTAATAGAAGTTAATGTAGTAACAGGAGAGAAGATTTAATTAAACTCAACTCCCTCTCTTTTGGATTAGCACTTGGCTACTAATCTAGCCTTGTACCTTTTGAGATTATCATCTGCTCCAATTTTATTTAAAGATCCATTTACAACCAATGGCCTTTCTTCCTTTGGTAAAATTCTCAAGATCCCATGTGACAAGTATCCAAGGAAACCATTTCCTCATGCATAGCTTGTGACCAAATATTTTTCTCATATGAAGACAAAGCTTCCATGTAAGATCTAGGTTCCTCATTAGTACCCATCAAAGAAAATATAAAATAAAAATTAGGTGAGCTATACCTATCATTGGGATTTTGTTGTCTTGTGGATCTTCTCAAAGAAGGTTCTTCTTGTTCCTCAATATGCTCATCATGAGCATCTATCTCAGAACTCTATGAACTCTCCTTATCTAATCCATCCAATTGTTCTTCAAACATGTGCATCTTCATGCTTCTCAGTATTTGTCTCAAAAATGTAGTGTTCAAGAAGTATCCTTATCCTTTGCTTGTTCTTCTCCTGTATAAGATCTAAATTCCCTTTAAAGTCACATCTCTAGATAAAGTAATTTTTTAGGTTAGAGGATTCCAAAGCTTGTAACTTTTTACATTTTCACCATAACCTATGAATATGCATTTTTGTGCTTTTGGATCCAACTTAGACCATTTTTTATTTAGGCACATAAAAAAAATTCTCACAACTAGAGATCCTTAAATGTACAACACTAGGTTTCCTACCTAACCACATTTCATAAGGGGTTTTATCTTCAATAGATGAAATAGGAGATCTATTGATTAAATAACAAGAAGTACTTATAGCCTAGGCCCAAAGGCATCGATCTATCTTAGCACTACTTAACATACTCTTGGCTCTTTCCATTAAGGTTTCATTCATCCTTTCTTCTACTCCATTTTGTTGAGGTGTATATGCAGTAGTTTTCTATCTCATAATTCCTAGATGATTACAATAATCATTAAATTACTTAGAACAATACTCACCACCATTATCTCATCTCAACACTTTTCTCTTATGATCTGATTGTTTATCAACTAAAGCATTAAATTATTTAAACTTATTGAGCACATCAGATTTTTTATGCATAAAATAGATCCAAGTGTATCTTGAGACATCATAGATAAATGTGACATAATATCTAGATTTTCCAATAGATTCAATATCCACAGGACCCATAACATCTGAATGAATAATCTCTAATAATCATTTAGCTTTATTTATTTCATTAGGAAATGAAGATCTAGGTGCATTCCAAACACACAATGCTCATAAAAATCCTTTTTGACACTTTTATAATTAGGAATACCATCAACCAATTTCTTATTAAGAATTGTCCTGCGACCTTTTTTACCAATGTGACCCAATCTATGGTGCCATAGCATACATGTATTTTCAGCTTCAATTACATTGGCGGATTTATTCAAATTGGAGGTATTAAGCTTAAGCAAAGTCCCAATCTAAGATCCTTTAGCAACCACCATATTCCCTTTCACCAATATCCAACCACCTTTGTCAAATGTCACATTCATTATAGAATAATTGAACTTAGATACAAAAGTATATATCTAGCAAGTCCTAGAATATGTAAAACTTCATTAAGGGTCTTAAACCTACCATCACTGAAACACAACTTTACCTCTCTTTTTCCCACAATATTTGTTGTGCGATTATCTCCAAAGAAGACATTCCCTCCATCATATGTAGTATACTTAGTGAACCACTCCATGTTAGGAGTCATATGATAGGAGCAACCTGAATCAATAAGCCAAGAGTCATCACTAATAGTATTAGATGTAATGATCAATGCATCATTACCGTCATATGGGGATTTCTCTATAGAAGCATCAAAACTACTTTAATTTTTCTTATAATCCTTCTTTACATGTTCCAGTTTCCCATAGTTCCAACACTTTACCTTACTCTTACCAAGGGTTTTTAGACCATCCTTTGGACATACCCTTTCCTTTCTTGTCTCCCTTAGGCCTACCTCTTAAAAACAAGGCATCTTGGGATGCCATTTTATAATTCCTCCTCATCTCCTCTGATAGGAGAGTAGGAATTATATTGTCCATCTTAGGATCTGCACCACTACCACTGATAGCAACAATTTGATTTTCCCAAGACTTTAGTAAAGAATAAAGTAGAAAAATGCATTTATCTTCACCTTCTAGCTTTACATCTAGAGATGCTAACTGAATTAGAATCAAATTGAAAGAATTTAAATGATGTGCAAAAAAATCACTATCTTTCATCTTTAAAGAATACAATTGTCTTTTTCAAATACAACTTATTAGTAAGACTTTTGGTTTGATAGATATCACCTATTGTCTTCCACAATTTATATGTGATAGCTTCATTTGAAACATTCAAGATAATAGAATCAATAAGACATAACCTTATGGTCCATCTTGCCTTCTTATCAAGCTTATCCCAATCCTCATCTGACATCATTGTAGATGGATTTTTTCTCATTACATCTAGCTAACCACTAATCACTCTCTTCAAGGAGATCCTCCATTTTTAGTTTACACCTCTCATAATTAAATCCATTGAATATTTCAATATCTATATGAGAAGTACAACTCATTGTAACATAGTTCTTTTACAAATCTGCAATAACACAATAGTAAAAGTTCCAACTACAACCAAAAACCCTTCAAAACCTAACCAACCATTAGCTCTAATACCAAATTTTTAAAATAAAGGTAATATTGTACTTAAAACTTGTAAAAATATGATACTATAGATCTAATTAAGTGTTGTTTGTCACAATTATTTATGTATGATTAATCTATTTAGATCAATTTTACCAATTGTAGAAAGAGATGGAAGATTGTATAAGAATGAAACAAGATGATAGAAGTGACACAAAATATACGTGGAGAAACCCTTTTGAGAAAAAAATTCACTAGAATCAATAGTTCTTGTATTATTTAACCTTAGAAAAAGATTACAATAATACTATATCAATCCTTGATTGATATGCTTCCTTTTTTTCAACAATCCTTCTTCACAACCTATAATAAAATATCATAGAACTCTCATACACTTGCTGCAATTAATAGAAAATTATGAGCATGTAAAACTCATAATAGTTGTACAATACAAGAGCATAAGGATCCTCACAAAAATCTATTCCTAGATTGGGCAAGTAGAGTTAAACAAAGTAATTTGAATCCAAACCAAAGTCTTCCTCAATTTAGGAACCCCAAATTGAACACTTAACTGAACTTTGGTCAAGAAGATATCATGCAAACATCACCTCAAATTTGGCACCCAAGAATGGGACCACTTGACTGAGCCTTGTAAATATCTTCTCATGCAAAAGGTGTTAACTGAAAGATGCCAACTTGGGTGCCCGAGGTGTACCCAAGTCAATCTTAGTTAATTGAAACATATCTCTCCACTAATTCATGCAAAAATTATGCATGATTGATCATCCCCACTTAATTGAAAGTATCCACCCATTATCTTTCATGCAACTGAAGTCATTATTCATGCAACTCAAGTCAACTCAATTCAACTAGCATTCAACTCAAAATAAGTACATGCAATTGAAGATAATTGAACCATAACTGAACTAAATTGAACTAAACTAAACTGAATTGATAGTGTCACTCCACTCATGTAAATATCAATCCCTACTTTGTAGGAACAAAACATGCATTACTGAAGTGTTATCAATCCTCCAAATAGTTAACTGAAGCAAGGTGGGTTCCACCTTCCTTGTGGGTGCCCCATGTGCTCCTATCTTGTAGGATCTCTTCTTGGATGTCCCCACATGTTCCTATTATTTAGGAATAATCCCAAATGTCAATTTACATGTTAATTTCATTTTAATTTAATCTCCTTCTAATCCTAGTGTCGGGGAACACTTCCAAGGAATTAGGAGATACATGAAATATGTTTAGGATTGCAATTAAATGGAATCCTATTCCAAACAATAGTTTTATGAAAAATCTAGCCTATTTTAAAAAGGAAGTTGGAAAAGAGGAGTATGGTGTGGGAAAGTTAGCATGATAATTGTCGAATGAAGGAAAATTTGGATAAAAAGCTAGCAGAGGTTTTAAATCAAGTATTGCTAATTGTTTGTTTTCTTACAAGAAAATATGAGACACACGTTACATAATGATGAGAAAAGTATTGATTTCTAGAAAGTTTGAGAAAATATGATGAATTGGGAGTATTGCTTAATGTAGGAATAATTTTGCATGGATTTGAAGTCACAAAAAATCATTCATATCAAAAGGAAAGTACAACATTGCATGTCATAAAATATGTAAACAACCACATTTCAATAAAAAATAAATTTCAAATTTCAAGGATAATTAAAGCTCAACGTTGCTGAGACATAGTGAATATTTTCTCAGGTTCAAGTGTGGGAGGATCTAATTTTCATTTTCTCTTACCTGATCACATTAAATGGAAACTCATCTTGATGATGGTGAATTGGAAATGAAGTACATTTTTTGTTCTTTAGAAAGCCATGCTTGATCTTGCAACTATCATTGTATGGGCTCCAATTGGGTTTTTAGTGCTGTAGAGTTTTATAATAGCGGAAGGGTATGGTATAGTTATTGTGGGTCTTTGTTTGAGAGCTTCATGCAAGTGTCAGGTTCAATTTTTTTGAGGGAAATACTCACATTTACGCAGCTCTAGCTTCAGGCCATCTTGCTTTCGAATGGAGGGTTATATTCAATAAGTTTTTTATGGGTAATTCTACTTCATTGTTTAATTGTCATTTGTGTTGGGTAGTTCTGTGGGTTTCTATCAAAGGTGCCAAGATATAAGAAGTAGGTATCATATTACAGTTCTTTTTAGCTTTCACATTACAAGGAAAGTTGTTTATTCCCTATAACTTTTATCGAGGGCATAGTACAAGTGTCGCCCACAAAAATAGAGTGCAAAAAGTGTGTTTTAAAACATCTTTAGTTACAGTTATTTCTTTCTTTTGACTAGGAGGAAGTTGTGTGAAGAAATTGTGTTTTCAAACATATTTAGCTATAGGTATTTATTGTTGATGACTAAGAAGTTCCTTCAATTGGGAAGCCAAAAATTACAGCTTGTGTATCAAATGGCCATGAATTTTAATACAAATAACTATAAAATTCGAGTTGAGATTAAAGAGAATGAATTGCCATTCTCAAAGGAGGTAATAAATGAAGAGTTGTCACAAGTCTTTCACACTGTTTGTCTAAGTCTTGTAGATTTTATCAAAACTATGATTAGTGAAGAGATAATTCAGCTTGAGTCACCAAGGAAGTTGTTTCCATCCAATTTACTATCTATCTTCTTGTCAAATGCCATGGATTTTGTTCATTCTTCTATTGCACTTAAAATTGTGCTCAAAGAAACAATTCTAGCAAAAGCAATGGGGGAAAATGCCCACCTAAAATAAGTTCAAAAGTATAATTTGGATCTGGGAGAAGCACATGTAGCAGGGATTTTTCCAAGAAGTTATATCAAGGAAAAATAAGGATTTGCAACCATGTATGGAGTAGTGAAAAATGGGTTACGTGATAAAGACCCATGGTTGTTGTACAGAATGATACCAATGCATTCAAGAGAATTGGGGTAGCAAACAATTGATATGATAAAAGACAAATATTTTCCCTATCTTTCATCCTTGGTCATCAGTCTTGACATGGAAGGAGGTAAATTACAGTGCCTCACATCAACCCACTAGGGAGACATGCAATATAATGGAATGAAGGCCAAGGTGACAACATGTTGGATCTAAATGAAAATATTTAGAATATAAATGAAGAAGCAGATGTTATAATAGAATGAATTAAAAAAGTAGTATATGGAGCATATTTTGTATTGTAAAAAATATACAAATAAAAGGGCGCTATGTAATAGATATCGCTACTAAAATATAGAATTCATAGCTAGTAAAATATACAACCATCTGAAAGTCTTGCTTACCAGTACTATAATTCTAGTATTTTGTAATTTTGATTATATAATTAATATACTTATTTAGGCCTAGGCCTTTTATCGATAAAAAAGAAGTTCTAATTTAGATTAATTTTTTATTTTAAATCAATTTCTAATTTTAGATTAGTTTTTAATTTACACTAATTTCTTTTTCCTTCATAGTTTAATTGCTGATTCTGTGGCTTATCGTTGATTTTCTCTTTGCAGGTTCGCATGTCAGCGACTCGAAAGCTGAAAACATAAACACATGTTTTTCAAATAATGGAGGCTTCAAATTACTAATGAAATTTGGTGAAGGACGTTTCTTGAAGGCTTGATTTTTTAAAAAACTGATTATCTTTATTATAGAAAACACTTCAATTGGTGCTTAAAAGGAACAACTGTCTTTTTTCACATAGATTTAACTAGGGGGTTAACGAACTTCTATTTTTTGCGCTTGTAAGATGGTAGGTATTATGCTCTCACCTTGTGCAAACTCGGTGATCAGAAAGCCAAAACCATTTTTTCTATGTTAATCCCTTAGAGGGGCTTGCCTCAAAAGAGGGAATGACTCCAACAATTTTTTCACTCAGTCCAGTATATAAATGGATAAGACTAAACCGTCAAGTCCTCATGGTATGCAGGCCTTAGCCATGTAGTGTCACTCGAAACAAGGTACTACTGTAAAACATATAAGAGCCCCTAGTAGAGTGATTAAAGCCTTAAGTGGATTTTTGGATGCTCATGAGGTATCATATCCCCGAGTATTCACTAAGAACCAATGTTTTACATGCCAAAATCCTTCTATTTGCTAGCATAGGAGGTCAAACCTCTAAAGCCATCCCACCATTTCATGGTTCATTTTAAAGATGACAAATTTCTTGAGATCCTTGTGGTCTTAGGGAATTCAAAACATGGTATTCCTGAGAAATGACTATCATGGAGGGGATCCAGTGCTCTACCAAGTTCCTAGTTCATCCACTCTAAATAGGCATGGCTGGAGAAATCCAAGTGGGAACCCAACAAATATTGTCCTTGCCAATCCTAGGATTGTGCATGATTGTTTTCATCTTGAATCAAGAAAAAACTCAAAAAAATTATGTCTACTTGTGTCTTGCATGTATGTTTAAAACAAATCTCAATCAAACATCATCACCTATCATAACCTTTGGGTCTCATGCTTCATCCATCATAATAATCATCCCTAAACACCTCAAAACATCCCAAAACCATCAACCAAACATGTCTAATCGCTATCCTTCATATTCATCCCCGAACTATGAACAAAACTAAAGGATTGAACATCTTGACTATCATTTGAAAGAGCCTGAAAAAAAATCTAGAATCCCAAATTTTGAATGAAGTGATATAATAATCTCATAAGCCTTTATCCTCACCAAAAACTACATCATCCAAGTTCAATGTTTTTAAACTTTTACAAAGGTTAAATGAGAAGCCCAAATCTAAGTCCTCAAACAAAAATAATATTGAGCAATCCTACCATGTCATGCATCTATCTTCATCCCCCATAAGTCAAAACAAACCTCAAGAGTCTTCCACCCAAGTTAATGATTTCATCCATCCATCCTCTCCCATCATACCATCTGGGTATGTGTAGGATCATCATGAAAAAACAGGCCCTTAAGTGGCGGTGAAAATTCAGAAAATGAGAGTTAGGCAACTTGACCTAAAAATTTGAATAAGTTATCTATATTATTTCAAAAATATGTAAGAATAGAATCTGTAGAAAATTAAATGTCATTTATAAACTACTAGGTTTATTTTTATTTTTTTTAAATCTATTTGGTGAAAATTTGAAATTTCAATGTAGTAGTACTTAAATTTCAGGGAAATAGTAAGAAGTAGGTGTCTGTCTGACCACCCTAACCACAATAAAATGATAGTATTTTCTTATAATATTTTAGATATAATTAGAGGACTCATTTCCTGATGTGATGCATATTGTTTTTGTAATTTTTTTCCAACTAAATAATTAATTATGAATTTTTCATTACACCTTTTAAAATTTTTTAAAAATCATATGTATAACCACCTTAACTTGGTCAAAAATTCATGAAATTCAATAGATTTTTTTTTAATCCTATAGTATACAAAGGACAAAATGTGACACATGTTTCTGATTCAAAAAATGTGATACTGTTTGAAAGCTATAAATGTTTTTCAATCAACCTATCAATCAAGACTTTAGTCGTAATTCAAATAGAAAATGAATAATAATTATTTATTAAATTCAAATTAAAGCATAATTTATATTGGTGGAAATCTAAGAATCTCCTTTAAAAACCCTTTTTATTTCATCAATTTTGGGTAAAAAAATGTCATCAGCCACATGGGCCATCATATCGCTTACATATCGCCACTTTTTGGCCCATCATGATCCTGCACATACTCATCTACATCTAATGATTCATGTCAATATCTTAGACCAAAGCATGCTAGCATAAACTCCCCTACACATCAAGATCAAATTATTCTTTCCATTCCATCCAATGAAATCAAAATTCCACAACCCCTTCCAATCTTTGACCAAGATCTCATCTCTCAAGAATCTCATGATGATCCCCTCATTTAATTTTTTTTACTCCAAGATGATCCCCTTCCATCTCAAGAGAAAAGTATCATTTTAAGTCCTCCTTACACCTCATCTAATGAATCCATATCATCTCATCATTCCATTGCACCCTAGGAGCATGAAAGTTCTTCCATCATATCCAATGATGTCCTACCATCTTATGATAAATATATTCTTTCCACAAAATCTCAAGATTCCATTCCTCATCAAGGTCTAGATATACCTCCATTCAAGGATACCCTTTCATTTCATGATGATGTTCTTCCTTCTCATGATAAAGATATTCCTTTCATACCACTTCATGATTATTCCATACCTAATAAAGATCAATCTACCCCATCTCCTACACCTCATGATTCTTTTCTTAGTCAAGATCAAAGTACCCCCTCATCCCCATGTCAAGATCCTATCACCCATCCTAATTCCCCTCATGATCACAATCCTCCACAAGAGCCTATCACACCTACTCAAGCTATCCATGAACCCCACAACTATAAAATGAGTTCCTCCACCTTTATCCACTCCAAATTAATTCCAACAAATATCCTTGCATCCATATCATATTCCCCAAAAAAAGGACTTGCATTTTGTTTCATAAACAATAGATATTCCATGGAAAATGAATGTGTCAAATTATGAACTACAAATGAAAAGGATTAGGCCTTCATGAACAAGGTATCCTAGAACCCCTTTATATCCAAGAAAATATATATTTTCATGGCCTTGGTTATACACCTCACACTCAAGAAATTTGTACCCATCATAAGTCTAGATAACATAAAAATTAACCTAAGTATCCTAGTCCATCAAACCTTCCATCTATCCTAGGTCCTTATCCTAGTCCATCAAACCTTCCATCTATCATTGGTCCTTATCATCAAAATCCTAGTTCATCAACCCTTCCATCCATATTGGGCCCTTACATCCCTTCCTCCTATTCATCAACAATAGCAAAGGAACACATCCTTGATGCCCTCTCAAAATTCTACCTACATTAACACGTCCATAATACATCCATATCATTAATATCCATCCACCTATCCCATTTCTCTTGGAAGAAATTTGGGTTCCATTAAATTTCAAAAGCTTCCATACCAAAATCCACATACATCAAAGGATCAACATATCTCCTTGACCATTCTTGGTCACCATTTTACTCTCAACCATTTTAGACATGGTTTGTTCATATTTATTTCCTTTCTTTTTGTTATCATCTTTGGAGGTCTCGGTGTATGCATATATAAATAATAGGAGGGCCCCCATCCTCCATAAAGGGCTTATTTTATTATGGAACTTGTCAAGACTCTTATCCCTGATCCTGCCATCAAGGGCAAGGAGAAGACTTTAAGTGACGTGTTTAGGTCTTCAAGGTTAGAGTCCTCTTCGCATGAAGAGGATGAATTAAACAAAGAGGAGGAAGATGTTTCTCTTGTGGCTGTGACTATGTCTTCGAAGAAGAGGAAGGTTGTTTGTGCTAAGAGTAATAGGGTAGATAAGAGGCTTGCCCTTTCTGGGAGTGAGGACATGGAGATGGGGTCAAATTATTCTTCTCCCAAGTTTTTGGAGGTGGCTATTGGTAGAGATGTTGTTGTTGGTGGCCTTAAGGTGGAGACATAGGATAATGTTGTGGGATTGTTTGACAAACCAAGGAGGGTGTTGATGCATATTTCTAACCTAAAGAACAAGGCCTTGGAGATTCCAACCAAGGACCCCAATGTAGTTGGTGATGAAAAGGATTTTGGTGATAAGATGGCAGCCATTGAGGATTCCCCTATACAAGACTTTCCCAAAGAATAGGAGAACAAGGAGATTAGGTGTCGGGATGAGGAGGATACAGAAAATAAAAAATCCAAATAGGATCCTTTGAAGGTAAATCCTTTTTCTGAGGACATTTTTTACCTTGATGATGATGCTACCTCCATGTACGATTTATTGGATATGGCTAGATCTAGGGCCATTGTTACCTTTAAATTAGCTAAGTGGACTCTATAGGAGTTCAATGAGATTAACATCAAAATCAAAGGTTTGAAGGAAAATCTGATGAATGTTCCAAAGGGTTTGGTGTTGGAAATTCTTATTGATAGAATGGTGGACCGTGAAGGTTCCTAACATGACTTTAAATCTCTATGTGATGAAAGATTGTCTGCACTAGAAACCAAGGTCTTAGGTATAAATGAGGATATCAGAAAACTATTGGAGGCATCCCATATCTCTATGAAGAACAACATAGACTTCTTGGAAGTCCTTTTCAGAAAGATTAGTGAGCTTAGGGAGGATCAGGTTTATTTCTCTCAGCTTATGGAGAAAGAGCACGCGACCAAGGGAAAAGGTAAAAAAGTTGCTAAGGATGATGAGAAAGGACCTATTATGAGAGGGTTGGTTGATTGGAAGAAATCATTTGATGCTATGAAGAAGGAATTGTTGGATATGGTCGAAAGGCATAGGAATTAGTAGATTGAGGTGGCCAACACTCTAAGTGGCTTGAACTAGTGCCTAGTCTTTTTCTTTGCTACTTTCTATTTCTTGCTGGGTGTAGGTTTCTTTTAGGTTTTTTTGTTGTTTTGTGCCTATTGGGTGTTGTTGGTAGTTTGTTTCCCTTTTTTAGGTTAGCACCCACTTAGTTGTGTTTTTTGGCTATTGGGTTGCTACTGGTGGTCTTTTGAAAATCCTTTCTTGCAACATTTTGTATCTTTTATTGTAAAGGGTTTCAGGTCCCTTCAAAACCTATTTTTCCCTTATAATAAAAACATATTTCCTCAAAGAGAGATGCAAAAATAAAATAAAATGTGATCCAAAATAAAAATAAAAAAATTCAAAGGCCACAAAGGCCCCTAAATAAGAAATAAAAAATTCAAAGGCCGCAAAGGCCCACAAACCAAAAAGAAAAATTTCAAAGGCCCACAAAGCAAAAAGAAAAATTTCAAAGGCCACAAAGGCCACAAAGGCCCATCAAATCAAAAGAAAAATCTCAAAGGACACAAAGGCTCATGAACCAAAAATCAAAGTTAAAAGTTATGTGGATTCCTAAAATGCTCATAGAAGCAATAAAATCTAAATTGGCATTCAAATTTGCTAATTGAAAAGCTTCCTCCAATCTTCCATCTAAAAACCTGTCACCTTTCAAATCCTTTTTTCCTCCATCACTCCACCACCCTTCAAGGTGTGTGCCAATGTTGATCTTTCCATCCTTTCCATCTATCCATCAACAAGCATTCCAACCTCCTATCCATTATCCAACATTCATCCCCCATTATCCTCCTTTAATCCAAATCTTTGCACAAGTCTTTAGATGTTTTTCCATCATTCCATTAATCTACCAACATTTATGAGTCTAATCCTCATTTCCATGGTTTATTAGAGAAAAAATATAAGGGATATTAGTTATGGAACTTGATGCTTGAGTCCTCCCTCCATCTTCCTATCAGGCATATATTATCTTCCATTTTCATTTATCCTTATCCATGTATCCTCTTTTATTACCCTTTTCGCTTGCACTCTACACTTGGGGGGAATTTTCATCCATCCCATCATTCATATCCATTATCCCATTTACATTCATCCTTTACCTTTCCACCTTTGATCTTGACAAGGTTAAGGATCTTCTTGAATGTCATACATCTTATCCTATACACTTTATCCATATTCCACCATTCTATCTAAATGCATCTTTTCTTCCCCTCCTTGGTCTTGATGAGGAATAGGGTTATATTATTGAGGAATTTATGTCCATACCTTATCTATTTGATCTTGATCATCTTATTTATTAGCCTTATCCTTGTAGTCTTCCATTCCATATCTCCTAGCTTATCCAAATTCATGTCCCATTTCCTTCCTTTGTTATTGATGAGATTAGGGGAAAAATTACAAATGCATTCTTTGGATTTCCTTTCATATCCTTATGTATTACCATTCCATCATAGTTCACATCCTTAAATCATTTATCCATGACTACACTACCCTAGGGTGGGCCATCATGTACCTTTGCAACCTTGAGCCTTATCATGCAAATCAATTTGACCCTAGCAGTAAAACGTTATCCCTCATATCTTTGGTCAATAAATCATCAACAATAATCAATCTTATCATACTTAGAGGAATCAATGATCTTAATTACTTATCATCATCATGCCTTATGGAATCGATCATTCTTGACATCTTAATCAATCAACCATTATCATCTTTTGACAAGAGATATATTGCTTGTGTGACATGTTTTTAGTGAATATTTCCTTTTGATCTATCATTTATCCATGGTTGCATTACCTCTATTGTGGACTATTGTATTCCTTCAATCAGTCATACCATCTCATTCCTTTTTTTAAGTCCTGAAAATATCCATAAAAATCATAAAATGTCTCAAAAAAAGCCATAAAAATCATAAATTGTCCTAAAAAAATCAATAAAAATCATAAAATGTCTTGAAAAAATCCATAAAAATCATAAAATGTCTTGAAAAATTCCCTACAAATCATAAAATGTCCTAAAAAATCCATCAAAAACATAAAATGTCTAAAAAAAATCCTTAAAAATCATAAAATTCTCTAAAAAAATCAAATATTTTGAAAATACAAAAAAAAAAAAAAAAAACCCAAAAAAACAAATCAAATATTTTGAAAAATTGAAAAAATCAAATAATGTCAAAAATTCCAAAAATAGTGACACTTTCAGATCTCCACACAACTTTGAACTTTAACAAAATCAAAACGTGCCAAGATTGACAATCAATTAGACATTACAACATAGCTACCAATCTATCTTACAAATCCAACCAAATGCATAAACTGTAACAAAAATCAGTTCTACATTGAAGTATCATTCCTATTTTTTTGTCGATCTTTAATTATTTTATGATTTTTATCTTTTCTGGCATGTCTTTTAGCTTCTCGAGGATGTCTTGGACTAGAGAGGGGAGGATGGGGCATGTTCACTTGTTTGTTGTCTGTGGATTGTTTCTTATTCATAGGATGACCCGTCTTAAGACATGGTTATCCAAAACCATCGAGGACCTATGAGTCTACTATGGATGAGAGAATTCCTTGTCTAATAGTGTCTTCCATGCAATAAGTATTTAGGTCATCTAAGGTCCTTATACCTAGATGCTTATACTTTACTACTAAATAAAAATGTAAACAATATTCAAGTCTTCTAGATGTTCATGTTATCTAGACACTTATACTGATTTGTGACATAACAAGCTCTATGATGATTGATGAGCCCAAAATATGCTCATAATTTGAATGTCATGATGTATTTTTAAATACTCTTACTCTTTTTAATGGTTGTTTTAAACTCTGTGATTATAAACTTTTATCTTAAATCGGGTAGTATCCTATGACAACGCATTCCTATATTCCTATAGCTTAATATCTTCGTATGTCTATATTCATCGCCCTATTTGACCTCCCAATTGACTGATATGATATATGTGGTTTTTGGATAAATGAGATGAATTTAATGTGTGTGATTAATGATGAGTATCATGCTATTATATGCATGCTTTCTTTCACCTCTGTCGCCATGTGTTCCACAGGTTGTTAAAGTTAGTATGAATGAGTCAATGCACAACAAAACTTGGCCTTGCAAAAAAAATCCATTTCCAACACGGCATCAAGGAAGTTGTTCCAGCGAAGACTCTTTGCTCGGGTCATTGGAAGGAGATCTAAATGATCATCAATCTAGGAAGAGTGGAATGCTAGATTCTCTCTGAATCATTTGAATAGATATACTTTCATTTATGGAAGTCTATTCCTCAGAATTAGGAAGCATCTATATCCACATCTTTCTCTGTTAAGTTAGTTAGTTAGTTGTTCTTCTATAAATAAATGTTCCTCTTGCGCGAGTGAACAGATTGGAGAGATTAGACTAGACTAGAGAGTAGAAATAGAACAGAGTATGTTAAGAGCAGTGTTATAATGAGAAATAGAGTTTTGTGTTAGTTTTCTTACAAGCAGAACAACCATGTATATGATTTTGAGTTTATGAATAAAAGTTGATGAAGTTTTGAGTTCAATTCTTGCATAATTTGGTTGATTCTTGCTAAGGGGGGCCACTTAGTAAGTATCTATAGTTAGTTGTTTATTTCCTATTGTTTATCAGTTAGAATTTCATTCCAGGAAGTTTCAGCACAAACTCAGTCTTATCTTGCTCCTGTAGCATAAGGAATCCATCCCTGTGTTTGTTCCTGCAGCATAAGACCAGTTCATGGTTTGTTTCTCAGTATTAGTTGTCATGATTTCTGCTTTAACTAAGTTATGTTTAAGTTGATAAGACTTTTCCTTACGTTCCTACATCAGAAGTAGAATTCCTTTCACGCATTTATTTCTAGTAGGTTGTGGCTAAAATTGATTCCTAGTGCACATACAGTGCTGCTCCATTTCAAGTATACGTTCCCTGGTTTGACAAAGTAAATGAACAACCATGAGAAGATGTTAGTCACCTACTGGAATGTCCAATTCCCAACTTAGGATTTTCTATGACTTTTATATCCTTTTGTGGGCGACAACCATTTTTGGTGCCATTACCAAGGATGGTGTCAAGCTAAGAACCTGTCATAGTCATTGTTAGTAGTAGCTAGTGTGCTTATTCAAGAATTTTCAAATCCTTCAATTTTCAGTTAAGTCCATTACATGCATAGGAGAAGAGACGCTCTAGGAAGATTCCTACCAAACCCTCCATTCACTGATAACAATTTTGAACTAGCTTATAATCTATTTGAGGAAGGAGGAAACCAAGATATCAATCCATTTCCTGAAGACCCGCTTGCTGAATTTCCCTTTGACCTTGTTAACGAAGAACCTCAAGAAAATCCATTTGCTTTGATACTTCATCAAGTAGATATGGCACAAAATCCACCTAATCGACCTCCTGCTTTTGAATTCCCTATCATAGCCCAGCAAGATAATGATAACCTCAAAAATATTCCTTCTTCATTACTTCCCAAGTTCTATGGACTAGTTACAGAGGACCAAAACACTTTCTTGTTTGATTTCAACATCCTTTGTCAAAGCTATGATTACACCACAGATGCTCACAAGCTGAAGTTGTTTCCCGCTATTTTGAAGGAGGGAGCTCTCAGATGGTTCATGAGTTTGGGGAGGGATGTTGTCGATAGTTGGGCAGTCATGCAAACAAAATTTCTTGAGAAATATAAGGAATATTGCAAGAGTGGTAGTAAGGGTGATGATATATTCTGAATTCAGCAAAAGGAGGATGAAAGCCTGGAAGACTATATCTCAAGGTTTTTGTTTTTCTTGAAAAATAACTCAAACCATACTCTCAATGAAGAATCTCAAAAATTACTTTTTTTGAGAGGAATCAACGATTCGTGTATTGATGCCCTGGATTTGATGGGAGGAGGAGATATAACCCAAGTGCCTTGGGATGATATTAAGTCCATATGCCGCAACTACTCTCAAGCAAATGTCAAGAAGGGAAGAGGTCATCAGGCCACAGTGGGAAAGTCTTCTACTAATGGAGTTTCATGGATGGAGATTTCAAATTTGCTGTCTGATTTCAAGAAAGATATCATAAACAATATGGCTACACAGTTGGATACTATGCAAGCTTGAAAGAAACATGAGGAAGTTGAAGCAATTTTGGCCGAGTTTTATCCACATTTCTGACAGAAGAAGCATGATTGGAGATGTGAGATGGTGGCTAACATGGAGGCTAAGCAATTACCTACTGACTTTAAAGTAGTAGAAGGTGATGATGACCAAGTATTCTACGTTGCACAAAGGTGCCCATGGGCTCAAAGACAAGGTATGCCTCAAGACTCTTTGAATTTTGGTAATCCTTACTCTAATTATAGTGACCAATGGAAACCTACATATGGCCCATCACCACCTTGGAATACCTCTCAACTACAATGGCAATCTCCTCAAGGAGGTTGGCAGCAGCCACAAGGACAATGGACTCCACCCCAAGGTAACTAGTAACAGAATCCTCAATGGAGAGGTTCTCAACAATGGCAAAACCAATCCCCTAGATTTTTGCAACTTCAGCAACCATAAACTCAAGCCATCATACCACCTCCTGTGGCACCTGCAACAAATACTGGCCCTCCAAAACAAATGCCTATGCCTGCTCAACCATTGCCAAATCCTAATAACAAGCAGCAGCAATAGTAGCCTATGTATTTTGCAGAAGCCAATCAATATCTAGCCTATGCTCTGAATATTAGTGATATCCATCTCAGGTCTGGAACCACCCTACCTGCTCCACAGTTGCCAGTAATTACTGAAATTCGAGATCCTCCCTCTGAACAACTGACTGGTCCTGTAGAACAAATACCTATATCAGATACTATCTCTAAGGAGCCTATCCTGCAGCATCCAACAAAACCACCTTTTCCTCAGAGATTGCAATTCAATACCCCCAAGTCTATGGAAGAGCCTACCTTTGATATTTTGGATCAGCTAAAAAATGTACACATTCAAATCCCTCTATTTCAAGCCATTAAAGATGTTCCAATCTATGAGAAAGCCATTAAGGATGCTTGTTTGAAGAAACTTGGAAGGAAGAAAAATGATCCCCAAACTATCCATGTTCTAGGATGTTTGGCAGATATTATGTTAGGGAAGGTAGTCATGCCAAAATATGCTGACCTTGGGAGTCCTATGGCACAAATATATATTAATGGTCAGATGGTAAAGAATGTTTTGGTTGACCTTGGTGCAACCATCAATGTAATGACCAAGCATACTATGGAGTATTTGAATATCCTAACCATTAGTTCTACACCTACTGTCCTATAGCTTGCTGATAGTTCCACAGTAACACCTGATGGCATGGTGGAAGATATAGTTGTCAACCTTGAGTCTTGGGAATACCCAACATATTTCACCATATTTTCCACTAAAGCAACCTTAAGAGGATATCCTATCATCCTAGGTAGACCATGGCTAGCTACAGCTGATGCTTTTATAGGATGTCATTCAGGAGACATGATAATTTTTGATGGTTAGTCAACAAATAAATTGGCCTTATACCCACCCGCCCAGCCTCAGCTAGACTTGTCTCAGCTAATTTGGCCAGATTTAGGTGAGGAAACTGAAGAAGTCAGTTTATTGGCTCACTTAATGATGCTGCAAACTAATCCATTTTCCCAACTTTAGAGTGAGGATGACTTGCTCTTACAAATTCTATAGTCCAACTCTGACATGAGTAGCCCATTTGTCTTAGATAACTGTCCTCAGCAGTGCTTCTTGCAGCAACTAAATCCTGAGAGCCTGCCATTTAAAATTTCTGCAGTCTATCAACATTTGCTTCCAAAAGAAATACATACACCACCTTTGTCAGTAGCCTCCATGCATGATCTTACCAAGAAAATTGAGTTGTCTCTAGGCCACTATCTTAATATCAATAGTAAGTTGCCTCAATCTCAACAAACTCTTCTAGTAACAATGCTACAAGAGCAACACAAATCTTTTGCATGTGACTATGGGGATATGAAGGGAATAGATCCTCAACTCTGTACCCATAGGATCTACATTAAAGAAGACTGTTCACCTATTAGGCAGCTTCAAAGAAGGATAAACCCAGCACTCAAGAAAATAGTTAAAAATGAGCTCCAAAAATTGTTTGATGCTGGTTTTATCTATCCCATTTCAGACAGTCAATGGGTATCTCCATTGGTGATCATTCCTAAAAAAGGTGGAAAATGGAGAGTTTGTGTAGACTACAAAGAGCTAAACACAGTAACTAAAAAGGATCACTTTCCACTTCCATTTGTTGATCAAGTACTAGACTCATTATCTAGGAAAAAGTATTTCTTATTTTTGGATGGATATAGTGGGTATAATCAAATTAAAATTACCCCTGGGGATCAAGACAAAACAACTTTTACCTATCCATGGGGGACTTTTGCTTACTCTATCCTACCTTTTGGCCTGTGTAATGCACTTGCAACATTTCAAAGGGCAGTAATTAGTATTTTTTGCTAACATTTCTCATGATTCTATGGAAATCTATATGGATGAATTCACCACTTATGGAGTTACTTATGAAGAAGCATTAGCAAATTTGGAGAAAGTGTTGAAAAGATGCTAGGAGCACAATTTGTCTTTGAATAGTGAGAAGTGTTTTCTGATGATGCAAGAAGGAATTGTTTTAGGCCATCATATCTCTCCAGCAAGAATTCAAGTTGATCCTACAAAAAAAGAAGTCATTCTAGCTTTGCAAACACCTATGAAACAAAAGGATGTTAGAATCTTCTTAGGGCATGCTAGATATTATAGAAGATTTATTAAAGATTTCAGCAAAATAGCCAATCCCCTGTATGCCTTATTGACTAAGGATTGTGAATTTATATGGACTAAGGCCCGTGACAAATCTTTCCTGCAGCTTAAAAACTTACTTACTAAAGCACCTGTTCTTCAAGGACCAAAGTGGAGTCTACCCTTTCATATACACGCAGATGCTTTTGATTATGCCATAGGGGTAGTTTTAGGATAGAAGGAGAATTCCATAGAACATGCCATCTATTTCACTAGCAAAAAGCTTCAAGGCCCAGAATTAAACTATACTATCATAGAGAAAGAATTGCTAGTAGTTGTGTATGCTCTGAACAATTTTTGGCATTATGTCACTGGTTACCAAATATTTGTTCATACAGATCATGCAACAATAAGGTACCTCATTAATAAGCTTGCCATATCTGGTAGATTAGTAAGGTGGCTACTATTGTTGCAGGAATTTGATATCACAATTATTGACAAGCCAGATAGGGCAAATGTGGTGTCTGATTTCTTGTCAAGACTTCAAACAACTACACCTACCACCTTAGAGGTTATTGATGATAGCTTTCCTGATGAACATCTATTTTCTATTGCTGATCAAACCCCATGGTATGCAGATATTGCAAATTATTTAGTAGCCAACAAAATTCCAGCTCACTTCTCACAAAAGGACAGGAAGTTGTTGATTGAGAAAAGTTTTAACTTTTCATGGATTGCAGACTGTTTGTTTTACACAGGACCTGACCAAGTCATGCGAAGGTGTGTTAGAGAAGATCAGACATATGACATTTTGCATGCTTGTCATGATGAGACATGTGGTGGGAACTTTGCATCTAAAAGAACATCAATGAAAGTGCTTAATACAGGGTACTATTGGCCCACACTACACAAGGATGTTGTGTCCTACACCAGAAAATGTGACAGATGTCAAAGAATGGGGAGACCAACAAAATCTGATGAAATGCCCCTATATCCACAAGTGGTAGTTAGTCCCTTTGATAAGTGGGGAATGGATTTTGTTGGGCCTATTGATCCTCCATCCAATGGGAAATCCTACATTTTAGTTTACATTGATTATGTAACCAAGTGGGTGGAAGTGAAAACAATGACACATGCCCGTGACAATAAAGTTGTTGAGTTCCTCTATGACTAGATTTTTACTCGGTTTGGAGTCCCAAGAGAGCTTGTTACTGATCAAGGAGCTCAGTTTACTTCAAATCTGATCACTGCATTGATGAATGACTTCAAGATCAGGCACAAGAAGTCAAGCCCATATCACCCTCAAGCCAATTTTTAGGCAGAGGTTACTAATAGAGAATTGGAGGCAATCCTTACAAAAAAAAGTCCAGTTACACAAGAAAGATTGGAGCAGTCATCTTCTAGAAGTAGTCTAGGCATATAGGACAACATGGAAAACAACTATAGGGTTTACCCCCTTTGAGTTACTTTATGGAAAAACTGCCATGTTGCCAATAGAGTTTGAGCATAAGACCTTAAGGACTGTTCTTCAGCTTAATATTGATCTTTCAGAAGCCCAAAAGGAATGCCTCCTACAACTAAATGCATTGGATGAGATAAGGAAAGCTGCCCTGCAGCACACTGAAGCTATCCAGTAGCAAAGGAAGAAATGGCATGACCACAATATCCAAACTAAGCATTTCTCTGTTGGTGATTGGGTGATACTCTATGACTCCAGGTATAAAGAGAATTGAGGTAAGCTTACAACAAGATGGCTTGGTCCGTATGAAATTGAAAATGTATTTGATAATGGTTGAGTTCAGTTGGCTACAATCGATCTTGTCTGCTTCAAACTGCTGGTTAATGGAGACCATCTTCATTGTATCATAAGCCTGCATCCAAAGAACAATTTATGAAGCAGTTTGTTTCAGATGCAGCCACTGATCTTCATGTAGCGAAAGGCTTCGGTCTTCTTCCTGTAGCATCTCTTTGAAAACTATGTTGTACGTCCATAATAAAGGTTTTCTTTTTACGGAAACCACTTTCTCCATCACCATCATTCATTTCATCTTTCTTTTCTACGTCACCCATCCACATCACCCATCCTACCGTACCACCTCCATTTATGTTTTTTTTTCAAGCAATCATTTCAAGCTGTGTTGTGATATCTCCCAACATTCACAAGCATTTAATACAAGGTATGTGATAGTTCTTTTGTTGGTCACATCATTCATTTATTTTATTTATTCATTTATTACAATGTGTCTATCAGTCATTACTGCTCATTCTTGGCCTATCCTTTTGCACATGTGAGGACACATGTCAAATCTTAAGTAGGGGGCAGGGATAATTTGTTTCAAATCTTTTTCTTTTGCCAATGCCATGTTTGTTAAAAACAATTTTTTAAATTGTACTTCCCAAGAATGAATGCATGCTTTTTCCCTGATCAACAAGTTAACTGCTTAATTAAGTAGTTTCTAAAAATCATTGCATGCAATTATCTTTTATATAATTTTTGGAAAGAAAAGAAAGGTAAAGAAGCCGAAAAGAAAAGAAACAGAGCAAAGAAAAAGTTTTTTTCAAATTCTCAGAAAAGGTTAAGTTTCAGGGATTTTAGCAGAGTCAGTTTTTGAACATGGGTGGTCAGCTAGTAAGACATGAGCCATCAGCTCATGAGACCAGAAAGCTCAGATCCTCAAACATTTCTGAGAACTTGGTTTTCTGTTGCATATGGTTTTTATGATCCTGTAGCAAGAATACAAATATTTGATCTCAAAAAACAAGTATATGATGAATTTAAAGGTCAACCATATTTGTTTTGGAAGCTTTCATCTTCCAGAATCAAAACAAGATGGGAGAAATGGACCGTTGGCCTAAGAAAATCTGAGCCTTATAGTCCTTTAAATTTCAGAGCAGCCATCAGAAGGTCAGAAAGGTATATATAGCTAGGTCTCTAGGAAAGGTTTGAATTGTAGTTACCATTAACATTTCACCCCCTTGTTTTGATGTGGCCACTATATCCTTATCTGGCCACAGATATTAATGAAACTAATGAAGCTTGCAGGTATGAGAGATGGGAGAATGTCAGAGGCTTCTACTACAAGTTTTGGACTTCAATGAAAGGCCATGCTACTTCTACCAATTTTAGGGAAACAACCAGGAAGGTTAATGTTGGAGGACCAGCATTAGGATAAGTAGGGGGAAAATGATGAGCCCAAAATATGCTCATAATTTGAATGTCATTATGTATTTTTAAATACCCTTACTCTTTTTAATGGTTGTTTTAAACTCTGTGATTATAAACTTTTATCTTAAATTGGGTAGTATCCTATGACAACGCATTCCTATATTTCTATAGCTTAATATCTCTGTATGTCTATATTCATCGCCCTGTTTGACCTCCCAATTGACTGATATGATATATGTGGTTTTTGGATAAATGAGATGAATTTAATGTGTGCGATTAATGATGAGTATCATGCTATTATATGCATGCTTTCTTTTGCCTCTGTTGCCATGTGTTCCATAGGTTGTTAAAGGTAGTATGAATGAGTCAATACATAGAAAAACTCAGCCTTGCAGAAAAAGCCCATTTCCAGCATGGCATCGAGGAAGTTGTTCCAGCGAAGACTCTTTGCCTGGGTCATTGGAAGGAGATCTAAATGGTCATCAATCTAGGAAGAGTGGAATGCTAGATTCTCTTTGAATCATTTGAATAGATATACTTTCATTTATGGAAGTCTATTCCTTAGAATTAGGAATCATCTATATCTGCATCTTTCTCTATTAAGTTAGTTAGTTAGTTGTTCTTCTATAAATAAATGTTCCTCCTGCATGAGTGAACAAATTGGAGAGATTAGACTAGACTAGAGAGTAGAAATAGAAAAGAGTATGTTAAGAGCAGTGTTATAATGAGAAATAGAGTTTTGTGTTAGTTTTCTTACAAGTAGAACAACCATGTATATGATTCTGAGTTTATGAATAAAAGTTGATGAAGTTTTGAGTTTAATTCTTGCATAATTTGGTTGATGCTTGCTAAGGGGGCCCACTTAGTAAGTATTTGTAGTTAGTTGTTTATCAGTTAGAATTTCATTCCACGAAGTTTCAGCACAAACTCAGTCTTATCTTGTTCCTACAGCATAAGGAATCCATCCCCGTGTCTATTCCTGCAGCATAAGACCAGTTCATGGTTTGTTTCTCAGTATTAGTTGTTATGATTTATGCTTTAACTAAGTTATGTTTAAGTTGATAAGAATTTTCCTTATATTCCTGCATCAAAAGTAGAATTCCTTTCATGCATTTATTTCTAGTAGGTTGTGGCTAAAATTGGTTCTTAGTGCACATACAATGCCGCTCCATTTCAAGTATGTGTTCCCTGGTTTGACAAAGTAAATGAATGACCATGAGAAGATGTTAGTCACCTGCTCGAATGTCCAATTCCTAGGTTAGGATTTTCCATGAATTTTATATCCTTTTGTGGGCGACAACCAATGATAAAACACTTTTTAAAGCATAAGTTCAACTTCATCCCCTTCATTTTCTTCATATCTCTTTTTCATCTATCATTTCTTTCATCACCTTCATTTCCTTCATATCTTTTTTTTATCTATCATTTCTTCCATCATCGATCTCCTTCAAATTTCGTTTTCTTCATGCTCCTTATTACAAATATTAATAATCATTTTATCCAACTGATACAGGTTTTTTAAGCCAAATATCAAATCAATCAACTTGCTTCTTAGCATGGGACTCCAATGCTCCTTGATTGCTCAATCTATTAATCAATTATTTTTTTGCGCTACTATCAATCTTAACTAGCTTAATCAACGCAATCCACTTAATCAGCTCATCAACCCAGCTATACTGATCATTTACATCAATTGTTCAGTTATGCCCATCAACTGTGCATTTTCATTAAATGTACATCTCTACTTAATCACTCATGTAATATCAATTATCAAATCTTCTCCTCATGATCTTTTGAGAGATTAATCTTATCACAACTTGTTCGATCAATCTATCGAGGGGGCATATTATTGTTATCATCATCATTATCAGGATATCCTTGGGGCATGTACAAGTTAATCACTTTTTCTTTGAAACAACGCGATAGGTTGCATTGTCTCAAAGAGGGGAAAAATGTAGACGCATAAAAGTGTCCTCATAATCATTTTTATCCATTTCATATTTCATATAGTCATCTGCATAAATCATTTAATCATTTGCATAATCATTAACTCATCCATTTATATGTTTCATTAAATCATTTAAATACATAAAGCCATTTAATCATTTATCTAAATTCATAAATCATTAAATAATTTATTCCTAAATAATTACATAATTTAATCCATTAAATCATTCATAAATTCACTTTTAATCCTAATTCCTAAACCTCCATCATATCATAAAGTCACTCATTTATCTCTCTCATTTGAATCAATTGTATTTGACTAAAGAATATGAGATAATTATTCATTTCTTATGTCATGATTTTTTATCCCACATCTCTCCCATAAGATGAATCCACCACATGAGGAAATCTATAAAAATCCCCTTCTTCTCACCAAAAAGCATACACATTTTGATCACAAACTCCAATCTCATTCTAATCACATCCGATTCTACATAGCTTCTTGTGCTTTTGCTGCAAAAAATAGAGAGCAAAGACAAGATATTGTGGAAAGGATAACAATGGAGTTTGATTTCTTTTGAATGCTCATGTTTTTAGTTTTCATAGTTTAGCTTTATTTTACATGTTTTTTCATTTAGAAATGCTCCATTGATGTTATGTTGAAAAGTTGATTTGGATTTATAGTATGAATTAATTTTTCAATTTTCAGCCTTTTCATAATTTCCCATTTTCTCTTCCTTTCATATACCTCTTGAGGAGTGAAATAATTTCTGATTACATCTTCTTCATAGTTAATCTAGTGAGTAACCATAGCCTTGGCAAGAACGGTGTGTAGAGACACCTGAATTTGACCACCCCCATATTGTCAAATTCACCTTTGTATTCCTCCATATCGAACCCTTCGTCCACATTAATTAAATAACTCTTTATTTGATTAATATTTCCTTTTTATCCTGATGTCCCCTAAGGTATTTAATAAATCAATTAAATGCTTTACTAGGCTTTTATCTATAAATTAAATAAATACCCTAATTTATTTAGTTTAGTCACTTTATCCTTTATGAATTAAATTAAAATTTGATTAATTTTCCTCTCTCCTCATGTCACATCCTCCATAATTCTCTCTAATACAAATTAGTTTAATTAATATGTGATTCATATGTGCGCACTCCTAATCATAATTAGGGTCACATCCTCCATAATCCTCCACCTGCCTCTAATCTATCATTAAATCATCTAATCATGCATTTTCACAAGCTTAATCACTTTCTTAACCCCACCTAATCATGCCACTTATGGCATATGTCCTAAGTCAACTACATCAAATGCTTTCTCCATTTGGAGAAGGAAACCCCTTCCCCATGTGAATTTTTAATTTAAATTTATTGGACCAATGCATTTTAAAATAATTTTGAATTCCTTCACCCATCCCCATTCAAATGTCCTCTCATGCACATGTGGACAAGGACCTCCTTTATGAGGAGATATTGCACATTCCCTAGGTACATAAAAGTACCTCCATGTCATCTCCACATCAACATCCATTTTACACATCATCTACCACATGTCAATATGTAAAGGCTTGTGAGTTATCAACTTACCCTAGTCCTTGATATTTTTCATCATGGCTCAATCCCGACCCTTCATTGGTTAGAGGCCTTTCCCCTAAAAATGGTGGAAAATTCCCCATTTGGATCATCCACTTTGACAATCTTACAATCTAGCAATCAAGAACACTTAGCACTCTAACAACCAAGAATCATCCATTGTTGTATATTTGAGCTCTCACCTTGCATCCTTCACAATACCCATAATCTCCATTGCATCCCCATCATCTCACCATCATTTAGAGCTAGGTTTTATGCAATTTTTCCACCAAGGTCCACACAAATCAATAATCACAAGGGCCAACCAATTCATCAATCTAAACAAGGTAAAAGGTTCTAAATTCTTTTGTTTTTGTTTAGATTCAACTAGGCCAATCTTGAGGTGTTGTTTGTGTTTTCCTCGTTTAAATTTCTAGTTTTTTTTGCACTCTTAGGCTAGGAAATTAGCCTGAACACATTTCTAGCATGCTTGGTGGGACCTAGATCATGGGTCTCTTTGATTTTTGTTTATGGTTTGAATTTTTGCAGGTTTAGATTTGATACACAAAGGTGAATTCATCCCTAGACAGGCGAGTTTTCCTAACATAGGGGCGTACCTACATCAGCTAGAGGTGAAAATGTTATCGCGCTTTTGTATAAAGGGTGAATCTACAATCAGAAGTCTAGGTTGACAAAATACAGTAGCGAGTATGCCTCAACGGGAAAACTCACTAAATCTAGAGGAAAAATCATAGAAGTCTTAGGGGAAAAACCACATACACCTCTCTGCACAATAGGAAAAAATGAATCTGCCTCTTCTAGCAAATAAGTGAACCTAATCCATAGATAGGGGTGAATTTGAGGTAATCGAGAACCTACATTTTCTCGATTTGAGCTTTCATTTGATTTTAGATTTGGGTACTAATCAACTAAATTTTTGTTTGTGCTTGTGGTATCTTACTAATATTTGTGTAGCTTATCATATGTCTAAGATCAGAGGACAAAAATACTAATTCATGTGTTGCAGGTTGATCAATCAGAGACCCTTAGTTTAGTTTTGTTTGTGTGTCTTTTTTTCCATACTAATCTAGGCACAAGTAGATTAATTAAAGGGTAAATTAACTTGTTTTTTGTATCTAGAAGTGAATTTTTGATGTATCCACTCCCCTTGTACCTTTCAGTGATCCTGGGTTATGAGAAATCATAATTTGTTCTAGTCCGATCCAGTCTACCCAAGAAGTGCTAGTGCATCTAAGCTCTACCCTTGTGCTACATGCGAGCCTGGGGACCAACTGAAGCATCTAGTATTTCCTTCTTTTAGTGGGACCTACCTAGTATTTCATCACCAAGGGGATGATTCCAACCATTTCTTACCGACATAGTAAATAAAGGAGAGAGAGATAAGGTTTTACCCCAATCTAGTCACGTCGTGTCTACTGAAGCATCGAAGCTAGGGTGATACCTAGATAAGACGTGCAAGATATGTCTGAGTTTCCAATACCTCATTGGGGCTCCCAATCTATGCTTGTGATGGGTTGGTTTTCATGGTTGTGCCTCACGTACCTAATGTATATCGAGTATGCATGAGATAGCCTTGTCTATCCTAGATAGAGACCCATGTTTTAGCCGTAGCTTGGTGTATTGTAGGGAATTTACACCATACCTCAAAGTTACTCACCACGTACTCCCTTGGGTTGTGATAGGAATCCTCATGGTGTACAATAGTCCTCAAGTGAGAGAGAGAAGGTGAGCCCATGGTATGTGTTGATGACCCTCTGCCAGTTAATCTATAGCTATCCACCTTCACGAGAAAGGGTGATCCAGAGAACCACCCCAGTATCACAAAGTATTAACCTTGGGGTGTCCCCTCAAGGTGGTGGCCTACATCAACTTTGTAAACCCTTATCACTAATCCTAGAATTGTGTTGCCTAGCATGTCTTCTTGTGCAATACTAGTGCTTTTCATTAGTCTGAGTTTTTACACCCTACTCCTTTTTTTTTGTTGTGTCTTCAGTCTTTTTTTGTAGTCTTCCCCTACCCTTAGTGGCGAGTTTTCTTCTCACAAAGGAAAATTTACATTGTGGACAGGCGATCCTTCCCTGAACAGGGGCAATTCTGTGTCTTGAGTCTAGTTTAGGTCACCTTATAGGTGAACTCGTCTTTGTTAGGGGTGAATTTTCGTATGGGTCCCTCCTTTAGGTGACCCTATGTCTACCTATTCACTTGGAATAGGCGATCATGCTTTCTTGATAGGTGATTTTGTGTCATCCATGCCCATCTATTCCTAGAATAGGAAAACTTGTTGTCCATAGGGGATGAATCAAAATTTTTCCATACTATCCTCATCCATATAGTTTAAGACAAAGGTGAATCCATTGTCTTCTAGATAGGCATATTTGTGATCATCCATACATCTCAAGAAAGAGGTAAACTTGATCCTTAGACAGGTGATTTTGCATCTCGAGTCCACCCATTTTCCTTTGGGTATTTAAAGATATAGGCGATCCTATGTCATAGAAAAGTGATCTTGTTAAAAAATAGGAAAAATTGAAACCAAGATAGGTGAAATTTCATCCCGTGTTCGCCAGTTCCTTTTGCATCTCAAGATATAGATGAATTTGAGTCCCAAAAAGGTGATCTTGTCAAAAATAGAGGCAATTTTGCTAAACTTAAATAGGCAAACCCATTACTTGGAGGGATAAAATTGCCAAAAATAGACGCGTATGCACTCTCATACAAAATTTTTGAGAGTAAACCCTATTAACCACTGAAATCCTATTGTTTCCCCAGTCCATTGTCGTAATCAATTATTTTTTATCATCATCCATCTACTCATAATCTCCATTTTACTCTGTCTATATTTTTCAAAAGTCATCGCATCCTTAATCTAATCACATAGGTGAATCTTATAACATCCCTATATTGCATTTTCAGCATCATTTCATCAATCCAAATCCTTTAGACTATGTTTTAGAGGCTTTTATCCAATTGGGAAGGAAACTAACCCTAATCATCATCATCCATGCTTGCTTAGGATTTTCATTCATCCTAATTTGGTAATCCTCCATGGCCTTATCAATATCCTCTAATCGTGAGGTAGATTATATGTTGTGATCATCCTATTATCCCCAAGTTAATCCCTTGAACCTAGTTTAGAGTCAATTTCATCAATCTAATCGAATCAAATTATCTTATCCTATCAATAAATCCATCAATCGATCATCTAATCCAATCAATCCTTTAGTCATCATTTCTTTCATCATTTAGGTCATCATTTAGGTATACCATAGAGCTTAGTCTCATCCTAGTCAGCTAGCTATTTTACATTTCCATGCCCATTACCCGATCACAAGAAAAGAAAATCATGGAGTAACAACAGCCTCAAGATACTCAGCCTCATAACCCCCAAGATCAACCCATGAATGGTGGCTCATTACAATCTAACATCGAGGTCCCCACTCAATCTCCTTATGATGAGAGCATGGTTAATCAACCTAAGCACACAGTTGATGAATACCTCAGTAATCCCACCAATTTGCAAATGACTGATGATATTCTAGATGAGCATGGGGACAAGATCTTTGCCACCTTGATCATGAAGGGTATCAAACCCTCGACAAAATTCAACCTATCAAAATATGTCAACATCACACCTCCTACACCTCCTATGTCACAGGACCCTCAAAATTCTTAGAATGACCTTGGTAATTCATATGTGACCCTCCAATGTCTTCCTCAAGAGGGTTGGTATCAACCTGGATTTGGAGATGTTTTTCTTTATCAAGTGACACCTCCTGTAACACCCTCTCGGGTTCCTATTTATTTTATGGGAGAAATGCTTGATCCCAATAATCCTCAGGGCCCCAATCCTAACAATCCCCTTGCCCTTGGTATGCCACAAGGTCCACCCAATCCACAAGGCATGAACATACTACAAGTTTCAATCCCCATACTATCCACTTCACCTCCTCCACTAAGCCAATTGGGTCAACTTTCTAGAAATGTTGGGGGCATTGCTTATAATCCTTTCACTACACCACCATCACCTCCTAGTTATACACCCTCATCTAACTTACTTCCACCTCCATTTACATCCCAACAACCACCTTAAGGCACTCTTCTATCACAACAGACCCCTTCACAACCTCCACTTCATACTACTATCCCATCACAAACTCAACAACCCCCCTTGCATCAAACCTAGGGTAATCCATCTCAACCCGCACATCAATCACAAGGTAATCCCCAACATGGTCAAATCCAACAACAACATCAAAAGCAACCTCCTCATTCATTGCAAGTCATCCCTAAGCAACCTCAAATTTCATCTCAAACTCCTCATGAGCAAAAACCATATTACCAACAACCTCTTCTACATTTGTAAATCTTGACAGAACCCCAACAATCCTCTCAACAAATCCCAGGAAACCCTACTATCCATTACTTATATCATCCCTAAAGCTCTTATCATCTACAAGCCACTTCATCCAATCCCAATCCCAATTATTATTATTACACTCCCCAACAATCTTAGAAGCAACTGCCTTACATACAATAATCCCAGTAGCAACCATCTCACACTACCCTCCATTAATCCCAACAATATCCCTATTACTAGCAATCCACTCCACAATTATCAATCCTATCCATATTACTATCAGCAACCACCATTTTATCAGTAGGGTGCCTCCTCCTCCTCATATCATCAAGCCTTGCCATCATATCAACAACCTTATTCCAATTCCCAATCCACATACACCAATCAATATTAGAAAAATCCTTGATATCCACCTCCACCATCACATGATGAAACCATTCTGAATCATTCCCCATATTATCAATATCCCCCCTATAATAAATCCAATCAAGCATGCCCCTCCTCATCAATACCTATCAACAAGGAGTTGGAAGAATTGGAATCCGTGTTAAGGGACTTACAAGTAGGGACATCCAAAAAGTCCTTTAATTTTGAAGAGATTTTTCCTTATCCGTTTGATCCCTCCATCTCACTTATTCCCTTTCCTAAGCACTTTGAAATTACAAAGTTTGATAAATACAAAGGAAAGGATGACCAAAGAACCCACTTGCAAGAATTTTATTCACATTGCCAAGAAGTCCTACACAATGATAATTATCTCCTACGTTTATTCCCCAGAAGTCTAAAGGGGACAGGTCTAGACTAGTTCATGGGTCTTCAAAAGGGATCAATCTCTTCTTTCATAGATCTGTTAGAAAAATTCATGCCACACTTCTCCTTCAATTTTGAGGACATAGATACCTTAGATCTATTGAAAGAGAAACAACATGAGGGAGAAACCTTTTTGAGCTACCTTCAAAGGTGGCATACCTTGGCTAGTCACTTAAAATCTCATCTCAATGAAAAATACATGGTGACCATCTTTGTCACAAATTCCCATCCTAACATGGTGCAAAATATTAATCTAAACTATGTTACCACCTTTTTAGAAGTCATTGAGAAATGCACCACCATTGAGAGAACCCTCATTGCTAAGGGACAAGTCAAAATATTTAACTTAGATAAGGGCGAGTCATCAAGTGATAGATCTTGCTACTAGAATAAGAACAAGAATGTTGCCAATGATGTTGTCATTGTAAAAAGCATGTCTAAGTAGACAACACCTCACAAAGACCTCAATATGTCCCTTATAAAAAATTAGCCCCCAATTGTTGAGAAATGTACCTCAAACTCACTAGTTGAAGCCCTGATATTGTCTTCGAACAAAAAAGTCACTCACAAGTTCAGATTAAGCCCTTACCACCATACTACCAGGCACATACAAGGAAGGAACTATAGCGTGGGGCCACCTCCATACCGCAGGTGACCATTCACTGAGGCGCAGTAGCACGGTTACCGCTATACTGCGAAGCCTCTCCTTGGTTGCAGCGGTTAAGTGGTGGAACCACCACACCGTGAGGATGTTCAAGTCATGGCATGGTAGAGTGGTTACCGCCACACCATAGAAGCTCATCCCTTGAGCTATGGTGGCATGGTTACCACTATACCGCTGATGGCTTGCAATGACAAAGCGGTAGAGTGGTGTGTTACCGCCAAACCGTTGGAGGTTATCATATGGTCAATGGTGGTGCGGGGTGGTCATCACCATACCGCGGAGGTTTATGAGCTAACAAGTGGTAGCAAGGTTACCGCTACTCCGTGCGCATTGTCATCTTGGCCAGTAGTAGCAAGGTAAACCATCACACCACGAAGGCTTGATGAATACGAAGCGATAGCGTAGTATGAAGGAAAAAGAATGCTAACAATTGATGTGTACGTTGATCAGTGGTTGTTGGCTGACTAGGTAGAGGTCATTTGAACACCTGGGAAGTTTGAACTAAACTGACTGTGTAGAGAATGAATTGATCATGGTAGTTACTATACATTGTAATGTATGGAACAGTAATGGGTTGGCTAGTTGTATGACCGATGAGTGATTAGTTCTATGAATTTATTGTATGCTATGAGAAAGTATTGTAACAGTGTAATTTGATACAAGGTTGATCAGGGAAATTTTTCTACTATAAAATTTCCATCTGAAAAGAGAGTCTATAACTTTTATATGTTTTGATTACTATAATACAAGTGATCTTTCTTTGGTGTGGTGGGTTTTTCTCCCATAAGGGTTTTCCCATGTAAATATGGTGTCAATTGTGTTATGTGTTTATTTCTCATTTTGTTATTTCTTTCATGTTCTTCTTAATGACTATAATTGTAAACATTAAAAGGCGTTTCTATATTCTCCTCTAAGTCTTGGCATTAGGAAAATTTGTTCCGCAATCAAATTTTTCCTAACAAGTCATGGTATCAAAGCCTAGCCAGTTGTGTTATCCTTATGTGGAGATTGGTTTTTTGTGTCAATTTCTATTCAATGGGAGTTTTGTAGAAGTCTTGAAATTTGTCTTATTATAGATTGAGATGGCAATGACAAGTACGTCTAGAAGGATTGAAATTGAGAAATTCAACAACAAGAATTTTGAGTTGTAGAAACTTAAAATGGAAGACCTATTTGTGGATCATGATCTTTGGATTGTTGTGTCTAGAATGAAACCTACAGCCATGAAGCAAGAAGATTGGGGCCTCATAGATCGAAAATAAAAAGGGTTGATAAGACTCTATTTGGTAGACTTTTTTCTCCTGAATGTTCATGAAGAGAAGACTACCTCTTCATTGTGGAAAATATTGGGAGGTATTTATCAAGGCAAGTCCTTGGTAAATAAGTTGTTCTTGAGGAAGAAGTTGTAATCTTTGAAGATGGAGGGAGGAACATCTACTTTTGATCATTTAAATACCTTTAACATGTTGATTTCTCAGTTAATATCTGGAGGTGTGAAGATTGAAGAAGAAGATCGTTGTATGCTCTTGGTATGTTCTTTGCCAGATTCTTGGGACAACTTGGTGATGGCAATTGGGAGCAAAACAACCACTTTCAAAATGGAGGATGTGGTTTATTCTTTGTTATTAGAAGAGATGAGAAGGCAATCTTTTGAGATAGTGAAGGAGGCTCTTGTTGTTCAAGGAAGATCAAAAGAAAAAGGTAAAAAAAAGGATAAGAATTCCAAATTGAAATCAAAAGGGAGATCAAAGTATTTTGGTAAGAAGTCCAAGGTGAAGTGTTGGAACTTTGGGAAGCCTGGTCATGTCTGAAAGGATTGAAAAGAGGAGAAAAAGAAGTGGAAGAAGAATTCTTTTGACGATGATTCTGCTCAAAGCGATGTAGATGCCTTTATTGCAGCCTTGGCAACTCAAGCATCAAATGATGTCTGGCTGATTGATTCTGGAGCATCATTCCACATGACATCTCATAGAGACTAGTTTACTAAGTATGAATAATGTGATGGTGGAAAGGTGTATCTAGAAAGTGATTCATCTCTGGAGATAGTTGGTTGTGGCAAAGTCAAAATTTAGTTTCTTGATGGAAGAGTTAAGGGAATTGATGGCATAATGTATATACTAGGTCTGGCTCAAAATTTAATTTCTGTAAGCAAGCTGAATGATGTTGGAGTGCAAGTCTCATTCTCTATCAATGGTTATAAAATGATTAGAGGCTCAATGGTGTTGGCTAGGGGTGCCCGAATTGGTACTCTGTTCAAGTTGGATGCACTGGTTGTTCAATGCAATAGTGTGTTTGAAAGTCACAAAAGGTTGTTCGTAAAGAGAAGAATGAAAGTGTTCATTTTGGGGAAAATTCCTTGGAATTTAAAATTCCAATAGAAAATACTATGCTCTGGCATCAAAGGCTAGATCAAATTGGTGAAAAAGGTTGAAAGCCTTGAAAAATAAAAGCCTAGTTGAGGGGCTTGATTATTGTAACCTTGAATTTGAATTCCATGAAAATTGTATATATGGCAAACAATGCCATGTTTCATTCTACTCTAGTACTCATAAATCTTCTGGTGTTCTGGATTATATTCATTTTGATATGTGTGGTCCAGTGGATGTTCCTTCATTATCGAAGTCTGAATATTATATTTCATTTATTGATGATTATTCGAGAAGGGCATTTGTGTACTTTTTAAAAAGTAAATCAAAAGTGTTCAGTCATTTTAAGGAATTTAAAAACCTTGTGGAAAATCAAATTGGAAGAAAAATAAAGTGTCTAAGGACTGAAAATGGTGGTGAGTTTTTTTCTGAGGAGTTTGAAAGGTATTGCAAATACCATGGGATTAAGAGGCATAAAACTACACGTTACACTCCACAGTAAAATGGAGTTTCTGAAAGGTTGAATAGGACACTGATGGAGAAGGAAAGAAGTATGTTGAGAAATGTTGATCTAGAGTAGAATTTCTGAGCTGAGGTTGTGGCTACAACATGTTACTTATTGAACCAATCACCTTCTTCAACACTTGTTTATATAATGCCTATGGAAGCTTGGTCTGGTAAGAGGACCTCTCTCAGACATATTCATGTCTTCGGCTGTGAAGCATATGTTTATGTGCCCGATGTGAAGAGATCTAAATTGGACAAAAAAGATGAAAAATGTATCTTCATTGGGTATGGCCTTGGTGTGAAAGGATACAAGCTCTAGAATCCTATAAATAAGAAGGTATTGTACAATAGAAGTGTAATATTTAGGGAACTGAAACCTTCTTCAGTAGATTTACATCCAGAGATGAAAGAAAAAAAAGAAAATGATGATGCTGTTAAGATACCTCTAACTCTAGAAAAAGAGGAACAAAAAATTGAAAGTGTACCTAAAACTGGGGAGAGTTCGAGCAACTCTGAGATTTCTAAACAAGAATAAGAACCACAACCTCAACCTCAGCCTACGAGGAGGTCTACACGTGAGAATAAAAAACCAAATAGGTATGGATTCTCTATGTTATATTCTAGTTGTGCCTATGCTTTGATTACTAACACAGATGAGCCTAGGACTATTAAAGAGGCAACTAAAATGTTTGATTCAGATTCCTAGTTGGAAGCCATGAATGAAGAAATGGCATCATTAAGAAAAAATGATACTTGGGATTTGGTTCCATTGCCTAAAGGTAGAAAGACTGTTGGCTGCAAATGGGTGTTTAAAAAGAAAATTGGTTTGGATGGCTATGTTGAAAATTATAAAGCAAGGTTGGTTGCAAAAGGTTATTCCTAGGTAGATGGAATTGATTATGGGGAAATTTTTTCTCCTATAGCAAAGTTGGCATCTATTAGATTCCTTTTATCACTTGTAGCAGCATATGATTTGGAGATTGAGTAGATGGATTTGAAGACACTATTTCTTCACAGTGATCTTGAAGAAGAAATTTATATGTCCCAACCTAAGCACTTTGTGAGAAAAGGTAAAGAAAATATAGTTTGTAAGCTAAAAAAATCTCTGTATGGTTTGAAATAATCACCTAGAATGTGGTACCAAAAAATTGACACATTTATTTTGTCATAGGATTTGTAAGATCAAAATCAAATCATTTTGTGTTCTACAAGAATAAAAATGATCAGATTCTTATTATTGCCCTTTATGTTGATGATATGTTGTTCATAGGAAATAGTAAGTTAATGATTTCTGATCTAAAATCTCAGTTGTCTGCAAAGTTCGAAATGAAAGATCTTGGTGTAGCTAGGTATATTCTAGGGATGGAAATAACCAGGGATAGAAAAGGAAGAAAAGTTTTGCTTAGCCATAGTAAGTATATTAATATTGTTCTAGAGAGATTTGGTATGAATGATTGCAAGCAGCTAGTTGTTCCAATTTTGTAGGGAATGAAGCTATCTGCTGAAGATTGTCCAAAATCTCCTAATGAGATGGAGGACATGACCAAAGCTCCTTATGCTAGTGCAGTTGGTAGTTTAATGTATGCAATAGTCTATAAAAGGCCAAACATTGCCCCAAGCAGTGGGAATTCTTAGCAGATTTATGGAAAATCCAGGAAGGACACATTGGGATGTTGTGAAAAGAGTGTTTACATATCTGAGGGGCAGTTCAAGATATGATCAATGCTACCATGGAAATTTGGTTGGATTATAGAGGACTCTCAACATTCGTGGATATGTGGATTTTGATTGGGTAGGGGACATTGATAGCAGAAGGTCCACTAGTGGATATATTTTCATATTGAATGGTGGTGTAATTAGTTGGATGAGCAAGTGATAGGCTGGAGTTGCTTTGTCCACTATGGACGATGAGTACATGGCAGCAACTCACACCTGTGAGGAAGCCATTTGGCTTAGAAGGTTGTGTTCTGATATTGGTTTTGATGTAGGGAAAATTATTATTTATTGTGACAGTCAGAGTGCTATTTGTCTAGTGAAAAATCCCACTTTTCATGCCAGGACAAAACATATTGATGTATAGTATCACTTTGTACGAGATATGGTGGAGGATGGAAAGTTCGATTTAGATAAGGTGGATACTCTGAAGAATGTTGCTCATGCATTGAAGAAGCCAGTAAGCATAGACAAGGTTAGATGGTGTGCAATTTTGATGGGCCTTGGGGTCCAGAAGGTTCAATAACTTTGATTATTGAAAAGGGTTCAGTGAGTTCTTCGTCAAATGGGAGAATGTTGAGAAATGTGCCACAAACTCACTAGTTGAAGCCTTGATATTCTCTCCAAAAAGAAAATTCAATCACAAGTTCAGATTCAGCCCTTACCACCATACCACTAGACACATACAGGGAGGGCATGATAGCACGGGGCCACCGCCATACCACAGGTGACCATTCACTGAGGCACGTTAGCATGCTTACTGCTATACTTTGTAGAGCCTCTCATTGGTCGCAGTGGTTAAGTAGTGGAACCGCCACACTGCAAGGACGTTCAAGTCATGGCACAGTATAGGGGTTATCACCACACCATGGAAGCTTGTCCCTTGAGTTGCGGTGGCACGGTTACTGCCATACTGCAGGGGATCGACGCTTAAGGAGTGGTCACATAGTGAAAATTTGTAGTCTGTTTGATAGTCTACTACCATACCGCTAAAGGATTGGAATCATAGAGCAGTAGAGCGGTGTGTTACCACCAAATTGTTGGAGGTTATCAGATGGTTAGCGGTTGTGTGGAGTGGTCACCACCATACCACAGAGGTTTGCGAGCTAATGAGCGGTGTTGATGGTGAAAATGACACAAACAACGTGTAAACAAAATATTTCAACTCTATTTCTCCTGAAAAAAGAAAGACAACATGTAGTGACCTAACTCCCAAGGTCCTAGTAGTTGGTTCTCAACTATCTGGTGTCACTCAATCAGTCCATGCAACTGTAATGTTCAAGGGGCCTATGCTGGTAACAAAAGAATACAAGCAATAACTCATTCACTGAACTGTTCTTGTAAATAAAATGGGGTTTCAAACAAAAGAAAAAGATAGTTCAAAGGGTAAATCAGTAAACATGACCCAAACTTATCTAGCATCTAGACATATATCTTCAACAATGAATGTTTTCTAATAGATCACTAAACCAAAGCATGACACAATTTATAGAATAAACTATACCATTGCATGCATCTAAGGTGCTTAATTTAATACCACTATTCACATATCACAACTATCTCAAAGATTTTTGAAAAGAACACACATCCATTCATTACCAAGATCATAGATCAACAGACTTCAATAACTTTAATTCACTGATAATCTAACAAGATAATCATTAAATCTAGTTTCTTCTAATGACTTTCATCACATAAGAAACAAATCATGCTTCAGCACAATCACTAGCATACAGATAGATTATAACTCATTAACCTTATCAAATAAAACACAATTCTAACACCATATTGCGTAAACCTGTAATTTTATTCAATTGTAAAATTTAAGTAACAATGTATCTCTGCAACAACTATGAAAATTCTATCTCCTACTCTCAAGTGGCCAATTCTATTCTCTATTAGCTGGCCCTTAAAATATGATACCACAAGGGTATTTATAGATATATAAAATTTTGAAACCCTTTCTATTTTAAGCTTGATCCACCTTTTTAGGAACTAAAGCTCTCTTGGAAACTCAAATCAATTTGATCTTGAGTTCTTAAATTAGCACATTCAGTTAAACTAAAAATCAAAAAATAGAAGAGAAAAAGGAAGTCATGCGCTTCAAGAATTGCTACTGCTGCATGTGACATGCAAAGAAGAAGAAAGCCATGCATGCAAGAAATTTATGCATGTGAAGTTGGTTTTGCAATAAACTCATCATAACTAGCAAAAACTTGTTGTAATACATCTAATTCTAGCCCATCAACTTAGCTGTCTTCGAACTTAATTCTTTCCAACTCTGTTGCAGCAAACCCTCTCATATCCTTCAGCTTCATCAATTCTCTTTTAGCAGCCTTTATTTCTTCTTTGATGTCCAACAGTCGATCTATCAGTAGATCTTCACCATCATCTCCTTTCTGCATGAGTCCTTTAAAATTTTTGCCCCATTTCTCCTTTATCTGGCTCAAAGACAAGCCTTCCTTTGTTAGTATTTTAACATCTACTATGATAGCGATGACCGCCTCCAAATCCTCAAATTGTTTAGTTAGATCCTTAACAGCATCTTGGACCTCATTTCTATGTTTGCACAAGAAATTTGTTCTGAATCGGACTATACGAGAGGTCTTTTCCACAAAATCTTTATTATCCTCCTCGAGTATTGATTGTTCAAGAAGAGTAGTCAAAGGCAATGTACTAACCTTCTTCAATTTCTGACTATATTCTTTATATTCCTCTTCCTTCTTTTCCAATGCTTCAATATATTGATGCATTTCCCCTATCAACTCTTTTGTCCCTTTGTGAACCTCAAAAATTTTGACCAAAATTTCACCTACATCTTGATTTAACTTGTTAACCCACTTATCTAACATCTCTGCTTTGCCCCTTACTCGTACTAAATCATCTACCTCCTTCTTGCTTAGCAAAATTGGAGTCTCAATAGCAGCTACCTGTTGTGATCTTGGAGAAGAGACACTTTTCAAAAAGGAATGCAATTGAGCTAACTAAGCCTTAAGCTCATCTTTCTTCTACTTATACTTTAACATCCTTGACTTTGTTGTCGAAGCTACCATATCAAATAGATTCATCTACTGATCTCTGGTAGGCCTTCCCAACTTAACAATACTTAATTGATAATTTGTTAATTGCATGTCTCCTACCTCCTTTTTTGTCATTGGTATGGCACACTCAACAACAATATCTCCCTTGTCCATGAGCGTAGTGGAATGTAGGATCTTGGCCTTATTTTAAATCCTTTCTTGTTCAATCTCCTTCATCATATCCTCCCAATTGAGAGGTTGTGAAGGTTTTACTGCTCTTTTCTATAGGTCCAATTTCAACCAAGTGGGAGCACATGGAGCAGTAGTCATCATAGTGGAAGAAGAAGCAATAGTAGTAGTAGAGGGTGGCTGCACATTTACTTGGGGTTGAGAATCAACCCTTGGTTCCTCTTGTTGTTCTTGCACCACATGCATCTGTACAAGCTTTTCAGCTTCCTCTCTATCCTTTTGTTCTTGTACTCTTTTATCTTCTTCCTCCTTCTTCAACCTTTCCTCTTCTAATCTTGCTCTCTCCAAATTTTCCTTTTCCGGTCTCTCCTTTTCTAATCTCTCCTTCTCTAATCTTTTCTTCTCTAATTTTTCCTTCTCTATTTTTCCTTTCTCTAATCTCTCTATCTCTAAAGCTTTAAGCTTTTCTGCCTTTTCCTTTTCTTCTTGTTGCTTCTGGATCAATTCTGCAGCATCTTTCTATTTTTGCAATTTTTTGGTTAACTCCTTAGCATCCTTCTCTTTTCACAATCCCTCTGCTTCTTCTTCCTTTTGGTGAGCTTCCTCAGCTAGCTTTAACTTAGCCATTAGAACTTCTCTTTCCCTTCGGTGTCTTGCCTTCTCTTCCTCAAGGTCATGAATCTTTTGTATTAATTCTAGCTTATCATTTTCCTCTTTAACCTTGATTTCATCCTCCTATTGCCTTTGCTGCCTCTCTACTTCATTAGCTCTTGACTTAGCTTCAATTTGTTGTTGTAGCTTCATGGCATCAACTTGTATCTTGGCATCAACTACCTTTTGTTTCTCTATTGCAGCAGCTTTTACATCAGCGTCCTTCTTAACTTCTTCAAACAATGCCCACTTCTCCTCTTGTGTCATTACTTGTTCAGTATCCTCCTCTAGAGGCATATTCTCTTGCACATCCTTCTCTAACATAGTCTCATCCGAGTCTATTCCAACATCATGAACCTCTACCCCTTTTCCCTTCATGTATTCAACTATGTCATAAAGAGTTTCCTTGAGCATCTCTTCACTTTGCTTCTTTGCAAGTGGGACTTGAGTAGAAGATTCACCTAATGTAGATGTTGAAACAACCGACCCCATTTGAGCATCTCCTTCTCATGTCTCTTGTTCATCAACATCTACTTCAAGCTCTATTTATTTAATGTTTGGAGGAAGGAACTCCAAAGGCTCTTTTGGAGGTTTCTTTCTTTTGAGCCTTTTATACGCTTTCCCCTTTTTAGGAGCTAGTCCTTGAGGAGCTTTGCTTCTTAGAACGAACCATTGAACACTTCTATCTAGAACTGCTCTTCCTATCTACTTAATATCAATAGTTTCATCACTATCCCAGTCAATTGGATCCATACTTTTATTTCTAATGCTTAATGCTTCATAAGATGGATCCAGTACAACTCCATCATCCACCAATGTGTCAGGAATGTCATTTTTGACTCCAAACTCTGACATGAGTGAGATAGGTAATCTTTCATAATTCTTCTTCCTCAAATCATACTCATCTTGTTGGTCACTCCAGAAATCTTCTAATAAATTAAAATGCTTTTCAAACACAGAAGGAAACAAGGCATTCATCTTACCCTTCAGGTCAAAATACTTACGAGCTGTGTATAAACCTAGCTTTAACTATATCAGCTCACTGCAGACCACCTTTGCTCCTACCAAATGTTGATAGCTATACTCACCCAACTTCATGGGGAACTTGTGACATCCTGTCTTATGTTTTAATCCAAACCAAGCATTAACTCCATGAGCCTAATATACAAACTCCATCAACACTATCCTATTATTGCAACACCTTGGCAGCAAATGTGGATGTCCTTCAAAACCAGCTAGTCTAAAATAAGTAAACGTGGGGTATTGAATGTACCAACATCCCCATTCAGCAATAAATTCCATGGCCTCTTGACTCAACTTGTACCCTGCATCTCCATTGAGTTGGTTAATGACCACATATATGAATGCATCATTAACCCTTCTGAATTGAGTCTCAACAACCTATAGAGACAACTGGTTATAATGCTCCCACACCTTCTTCTATCCATCTAACACTCCCATTATCTCCACTCTGTTTAAATCTAGGAAGATACCCAATCTTGTTGCTGCATACACAATGTAAGAAGTCATGAAAAAGTATTTAATCTCCCTATTGCTAGTCAGTTGATCATGAATAACATCTGATACAATCATTGGCCAATCAAATTGATGGGTGCCATTTAAAATTATCTGGATGAAGGGAAACATCCACTCCTTGAAATGAAAGGCATCTCTCTTCTCAAAAGCCCCAGACAACATCATTATTAAATCTAATACCACCTTATCAAAATATTCCCTATTTGGTTGGTCTACAAGCTTGGTCAGAGACTTCTTTTTTGTATTTAACTACTTTTTGTTCAAGTGGGACTTGTTGGATTCCTTATACTTTCTATATTTTTCTAAGGCCTCTACCTCATCCAACTGTACCAAGTTATTGGGATCCAGGACATTAAATATACTTTGAAACATATGAGGAGTAAGATCAATGATTACATTATCTTGGGAATACATGCATTGCATGGTAGCAGGAGTGTAGGCACTGGCTGCTCTCAAGATTAACTCTAGGCATTGGATTGAAAAAGGAAACAGAGTGATATGGGCCAAGCCAGAATCAACAATTCTTTGTGTCCTCCCTATTATATCTTCAGCAAAAGTTTATGAATATAGCTCCTCAAAATTGTACTGGCCCAAATTTGTGTTGGTGATGTCTGACCAATTTGATTCTACTCTACTTACTTTGACAACAGGACTCTTGCGATTATACCTCAAGGTATAAGGTAACTGTTCTGGCTTGATCTTCTTTGGTTTAGGTGCTGCCTTTGATGTTCCTGTAGGTCGATTACTTTGGGAGGCTTCTCCTAATGTTCTCAACATCCTTTTAGCTTTCCTGCAACAAAACCTCTAGTTAGATCTCTGAATAAACATTTCAACATATACCTTAAAATCATACCTTTCAAACATACCTCAGAGGCAGAACGAAGCAGAAAACATCTTAACAATCCTCTTTTAACATACTGTCGGGCTCGGAGCAAAAACTGTTATTGACATTCTATTAACTAGAAGCAGGCTTAGAGTCAGAAGTGAAATAGTGACCAAAACCGGAACCGGAATGGAAACGGATTCGGTTCCCTTCAGATTTTCTATTTTCATATTCTGTTACAGTTCTTCTTCCGCTTCCACCAAGGTTAACATTATCTTGACATAAAACTTCTTACTACAAGCGGAGTCAGAGACGAGATGGAAAATGGAACTGACACTAATCATAAAACATATCCAAAACTCTACATCAATTCTGATCCCACTTTCGGCTATGTTGACCACGACGTCATCAATGATTTTAACAATTTAACGCATAACTCCATGATTTAAAGACTAAGGTCATATTAAACGAAATGAGGCTTAAAATATAGCATGAAAGGACCATGCCCATAAGACTGTGGGGACGACTGTATTTTAGGGCATCATATTTAATCATTTTTAAATGCGATCACAGAAATGCATTAAACCCTAATCTAGAAAGCATTATATAAAACTAGGGCACATATTTAACCCCTCCTAATTTAACCAGATCGAATGTACAAAAGATTTTAAGTAAAAACTACCATTTTACTAAACCCTAACTCACTGCAAAACACTAATTTAATCTATCTTACTGTAAAACAAAATTTAATCTACATTATTGGTGAACCCTAATTAAATCTACGTGTTTAAAACCTAACATAGCACGACGCGATCATGACAAAACGTGAAAATGACCATGCCCTAACACAAAGAAATAGGATATAAAAGAAAACAAAAACAAGGACAAAACATGCAAACCCTACTGAGAAACACGAACCTGCCTAAAGAAAAATGATCAAACGCGAAAGTAAATAAAAGAAGAACGAGGATAGGAACCCTACCTCAAATGCAAAACTTGGCAAACCTTCTAAAGAAATTCACAAGCAATTATCTCCTCCTCCTTCACTCGATTCAATCAGATGAACTCCATAGCTGCTCTATTTCGCTCTTTGATTTCTTAACAATGATAATAATAACCCATTTAATCCCTAATCAAGGTAAAAATCAGAATTTCTACCTACACATGGCAGCTGTCATTAACGCATTAAATGCAGTTAAGCGGAGTCAGAACTGGAGAAGAACAAACACTTCACTACTATACGACTTCAGTAAAAATTCAACGACCAAGAAATGGTGGGAGCGGAATCAGAATGGAAACGGATTCAGAAATTTAAGGAATTTCCCAACTTCGTTCCCATTCTAGGTTCGGTTCCCCCGACAAAGCATAAAACCAAACCAAACACAAAAGTAAAATAAAAAGACTGAAATAATAAAACTTAACATAAGGACTTAGTCTAAAACAAAAGTTGAAAAAGCAGATGTTGAGACAAGATGGATTTGGATTTCGCAATTTCCAATAAACACCAACTTAATGTCCACTCTAGTTTTGGCTCCAATAAAGACAAAAAAAAAAGGCCAAAAAGAAAGATTGTCGGGATGGGGATCAAAATGATTTTTGAAAGAAGTTTCAGAACCTGATTTGGTTCTGGTTCCGATTTCGACAGACTAAATAAAGAAAAGCAAAGTGTTTGAAACAAAAAGACTCCAAAATTTGACATGGAAACCAACAAAAGATAAAAAAAAAACAAAGGGGGACCCATTTTGACCAAGGCAAAAGATGGGGTGGTTATGCAAGGCATAAAAAATGGTGACTCAGTTGGGAAAATGGTTTACCCATTTTCAAGATACCCAAAACAAATTTCAATCACCCAAAAACTACTTGGCTTATAAACACTTTAACTTGAATAAGATCAAATATATGTAGGATAATTTTGAGCTAGAATCTCATATATATGTGCTCATGAGTTATTTCTGAATCTAAGTGTGTGCATATATTGTGCATCATTCTTTGTAGATACTTTCTCTATTTATGAACAACTATACCTAAGATTCAAGCTACATGGGTTGAGTCCTTTAACTATCGTGCAGTAAAATCCTAGGAATTTGTCTACTGCCAAACAGGCGTCCGTAGCCCCAACAAAGATACCTCTAGTTCTCTCAAAGAATTTCTCTATTTCCAGTCAAGCATCCATAGCCCCGATAAAGATACTTGATTGCCCATTTGATATCGAGTTTGCCTCTTCTTTCTTTTTTTCTTTCATCATTTTTTTTTTAAAACCTTGCTTGTGGAAATATTTTGTGCACCTTGCTCAATACTTCAGACATAATGAATCTGAAACATGGGTTGAGAACTACTATGGATTTCGTGATAGTCTTGGAATCGTATTTTTCACTTGAATCAAAGGTAGAGCCATTCTAAAACAAATAGGTACTTACTCATGCAGATGTTTTCCTAATTTGGTGACAGATCCTTAATCACAATTCATGAGATATTCACAATATATCTTCTATCCTTATTAAATTTTCCAACCCAAACTAGAATGGTCATAAAACATAAGTTTCAGAATGAAATCCTTTTCAATCGTGATAACGAAAATACCTAAACCAATTTCTCTCCTAGTACTAGCAATATACTTTGAATAACAACCCCTTAATTTGAAATGAACAAAAATGAGGATTTCCAATGAAACAAGACAAAACAAAAACAAAAACAAACAAAGACAAAACAAAAAAACAAAACAAACAAAGACAAAGAAAAAACAAAACAAACAAAAACACAAAAAAAAACTAAAATAGAAACTTAATTACATATAATATAGTATAATACATTAACATCAAACCTTCTATGCACCAGAATAACGCTTGAAAAACTGACCATTAATTGGCAATGGAACAGGCTCTCCCATTAAGGTACTTAAACGAAAAGCATTCTTGCCTAGTATCTTAGCTACTTGATAAGAACCTAGCCAAAGTCTATCAAACTTCTGGTGATCTCACTTCTTTTCTCTAGCTTTATCCCATAGCAATACAAGATCTGATATCCTAAAAGCTTTTATCTTGGCTCTTTTGTCAAACCAACATTTGACAACAACCTGATGCTTAGAGAATTGTTGCAAAGTAGCATCTCTTTGCTCTTCCATATTAAGAAAATTAAGTAGTCTAACCTTGATCCTATCATCCTTGGAGTAAAACTTCTCCATAAAATTCAGAATAGGTATTTGTAAATGAATGGGGAAGATTGGATCTTGGCCATAGACTAACTTAAAAAGTGAATTTCCTAGGGCTACTTTGACACTGGTTCGATTTGCCCATAAGGAAAATCTCAATTAGGTATGCCAGTCCCTAGGATTACTCTCTAACAACTTTATTATAACTTCCAACAAGTGTTTATTTATGGACTCAGCCACTCCATTCCCCTAAGGGTAGTAATTGGAAGAATACTTTAAAACAATTTTATATTCATAGGCCCATGAAATGAATTCAGCAGAAGAAAAGGCAAGGCCATTATCACATACCAGAGCAAATGGATCTCCAAACCTGGTTGTGATGTTCTCAGTCAGAAACTTGATGACCATCTCTATGGTACTATTCTTGCAAGGTTGTTGCTTAGTCCAACATGTGCAGTAATTAGTTGCAGTCAAGATTAATTTATGTCCTACATAAGAATTTGGATTAATTACACCTACAAAATCAAGTGCCCATTGAGCAAATGGCCTTACCTCATATACCGGTTGTACAAGCATTGCAGGATTTCTTTCCCTAGGTGTGGAAGTTTTGCAAATATGACAAGTCCTGTAGTACTGATGTGCATCTCTAAATACATAAGGCCAATAGTAGCCTTACCTTAGAATCTGATGGGCCAAAGCATCAACAGACCCATGTCCTGTTCCGTGCCTTCCATGAAATTCATTAATGGCATGCTTAGCCTCTTACAGATCCAAACAATGTAGGTAAATTCCTTAAAAATTCTTTCTATAGATTGATCCCCCTTTGAGCATGTAATGAGCACTCTTCATCCTCTATGCTCTCCTCTGAGTAGAATTCATTCCTTCTGGACATTTGTTATTGAGGAGGAAGAAAACTAAATCTGTATACCAAGGATCATTAGTGAATGATTGGACAATATATTGTTGACAAGTAATACTTTTGTCCACTTATGCCATCGCCTTTGACAAACCTTGGCCTCGAACAAGTTTCATTGGGTGAATCTCCAAGTCAAATTCTTGTAAAATGGCCATCCATTTTCCTCTTCATTCTCCTAATTCACTTTGCATCAGAAGAGATTTCACAGCTGGATCTGGAACTATGGCTATCACTTGACTCCGAAGTATGTAATGCCTAAAATTCTTCACTGCTCACACCAATGCAAAGGCTTGCTTCTCTAGTGGTGGGTACCTGACTTCTGCATTTTTAAATGGAGAGCTCATAAAGGCAATAGGTCTCTCCTCATTCTCTTCTCTTTGTTGTGTCAATACAGCTGCACATGAATTATTAGAAGCAAAAGAATAAATGTAAAAGGGTTTAAGATAATCTGGGCTTGTCAGAATAGGTGGCTCAGATATAGACTATTTAATCTACAAAAAAGAAGACTTAGCCTCATTACTCCATTCAATTTTTACATCTTTCTTCATCATCTCATTAAGTGGTTTGACAATCTCTGCAAACCCTATTATAAATTTCCTAACAAAATTGATCCTTCCAAAGAAAGATCTCATCTCCTTCTTGCTGCCTGGCCTTGTCAACTTCAAGATGGCCTCTACCCGATCAAGATCTATAGATATCCCCTCTTCTGATATAATGTGACCCAGGAGGTTCCCTTCAGACACTCCAATACACACTTCTTTGGATTAAGAAAGACACCATAACTTATACATTTTTTTAGTACCTTTTCTAGGTCAGTAGCATGATCTTCTCTATTCTTAGAGAAGATGGTCAAATCATCAACATAAATGATTATACATTTTCCTATTAGATCTTTAAAAGCTACATCCATTGCCCTTTGAAAGGTAGCTCCTGCATTGATGAGACCAAAAGGCATCCTTTTGTAGGAAAATGTGCCCCATTTAGTAGTAAAAGCGGTCTTCATCCTATCTTCATGACTAACAAGGACCTGATTGTATCCAGAATACCCATCCAAGAATGACATCATCTAGGATCCATTCACCTTTTGTAGTACTTCATCAAGAGAAGGTAATGGATAATTTTCCTTCTCAGAGGCCTTGTTTAGATTCTTGAAATTGACACATAGTCTGATTTCACCATTCTTTTTCTGCACAAGAACCAAATTAGCCACCCAGGTAGAGTGTCTAATCGGAAAGATTATTCTGGCTGCTAAAATCTTTTGTACTTCTCTCTGGATCAGAGGCTCAATTAAAGCATTGACCGGGCATTTCTTTTGGCGAAAAGGCTTAGCTTTCGGCTTGAGAGGTATAGTGTGAGTAATCACTAAAGTGTCAAAAGTTTTCAAGTCATCATAGCTCCAAGTGATAGCCTCAATATTCTGCTCCAAGACCTTGATTATCTTGTCCTTAATTTCTTGAGGACAAGTCTTTCCTATAAGAGAATTCCTTTTAGGGCCTGAGTGAGTTAAATTAACAGATTCATATTTCCCTCCATCACTCTTTGTAGGCACTCGTTGATAAGCTTGTGGGTCTGAGTCAAATATTCTTTCCAATGCTATCATCCCTTTTGGGATGTTATTTCTCTTTAAATCCAATATCCCTTCTGGACTATCATTCTCTGGATCCCAATCCCCCTGATCTCTTTCAAATTCATCAATTATTTTCCCTTCAAAAACATCAGAATTTTCCAAAAAGGCCAATATATGTTGAACATCATTAAATACCTGAAAGTGTTTGACATTATCAGGAACAGCTGGGACTGAAATCAACTCGACTAAAAACCTCTTAAGATTAGAATCTTGCATGGGCTCCAATGTACTAGCAGCAACAACAAGAGCATATGCAATTTCATTAGCTTCCCTTGGGATGAGAGTAATCCCAAAAGCATCAAAATCTTCAATTAAATTCCAAACTTTGTTTCTATATGCAGCCAATCTTTTGTTATGACATGTATATTGGCTATGTACCTACTTTACAATCACCTCAGAATCTCCCATAATTGTGAGAGTAGTGACCTTCTTCTTATGAGAAAACATAAGACCCTGAGCAAGTGCTTCATACTCAGCCACATTGTTTGTGCAATCGAACTACAATCTATAAGAAGCAAAGTAAGTCTTCCCTTTCAGGTTAGTTAGTTCAATCCCTACTCCACTTCCTGCTTTAGATTTGGAACCATCAAATTTAAGAGTCCATAATTGATCCTTGGCTGGAAGTTCCTTCTTTTTAGAAGTAACAGGGGATGACTCACTTGAGATGTATGGTGGCTCGGACTTTTGCTGATCGTTAGAAATTGTCTTGGGGCAAGACTCGGTTGAAGATTTTCCTATGTTCTCAATTTGTTCAACAACTACTTCCTGAATGCTTTCTTGAGTTAATTTACCATCTAATTTATCTTTCATCAGCACCTTGGGCATTGGTAAAGCATCTGGAGCAGGTGTATTGAAAAGGCACTGAGATACCTTAATCTCTTCTTGAATTTCAGAACATAAAACCAGAGTCTTCTCTACTGATGAGGAACCTTCCTCCTAAGAAAGATTAACCCGAGTAAGAATGGTAGCATCCTTAACTTTGAAAGAGAACTCATTGATGGGAGTCTCGGATTCCTCCTGAAATTTTTGTTGGGGCTGATCTATATGACTTAGAATAACCAAGCATGACCGACATGTTAACTTCGAATGATTATGATAGTGAATCCTACACCAATTAGGAAGTAATAAACTACATAAGTCAGTTTCCCCTCCTAAAACAAGCCTATCTTGTTGCAATTTTCTTATTAGAACCTATTGGTTGATGCGGATCATCGGGTTATTGTGATATAAGGGCAATGTATCCTCAAGACCAACTACAAAGAGAGTAAGGACTTCCTCTTGTTTGTAAACACCTATCTCAGTCTCAAAATATTCTACTTCATTTGAAGTATCATATTTTGTAATCATGTGTTTGAGTCTTGGTTCACTCTCAATCCTTATCTGTGTTGGTACTCCCTTTCATGGTAACCACATGTGAGAGAAGTCCAAGGACAAATATCCCCCAATACTCTTCATTAGCTCCTGACTTAGAAGTATACCATATGTCTCTGGGATATTAGCCACTTGGATATCTATATAGGTCTGGATCCTTGGATCTGATCCAACCTATACATGCATTTTCTTCAACTCACCTACAACATTGATCTCGGTTTTATCTAACTGAACCACTTTCTTGTTGGTCAAGATAGGACTCAATCCTAACTTCTTAATATCGAAAAGGTCATAACATTTCCTGATGCTCCAGAGTCTAATAAACAATTGTGCAAATTCTTTTCAAAGATCCTTAGACTTAAAACAAAAGGTGGGGTATTGGTCTTACCTTTATACATAACTGCATTTGTTTCTTTTGCTGGAGTCACTTTACCTTTTCCCTTTAAGCGATTTGTCTCCTCCAAGGCTTTCAATACCACCTCTTGTTGAGCTGGGCACCACTTCATGATGTCAAAGAATGACAGAGATGTCTTCTTTCTCTACAATTCTACAATAAAGTCAAATTTTGAATCATTCTTGACTTGATACTTAGGAAAAGGAGGTGGGTTGCCTCTATTCTAAAGGTCAGAGGGTCCCTTTGGTGGGGTGGATTGTTATTTGCATTTTGGTTCGGTGGGACCATGTTGTTTGGGGGTGCAGATGTAGTAAAGGGGCCCTTATTCTGATTTCTCAGAAAGTGACCTCCTTTGGACTGAAAAGCTTGAGCATCATACACATATTCCTCTGGCTCATTATCCCCTTGCATAGGAAACTGATATTTTTCTTCAATAGTTTCATAATTCATAGCAGTACTAACTCGCCCATTATCTTGATTGGAATTTCCTAGTGGAGGATGGGCATTAGCTTGTGTAATCTTTACAATCTTCTTCATTTCAGGGTAGTTAACCTCAGAATGTGCTATAGTATCATGTAGCCTACACCAATTAGTCATGAAATTGAGGTCCGTAACATTAGCAGTGTGTGGTCTCTCATCACCAGATTGATAGCTATGGGGAACTCCCCCATTGTTAGGTCCAGTATTCCATTGTCTATTGTTGTTGTTATTGTTGAACCTCTGGTTATATCCTCTGTTCTAATTTTGGTAATTTTGGTTACAGGAATTCAGACTCTAAAAGTTCCGGCTGGTGTTTTGATTCCCATTCTAATTGGAATAATTTCCCTGCATGTTGTAACCTCCTTGGTTCTGATAATTCTGATTTTGGTTGTGGGCAGGATTTTGCCTAAGCTATGCCATGTCATTAGACATTTGAGATAGATTCTTTTTTAGAGTCTCTAACTCACTGGTCAATTGAACAGTTTGTTCATTTTGCTCATTTTGTACTATGACTAGGGAATGAACATGGGTTGATCCTCCCACTTGTTGTTGTGGATTTTGAGGTTGTTGGAAAGAATCTTGCATGCCATTACCAAAAAAGGGCATGGTAGGTGGAGCTTGTAGCTTAGACACTGGTCCATATTGGGAGTAAGACATCCTTGGGACAGTGTTGTATAATGGTGGGTTAAGCATTTCATAATTCATGGGAGGAAGAGCTACTCCTAAACCTCCTAGTTGCAAACTTATCTGTTGTTGCAGCTTGATGGCCAGATGATAAACTTTAGACAAAGAGTCAATCTCACCAAGTTGATAAGTTCTCTGCAAGAATAGGCCAATTAAGGATCAACAACTCTTAAATATGCCTGTATGGCAATATTCTCATCTACTAGATAAGGGTCTTGCATCCTACAAAACATTCTTTGGAATCTAGTATTGAAAAAGGGTAGTGGCTCATGATGTTCCTTTCTTAATGTAGCAAATTGGTGATACAAGATGGCAGGGTCCACATAAACCCTAAATTGATTAATAAATGCATTTTCTAAATCTATCCAACCTAGGATAGATCCCCGGGGCAAATTTAAATACCAGTTATATGCCATATCTCCTAAACAATAAGGAAATAGTCTACATACCACATCTTGATGAGCAACTTTAGCTCATGTGCAAGCATCTTTGAATGCTTGTATGTGCTCCTCAACGCTTCTTGATTCACCATGTATGTATTTAGGACAAAAAATTTCTCAGTTCTTTGGTAAGTCATGGATTCCTCCTAGAATAGTCCCTAACAGACAGGGGTTATTCACAAAGTAATCCATGGGTGGGATTGGTTGAGCAGGTGGTGATATAGGCTGAATTGGTGGAGACTTAGGCCTACTTTGTGGTGGCGATGTAGGTGGAACTGATGGTGGTGTAGGTGGATTTGGTGGAAATCTAGGTGGAGTGAACGGTGGTGGCAATGTAGGTATCAAAACCCTACGAGCATGGGTTCTAGGTCTTATCAGGGCTTGTAGTTCTTGTAAAGGTTCAAGGTCAGTAGAGGATCTCAGAATCCTTTCATATTTGTCCAGTGAGAAAGACACTATTCGAGCCAGCTTGTCCTTTCAGGCCCTCCTTCTAGCGCCTGATCTGTTGATGATGAAAATGAGACAAACAACATGTAAACAAAATATTTCTACTCTATTTCTCCTGAAATAAAAAGACAACATGTAGTGTCCTAACTCCCAAGGTCCTGATAGTTGGTTCTCAACTGTAATGTTCAAGGGACCTATGCTAGTAACAAAAGAATACAAGCAATAACTCATTCACCAAACTGTTCTTGTAAATAAAATGGGGTTTCAAACAAAAGAAAAAGATAGATCAGAGGGTAAACCAGTAAACATGGGCCAAACTTATCTAGCATCCAGACATATACCTTCAACAATGAATGTTTTCTAACAGATCACAAAACCAAAGCATGACACAATTTACAGAATAAAATATACCATTGCATGCATCTAAGGTGCTTAATTTAATACCACTATTCACATATCACAACTATCTTAGAGATTTTTCAAAAGAACACACATCCATTCATTGCCAAGATCATAGATCAACAGACTTCAATAACTTCAATTCACTGATAATCTAACAAGATAATCCTTAAATCCGGTTTCTTCTAATGAATTTCATCACATAAAAAACAAATCATGCTTCAACACAATCACTGGAATACATATAGATTATAACTCATTAACCTTATCAAATAAAACACAATTCTAACACCATATTGCGTAAACTTGTAATTTTATTCAACTGTAAAATTTAAGTAACATTGTATCTCTGTAACAACTATGAAAATTCTATCTCCTACTCTTAGGTGGCCAATTCTATTCTCTATTAGCCAACCCTTACAATATCATACCACAAGGGTATTTATAGATGTACAAAATTTTGAAACCCTTTCTATTTTAAGCTTGATCCACCTTTTTAGGAAATAAATATCACTTGGAAACTTAGATCAATTTGATCTTGAGTTCTTACATTAGCACATTAAGTTAAACTAGAGATCAGAAAATAGAAGAGAAAAAAGAAGTCATGTGCTTCAAGAACTTCTAGTGTTGCATGCGACATGCAAAGAAAAAGAAAGCCATGCATGCAAGAAATTTATGCATGTGAAGTTGGTTCTGCAATAAACTCATCATAACTGGTGAAGACTTGTTGTAATACATCTAATTCTGGCCATTTAGCCCAGCTGTCTTTGAACTTAATTCTTTCCAACTCTATTGCAGCAAACCCTCTCATATCCTTCAGCTTCATCAATTCTCTTTTAGCAGCCTTTATTTCTTCTTTGATGTCCATCAGTTGATCTATCAACAGATCGTCACCATCATCTCCTTTCTGCATGAGTCCTTTAAAACTTTCGCTCCATTTCTCATTTATTTGGCTCAAAGACAGGCCTTCCTTTGTTAGTATATTAACATCTACTATGATAGCGATGACAGCCTCCAACTCCTCAAATTGTTCAGTTAGTTCCTTAACAGCATCTTGGACCTCATTTCTACGTTTGGACAAGAAATCCGTTCTGAATCGGAGTATACAAGAGGTCTTTTCCACAAAATCTTAATTATCCACCTCGAGTATTGACTGTTCAAGAAGAGTAGTCAAAGGCAATGTACTAACCTTCTTCAATTTCTGACTATATTCTTTATATTCCTCTTCCTTCTTCTGCAATGCTTCAATATATTGATGCATTTCCCCTATCAACTCTTTTGTCCCTTTGTGAACCTCAAAAATTTTGAACAAAATTTCACTTACTTCTTGATTTAATTTGTTAAACCACTTGTCTAACATCTCCGCTTTGCCCCTTACTCATACTAAATCATCTACCTCCTTCTTTCTTAGCCAAATTGGAGTCTCAATAGCACCTACCTATTGTGATCTTGGAGAAGAGACACTTTTCAAAAAGGAATGCAATTGATCTATCTGAGCCTTAAGCTCATCTTTCTTTTGCTTATCCTTTAACATCCTTGATTTGGGTTTCGAAGCTACCACATCAATTAGATTCATCTGTTGATCTCTGGTGGGCCTTCCCAAGTTAATAGTACTTAATTGATAATTCGTTAACTACATGTCTCCTACCTCCTTTTCTATCATCGGTATGGCACACTCAACAACAATTTCTCCCTTGTCCATGAGCCTAGTGGAGTGTAGGATCTTGGCCTTCTTTTTAGGCCTTTCTTGTTCAATCTCCTTCATCATATCCTCCCAATTGAGAGGTTGTGAAGGTGTTACTGCTCTTTTCTATAGGTCCAATTTCAACCAAGTGGGAGCACATGGAGCAGTAGTCATCATAGTGGAAGAAGAAGCAATAGTAGTAGTAGAGGGTGGCTGCACATTTACTTGGGGTTGAGAATCAACCCTTGGTTCCTCTTGTTGTTCTTGCACCACATGCATCTATACAAGATTTTTAGCTTCCTCTCTATCCTTTTGTTCTTGTACTCTTTTATCTTCTTCCTCCTTCAACCTTTCCTCTTCTAATCTTTCTCTCTCCAATTTTTCCTGTTCCAGTCTCTCCTTTTCTAATCTCTCCTTCTCTAATCTTCCCTTCTCTAATCTTTCCTTCTCTAGTTTTTCTTTCTCTAATCTCTCTATCTCTAAAGATTTAAGCTTTTCTGCCTTTTCCTTTTCTTCTTGTTGATTCTAGATTAGTTCTGCAACATCTTTCTCTTTTTGCAGCTTTCTGGTTAACTCCTCGGCATCCTTCTCTTTTTGCAATCGCTCTACTTCTTCTTCCTTTTGGTGAGCTTCCTCAGCTAGCTTTAACTTAGCCATCAGAACTTCTCTTTCCCTTTGGTGTCTTGCCTTCTCTTCCTCAAGGTCATGAATCTTTTGTATCAATTCTAGCTTATCATTTTTCTCTTTAATCTTGAGTTCATGCTCCTATTGCCTTTGTTGCCTCTCTACTTCATCAACTCTTGACTTAGCTTCAATTTATTGTTGAAGATTGATGGCATCAACTTGTGTCTTGGCATCAACTACCTTTTGTTTCTCTATTGCAATAGCTTTTGCATGAGCATCCTTCTTAACTTCTTTAAACAATGCCCACTACTCCTCTTGTGTCATTACTTGTTCAGTATCCTCCTCTAGAGGTATATTCTCTTGCACATCCTTCTCTGACACAGTCTCATCCAAGTCTGTTCCAACATCATGAACCTCTACCCCTTTTCCCTTCATGGATTCAGCTATGTCATAAAGAGTTTCCTTGAGCATCTCTTCATTTTGCTTCTTTGCAAGTGGGACTTGAGTAGAAGATTAACCCAAGGTAGGTGTTGAAACAACCGATCCCATTTGAGCATCTCCTTCTCATGTCTCTTATTCATCAACAGCTGCTTCAAGCTCTATTTCTTCAATGTCTAGAGGAAGGAACTCCAAAGGCTCTTTGGGAGTTGTCTTTCATTTGAGCCTTTTATATCCTTTCCCCTTTTTAGGAGCTGGTCCTTGAGGAGCTTTGCTTCTTAGAACCAACCATTGAACACTTCTATCCAAAACTACTCTTCCTATCTGCTTAATATCAATAGTTTCCTCACTATCCCAGTCAATTGGATCCATACTTTTAGTTCTAATGCTTAACACTTCATAAGATGGATCGAGTACAACTCCATCATCCACCAATGTGTCAGGAATGTCATTTTTGACTCCAAGCTCTAACATGAGTGAGATAGGTAATCTTTCATAATTCTTCTTCCTCAAATAATACTCATCTTGTCGGTCACTCTAGAAATCTTCTAATAAATTAAAATGCTTGTCAAACACAGAAGGCAACAAGGCATTCATCTTACCCTTCGGGTCAAAATACTTACGAGCTGTGTATAAACCTAGCTTTAACTGTATCAGCTCACTATAGACCACCTTTGCTCCTACCAAATGTTGACAGCTATACCCACCCAAATGCATGGGGAACTTGTGACATCTTGTCTTATGTTTTAATCCAAACCGAGCATTAACTCCAAGAGCCTGATATACAAACTCCATCAACACTATCCTGTTATTGCAACACCTTGGCAGCAAATGTGGATGTCCTTCAAAACTAGCTAGTCTAAAATATGTTAATCTGGGGTATTGAATGTACCAACATCCCCATTCAGTAATAAATTCCATGGCCTTTTGACTCAACCTGTACCCTACATCTCCATTGAGTTGGTTAATGACCACATATATGAATGCATCATTAACCCTTCTGAATTGAGTCTCAGCAACCTGTAGAGACAACTGGTTATAATGCTCCCACACCTTCTTCTATCCATCTAACACTCCCATTATGCCCACTCTATTCAAATCTAGGAAGATACCCAATCTTGTAGCTACATACACAATGTAAGAAGTCATGAAAAAGCATTTAGTCTCCCTAATGCTAGTCAGTTGATCATGAATAGCATTTGATACAATCATCGGCCAATCAAACTGATGGGTGCCATTTAAAATTATCTGGATGAAGGGAAACATCCACTCCTTGAAATGAAAGGCATCTCTCTTCCTAAAAGGCCCAGACAACATCATTATTAAATCCAATACCTCCTTATAGAAATCTGCCCTCTTTGGTTGGTCTGCAAGCTTGGTCAAAGACTTCTTTTCTGTTTTTAACCATTTTTTGTTCAAGTGGGACTTGTTGGATTCCTTATACTTTCTATATTTGTCTAAGGCCTCTACCTCATCTAACTGTACCAAGCTCTTGGGATCCGGGACATTAAATATACTTTGAAACATATGAGGAGTAAGATCAATGATTACATTATCTTGGGAATCCATGCATTACATGGTAGTAGGATTGTAGGCACTGGCTGCTGTCATGATTAACTCTAGGCATTGGATTCACAAAGGAAAGAGAGTGATATGGGCCAAGCCAGAATCAACAATTCTTTTTTTCCTCCCTGTTATATCTTTCCCAAAGGTTTCTAAATACAGCTCCTCAAAATTGTATTGGCCCAAATTTGTTTCGGTGATGTCTGGCCAATCTGATTCTACTCTGCTTACTTTGACAATAGGACTCCTATAATTATACCTCAAGGAATAAGGTAATTGTTCTGGCTTGATCTTCTTTGGTTTAGGTGTTGCCTTTGATATTCTTGCAAACCGATTCATTTGGGAGGCTTCTCCTGATGTTCCCGACATCCTTTTAGCTTTCTTGCAACAAAACCTCTAGTTAGATCTCCGAATAAACATTTCAACATATACCTTAAAATCATACCTTTCAAACATAGCTCGGAGGTGAAACCAGGCAGAAAACATCTTAATAATCCTCTTTTAACATATTACCAGGCTCGGAGCAAAAACTATTATTGACATTCTATTAACTAGAAGCAAGATAGGAGTTGGATGTGAAAGAGTGACCGGAGCCGGAACTGAAATGTAAACGGATTCGGTTCCCTTCAGATTTTATGTTTTCATATTCTATTTCAGTTCTTCTTCTGCTTCCACCACGGTTAACATTATCTTGACATAAAACTTTTTACTACAAGCGGAGTCGGAGACGGGATGGAAAATGGAACTGACACTAATCATAAAACATATCCAAAACTCTACATCAATTCCGATCCCACTTCTGGCTATGTTGACCATGATGTCATCAATGATTATAACAATTTAATACGTAACTTCATGATTTAAAGACTAAGGTCATATTAAACAAGATGAGGCTTAAAATATAGCATGAAAGGACCATGCCCATATGACCATGGGGACGACTATATTTTTAGGGCATCTTATTTAATAATTTTCAAATGCGATCAGAGAAATGATTAAAACCCTAATCTAGAAAACGTGATATAAAACTAGGGCATGGATTTAACCCCTCCTAATTTAAACAGATTGAATGTGCAAAAGATTCTAAGTAAAAACTACCATTTTACTAAACCCTAACTCACTGCAAAATTTTCAATTGACAACTCAACTCTTACATAAACTAGTTATCTTGTATTAATATGTTAAATGCAGGTTTTGAATAATGTGCCATTTACCTATGATTTTTAAGTGTTTTTCTAATAGTCCTTTTATAATTCCTCTATTTTGTCTATAATATTTAGTGCCAAATTATGTTTCTTGAATTTTGAATTGAGGAGCCAACTGTTACATAGATTTCTTGTGTTGTATCAATATCCACTTGCCTATAACAAGTTGTTCATTATTGTTGGTCAGTTGTTCTATTCTCCATAGTGTTAAAGTCTATTTAATGTGGGTTTCCCACCATCTACATCTTTCGTGTGATTACTAATTGTCTTTCCTTTTATATAACAGGTATTAAATGACACTTATCTGGTGCCAAATATTATAGAGAACCGACACATTAAATAGAATTTTAAAATATGCAACATAGAAGAGGCAAACTATGAGAATGAATAGTTTTTTATGGGGATTTGGAAAGAAGAGTACCATGAAGAGCAGTTTGTCATGGGGACTTCAAACAAATGAGGGGAAATAAATTTCATGGAACATATTGATAGAACACATATAGCATGTTCCATCCAAACAAAATAACCATGACAATTAAGAGTTTATTATAAGGTGTTTGAAATAATTGAGCAAAAAAGAGTATCATGAAACATATTGGTACAAGACAAGCAATCTCTATAATAGTTGCAAGATGTATTAGAATAACACTTTATAATCACACTTAAATGGGATATCGATAGGAAACATTCACCCTTTTTAAAAAATTTTGGAATGTGTATGTTTTTCTACCTCTCTTAAGGTTGTATTTATTGTGGGTTTTTGGACTATCTGTCACTTATCTATGATTCTCAAGTGTTTTTGTAACAACTATTTTAGAATCTCTCAAATGGTAGATCTTCTAAAACATATTTTAAATGAAAATTTAACATATGGAGAGTAGAAGCTATAAACCATACATATGGAAACTTTCTTATACAGAGCTTGTGTTGTCCAAAATGCATATAGCAATAAGGATGAATAAAGATAACAACGGACAATAGCTAGAGGCCAGGGAGCATACACGGGTCAAAGGAAAAAAGAAACCAAAAGGTAAAGGTCAATCTTATGTTTGATGAAGAATAGAACAAGTAAACTATGAAAATAAAGACCTTGTTACAGGAAGCTTCAAAGAGAAGAGAGAAAGACAATATAATGAAGCATAGTAATAGAAAACAAACAATCTATGTGACACTTGGAATTTACTTATTGACTATTTAAAAAAAAAATTCCACCAGCATTTTCATTAGAGTATCTGTGGCTAGAATTTCTCAGTGCATCTAGATATTTTTTTGGATTGGTTGGAAAGGCAACTATACGAACATGTAAAAATGTAATGTGTACGATAGACTATATTTATTGTAGTGAAGTGCATGTAAGAATCCATGCATGAATGTATATATATAGCAACAAATATATGGAGCTATGTAACCATGGAGGAAGAAAAGAGTTGAATGTATAATTCATGAAAATATAAATCTATAAAAAAAACCTTGTTTATGCTTACAACTATAGTCATCTTTCAAGTACCAATTGTCTGACACATGGGCTTCATATCTCATTCTTCATCTATGTCTACTTTGAGCCCAACATGATATTATTGCAAGCAACATTTTATTTGAATATATTAAAAATATGATTGTGGTTAGATGCATATGGAACAACAAAAAGACAAGGAAAAATGACTTAAACCAAGAGTAGAAGCTAAAACGCTATTGATTGTAGAGTGGAGCAATTGGGAGGCTCTGCAATCTGGTATCTAATGGAGGTGGACGGAAGCCTTGTTAAATAACCTGCTATGAAACCAACACCAAGTTACATCATTTCACAATAGAAGAAAAATAGTAGCCATCCTCATATTAGGGTATGTGCAGGATCATCATGGAAAAAATAGGCCCTTAAGTGGCAAAAAATTCAAAAAAATCAGAGTTAGGCAACTTGACATAAAAATTTGAATAATTTATCTATATTATTTCAAAAGTATATGTAAGAATAGAATTTGTAGAAAATTGAATGTAGTTTCTAAATTACTAGGTTTATTTACAAAAAGATAAAATCTATTTGGTGAAAATTTACAATTTCAATATAGTAGTACTTAAATTTCAGGGAAAAAATAAGAAGTAGGTGTCTGTCTGACCACCCTAACCACATTAAAATGATAATTTTTTTTATAAGATTTTAGATATAAGTATATGACTCATGTCTTGATGTGATGCATATTTTTTTGTAATTTGTTTCCAACTAAATAATTAATTATAAATTGTTTATGACAAATTTTAAAAAATATAAAGACTTGTATGTCTGACCACCTTAACTTGGTCAAAAATTCATGAAATTCATTTTTTTATTTTTTAATATTATATTATGCAAAGCATAAAATGTGACGCATGTTTTGGATTCAAAAAATATGATACTGTTTGAAAGCTATAGATGTTTTCAATTAGCCTAAAAATCAGGAGTTAAGTCGTAATTCAATCGAAAATGAAGAATCATTATTTATTAAATTCAAAGTGAAGAATAATTTATATTGGTGGAAAGCTAAGAATCTCCTTTAAAAACCCTTTTCGTTTCATCAATTTTGGGTAAAAAAAAATTCGTCAGCCACATACCCATCATATTGCCACTTTTTGGCCCATCGTGATCCTGCACATACCCATTAGAAGAATGAATATTACATGTACTCCCTTCTACGACATTAGGCAACAATACCAAGATGTTTCAACTGCCACGAGAGCAAGAACCCACCATTCTATTTCCATTGAACAAGGCAACTAGTTTCATGACTACAAACCACACAAGAAATAAGCTCCATCATCGTTGTAAACAAGCCCAAGGAACCTATCACAAATAGCACAAATTGTTACCATATATGAGAAAAAAAAAAGAAAACTAAACAAGACTATATATTTTTGAATGCAATATGTAGGAAGAGTGAAACCATGAAATGATGAAAAACTGAATTTTGTAGATCAACATTTGTAGCTATTTGAATCAAATAAAGCTAATAGAAAAGATAGCAAGAATACAAAAGAATATGTGGAAGCAAAGCATGAAGGGAAAATGTCAACAATCAGGGTATATAAGTAGACAAAATAGAAAACACAATATGGTTGCGGAATTATTAACTTATTAGTCAAATGGAAAATAATTTTTTTGAGAATGTTTTACAATATGTGCATATATAGTTTAATATACTTTCAAAACATGTTATTGACTTATAGAACTTTCAGTCTCTACTTATTGTTGGTTGTAATCTCTATGCATCTCTAACACTTGAAGTTTTTTGTATCTACATATGTATCAATTTGTAACAGCTGCAACTGTATGTTTAGAGTACTGCATGTTAAAATTGGTTAAAAGAGAATTGTAGGTATGCTGATAAAGAATCAAAATCATGGAATTAAAAAAACTTGAACAAACATGGATAGGTGGAATATGTAGAAGAGTGTATTCTTCTGAATACCATAAACAAAAAGTATGACACAACAAAATGTTGAAATGAGAAGTCAACAGATTAATATTTATGGGTGCATATTTGCATACTGAATTTAACAAAAATTGTATTGTTGAAGGTACAAAAGATAGTAAACAAGAAAAAAATTATCTTTAATGTATGAAATTTAGAAGGATGCAAAGCATTGAATAAATGGGGGAATGTAATGACCCCTTCTCAAACCTGATATTTCCAGTGACCGTTGGTCTTTTTCAGGAAACCTGAAGGCTAGTCGAAAGGTAAAATTAGGGTTTCCTATTTCTGGGGATGTCTTTGCTCGGAGTTGGTGGATCTGACGGCGGATTCTTTCTGGGTTTTCAAAGAGCTTCGCAGTGGTATGATCATTTCGGCATTCAGAGCATTTTCTGGAATTTACTATTTTTAGTAAATTCTATTTTTGGCAGTATACAGGTTGGTCTCAGGTAGTTGACTTTCCCCTTCAGTTGTCTCAAGTGGCGTATTCAGTTTCGGGCTTCAGAATGCAGTTTTGGAGAGTTGAACTCATTTCACTTAAAAATAACATTATAATTTAAATGTTATTTTATCACCTTGGCCTAGTCAAATAACTTAATGTTATTTTAAAAGGTGGACTTGAAGGGTGGCACCATCATTGAGGTTATATTAAAATTATATTGAATTTATCAAGTCAAAACTAAGCCTTAAGGAGGACGCATTTATTTAAGTGAGAAATTTAATGAAGTCAAAATTAAAGATGCTTGGAAAAGGACGCCATTTCTTGGGATTAGGGTTTTGACTTTGGAAAAGAAGTTAGGGTTTCAGGAGGTCCACAGAAGCTTATAAAAGACAGCCTTGGGTTCTCATTTGATCATCTTTTGTCTATGCTATTGTTATGCTGCCAAAATGGTTGCTGGATTGCTTCGAGGAATGAATGCCTCCTAGCCTTGGCTCGACTTCGTGCTTGAGAGATAGCACCTAGTGGAGAGGATTGCTTATTTTGAGTGAGTTGTAGTGAGGTTTGCATTGTAGTGTTGTTTTGCCATTAGAAGTTCAGTTTCTTGCATTTTATGTCATTTTCTGGAGTTGCTGATAACAAGGCTGAATCTGTAGTTTCACTCGTAAATCAGAAAACAAAAATAATCTCATTCTGGGTATTGTGTCATTGCATTTTATTGGTAAGGGCGCCCTTTCATGAATATTTGCAGATTTTAATACGAAGCTCATGATTTTATAATGCAAATCCGTCATTCCTTGAAAGTCGTACTTTCTTGAGTGCATTAGGATTCGTGTCAGTAATTAATAACCATTTTTAGATGCCATTTCTTATTACTAAGTTAGGTTCCATCATTTTGAGGGTCTATTGCATCAGATTTGAGATCATTTGGGTGAGAAATGAGAGAGTTATGAGCATATGAGTAAATTCATAGGTTGCTGGTTTTTCAATTTAAAGTGCAGATTTGTGATAAACCAGAATTAGAATCTTGATCATTGAAGAGTTGTATTGTTTTGGCACTCTATCCAAGCTAAGGAGAGTTCTTTATGATGTATTGTTAATCTTTCGAATTCCTAAGCTATTGGCAGGTGGATGATCCTCATTTTGTAAACTAACAGTAGTACTGGCAGTCATTTTCAAATCTGATTTGTAATGCTCTCTTTCATTATGAAGTTGTTTTGTAATAGATACATCTCCGCCCTATGGTAGCTACTTTCCCACTCTGGGTTAGCAAGCACATTCTGGGTGTTGAGTACTTTCAGCTTTTCAGTATTTCTTTCAAGCATTGTACTCTGTAACACTCCGCCATATGGTCGCCCCTCACTCCATACTGGATTAGGTAGCACATACTTGGTGTCGAGTTCCTTTCAGCACTTAGTGTAGAAGATCCTCTGACCATATGCTCACCATCATCGGCACCATTCTTGGTTAGAGTTCCTGCATAAGCAATTTGATTTAGATCCTCTGACCAATGCTCACACCTTGCCCACATCAGGATCCTGGTGTACATTCTGGTTAGAGTTGCTTCAGCACATTTTGGGTTTAGCTGCTAACCTTAACGGGTGCATTTGTTTATAATTTGTAATTTGAAAAACAAAAAAATTGGCTCGGAATATTTCAGTGGTATCAGAGCCAAGATCTTGCCATCCTGTGAACAATCCATCTATGAGTGACAGAGAAAAGAGGTACTTTGCAAGAGAAGACAAGAAGGTTGGAAAACAGTTCCAGCTTTATCAACCTCCAGAAGCTCAGACAGCTTCAGGAACCTTGAGGGCTCATTTGGAGTCTTCTCAGGAAACAGACATGGCAGAAGGTGAGAGGTCAGTTGGGGGTAACGAGAGGATTACCAACAACAGAGATGACAGTGGGAAAGGGAGAGATGGGAGAGAAAGATCCATGAGTCCAGGAAAGAGATTTGAAAGAAAGATGGATGCCTTGATGGACATGGTATCTCTCATGATGGGGAAAGTGGGCCAGAACACCACTCCACATAACAACTCAGGGCAGAGAGGGGAGCATAGTGCTTCCAACCAGCATGATGAGCATGTGGCTCGGACAGGGTCAAACAACACTTACATTTCCTCCAGGCCATTCAAACCCACCTTTTTGGCACCTATAAACAATCAGCCAGATCCTGAAGAGAATGCTTTATTCGTGGAGCAGTTGAGACTAGGTCGTGCAGAGTATGATTCTCTACCTGCCGACATCAGGATGGATATGTCCTATAACGATTTCATGGATCATAAAAGGAAAAAAAAAGGACAAGGGAGACACTATGATCAAAGAAGACCATCAAACCAAGGAGACTTGTACCAAGCTGTCAACAAGGTGACACTTCCACACTTTGACGGGAGTGATTCCAGTTCAGCCCGAGCTTGGATTCAGAAGTTGGATAACTATTTAGCTCTCAGACCTATGGCAGAAGAAGAAGCGATCAAGTTCGCTACGCTACACCTTGATGGGGTGGCACACGAGTGGTGGTACCATGGCTTAAATACTCTGGGTCATCAGTCTATCACAACTTATGAGGAGTTCACTACTAGGCTCATCGAGAGATTTGAAAAGAAGGATCCTGAAATTCATTTCAGAGAGCTTGCACAATTGAGACAGTATGGCACAGTTGATGCCTACATTGCTGAGTTTCAGAGACTCTCAGTCATGGTGACTGGAATCATGGAGAGAAGACTAGTGATCCTCTTCAATGAAGGTTTGACAGAACCGCTCAAGGGTTGGATTAAAGCCTTTGATCCACCAACCCTGCAAGAGGCCATGAAGAAGGCAAGAAACATGGAGTGGGCTGCTCCTAAGGTGAAGTTTCAATCTAACTCCCCCTTTCAGAAAAGGGATAAAGGGAAAAGACCTCAGCATAGACCTCCTTTGCGACCTCAGCATAAGGAGTTCAAACATCATAATCCTCATGTCACCAGATTGGATCCTAAAACCCTGAATGAGCTCAGAAGAAAAGGGTTGTGTTTCCGGTGCAGGGAAAAATGGTCTCAGGATCATGTTTGCCCTAAGGGAGTTAAATTCAATCAGATTGAGTACTATTCTGCTGGTGAAAGTAGTTCTGATTTTTCCGACCAGCAATCTGATTTTGAGGAGAGTGAAGTAGAAGGAGCTCCAGAAGAGTCCGGAGATGAGAAGGAAAGTGGAGGAGTCTTGGCTCAGCTGTCGAGTTTCCAAAGAAACAAATCATTCAAGGTTCGAGGGATGGTCAAAGGGCAGCGAATCGTTGCCTTGATCGACACTGGAGCAACACATAACTTCATTGATGAAGTTGTGGTAGCAAAGAAGGGGCTGCAAACTAAGGAGTTTGAAGGGTTCAAGGTCATGGTTGCCGATGGTTTCCATATTACATGCACAAAGAAAATATCGAACATGACCATGCAATTGGGAAATTACGAAGTCAAGGATGACTTCTATGTAGTTCACATTGGAGATACTGATGCCGTCCTAGGCATTCAATGGCTGCGTTCTCTTGGGGAGATCTCCTTGAATTTGCAGACTATGGAGCTGAAGTTTCAGTCTGATGGGAAGAAGATAGTGCTCAGAGGAATGTCTAATGGGGGCCCTCGGGTTGTGTCATTCAAAAGAATGGCAAGGCTGATACGTCACGATCAAGCTGAGTGGGTTGCCGAATGCATGATCCTTCCTGATAGTCCTGTAGAGACTAAACGTGACCAACCTCCTGATATTCAGTCCCTACTCACGAAGAAGAGCGAAGTCTTTGTAGATTTGCCTTCTGGACCACCACCTGAATGGGGTTCAGAACATATCATTGAGCTCAAGGAAGGAGCTAAACCGGTGATTACAACTCCATACCGGTACCCGAAGAGGCAAAAGGATGCAATCGAAAAGAATATTCAAGAACTCTTGGAGATGGGTTTCATTCGCCCAAGCAAGATCCCCTTTGCATCTACAGTGGTCCTGGTGAAGAAGAAGGATGGTACCATGTGCATGTGCATGGACTATCGTGCTCTGAATCAGAGCACCATCAAAAACTGATACCCCATCCCCAGAATAGATGAGCTCATTGATGAGTTACATGGGGCCAAGTTCTTCTCAAAGATCGACTTGAGATCGGGTTACCATCAGATTCGAATGAGGGGATCTGATGTGGAGAAGACAGCTTTCAGATGTCACTATGACCATTTCGAATTCTTAGTCATGCCATTTGGGTTGACTAACGCTCCGGCTACCTTTCAGTCTTGCATGAACCGTGTTTTTCAGAATCAGTTAAGGAGGTTTGTGTTGATATTTTTTGATGACATTTTGATTTACAGTAAGACTTGGGAAGATCATCTCAAGCACTTGGAGGAAGTGCTTAGTATCTTGGAATCTGAGAGTTTGTTCGCAAAAGCTTCCAAATGTGAATTTGGAATGGAGGAGTTGTTATACCTTGGCCACGTAATCAGTGCTGAGGGAGTAAAGGTGGATCCGGAAAAGATCAAAGCAGTAGTTGATTGGCCACCACCTGAGAATTTAACTCAGTTGAAAGGATTTCTGGGTCTTTGTGGTTTCTATCGGAGATTTGTAAAGGGGTATTCACAGAATGCTGCTCCTCTTACTGATCTCACCAAGAAGGGAGCCTTTGTTTGGTCAGAAAAGGCTCAAATTGTTTTTGACAAGTTCAAAAAGATCATGAGCTCGTGTCCAGTCTTAGCTATTCCGGATTTCTCCAAGCCATTCGAGCTGCAGTGTGATGCATCAGGTGAAGGAGTTGGGGCTGTCCTGATGCAAGGCAAACACCCTATAGTGTTTGAGAGTAGAAAATTAAGGGGTGTCGAAAGAACATATTCAATTTATGACAAAGAAATGCTTGCCATTATGCATGCATTAGCCAAGTTTAGGCAGTACTTGGTGGGGAACAAATTCGTGGTTAAGACTGACCACAATAGCCTCAAGCATTTCATGCACCAAAAGGACCTAAATGAGAGGCAACAGAAATGGGTGAGTAAGCTTCAAGCTTATGACTTTGACATTGAATATGTCAAAGGGAAAAATAATATTGTGGCTGATGCTCTATCCAGAAGACCTCATCTTAGCTCATTGTGTGAGCTTACTGCAGATTGGAGAGACATGTTGCTTGCTGATTATGCCAAAAATCAGTTTGCAACCAACATTCTTGAGGGTACTTTTCAGGATGAAAGGTACAAGGTGATTGAGGGATTGATCCATTATAAGGGAAGAATCTTCCTGGTGGCTGATTCTAAGCTGAAGAAGAAGATCCTTTTGACTTTTCATGATATTCCAGTTGCTGGTCACCAAGGCTTTTTCAAGACATATAGGCAGATCCGAGAAAGATTTTCTTGGAAAGGGTTGAAAGGTGAAGTACAACGCTACATTCAGGAGTGTCCAGTTTGTCAAGTGAATAAGAATGAGCATACATTACCGGCCGATTTGCTGCAACCACTCCCTATTCCCAATCAAAAATGGGAAAGTATCTCGATGGATTTCATCACCGGGTTGCCCAAGGCCCAAGGGAAGGATTGTATTTATGTAGTGGTGGATAGGCTAACCAAATTTGCTCATTTCTTCGCCATTACTAGCACTTTCTCTGCAGCACAAGTGGCAGATCTATTTTTTTGAGAAGTGTTTAGGCTGCATGGGTTGCCAAAGAACATTGTAAGTGATAGGGACAACAAGTTCCTAAGTACCTTTTGGCAAGAAATCTTCAGAATGAGTGGTACTGTGCTCACTCCAAGCACTAGTTACCATCCCCAAACAGATGGTCAAACTGAAATAGTGAACAAGTGGTTGGAGGGCTACTTGAGAAACTATGTGTCAGAACAACAAAGAGCTTGGGTCAAGTGGCTGCATATAGGCGAGTATTGCTACAATTCGTCCTTCCATATGTCGATTAAGATGTCTCCTTTCTTGGCACTTTATGGGTATGAAGCACCTAGTTTTGCAGATTTGGTGTTTGGTGACAGCAAAGCACCCCTAGCCAAGGATTTGTTGCAGCATAGTCAAGACATAATGAAATCCTTGAAGGATAATTTGCAGATTGCACAAAATTAGCAGAAGTTGTATGCTAATCAGAAGCGTGTCGAGCGTTCTTTCGAGGTTGGGGATATGGTCTATCTTTGATTACAACCTTATAGACAATCCACTCTCAAGAAGAGTGGAGTTGAGAAGCTCAAACCTCGCTTCTATGGGCCATTCAGGGTCATCAAAAAGGTTGGGGCAGTAGCTTATGAATTAGAGCTACCTTCTGATAGCAGAGTGCATAACGTCTTCCATGTGTCTCGCCTCAAGAAGGCACTTGGACATAATGTGGTTGCTTCATCACAGTTGCCACCTTTGGATGAAGAGGGACAGTTGGTTCTAATTCCAGAGGAGATACTTGAATTCAGAGAACGTTCTTTGAGGAAAAGAACCATCAGAGAATACCTGGTGAAGTTGAAGAACCTGCCTATGGAGGATGCGACTTGGGAAAGTGATGAGATTTTGCAGCATCCTGGCTTGCGATTGCTTGAGGACAAGCAATCTTGGGGAGGGCGGACTGTAATGACCCCTTCTCAAACCTGATATTTCCAGTGACTGTTGGCCTTTTTCAGGAAACCTGAAGGCTAGTTGGAAGGTAAAATTAGGGTTTCCTATTTCTGGGGATGTCTTTGCTCGGAGTTGGTGGATCTGACGGTGGATTCTTTCTGGGTTTTCAGAGAGCTTCGCAGTGGTATGATCATTTCGGCATTCAGAGCATTTTCTGGAATTTACTATTTTTAGTAAATTCTATTTTTGGCAGTATACAGGTTGGTCTCAAGTAGTTGACTTTCCCCTTCAGTTATCTCAAGTGGCGTATTCAGTTTCGGGCTTCAGAATGCAGTTTTGGAGAGTTGAACTCATTTCACTTAAAAATAACATTATAATTTAAATGTTATTTTATCACCTTGGCCTAGTCAAATAACTTAATGTTATTTTAAAAGGTGGACTTGAAGGGTGGCGCCATCATTGAGGTTATATTAAAATTATATTGAATTTATCAAGTCAAAACTAAGCCTTAAGGAGGACGCATTTATTTAAGTGAGAAATTTAATGAAGTCAAAATTAAAGATGCTTGGAAAAGGACGCCATTTCTTGGGATTAGGGTTTTGACTTTGGAAAAGAAGTTAGGGTTTCCAGGAAGGTCCACAGAAGCTTATAAAAGACAGCCTTGGGTTCTCATTTGATCATCTTTTGTCTATGCTATTGTTATGCTGCCAAAATGGTTGCTAGATTGCTTCGAGGAATGAATGCCTCCTAGCCTTGGCTCGACTTCGTGCTTGAGAGATAGCACCTAGTGGAGAGGATTGCTTATTTTGAGTGAGTTGTAGTGAGGTTTGCATTGTAGTGTTGTTTTGCCATTAGAAGTTCAGTTTCTTGCATTTTATGTCATTTTCTGGAGTAGCTGATAAAAAGGCTGAATCTGTAGTTTCACTCGTAAATCAGAAAACAAAAATAATCTCATTCTAGGTATTGTGTCATTGCATTTTATTGGTAAGGGCGCCCTTTCATGAATATTTGCAGATTTTAATACGAAGCTCATGATTTTATAATGCAAATCCGTCATTCCTTGAAAGCCGTACTTTCTTGAGTGCATTAGGATTCGTGTCAGTAATTAATAACCATTTTTAGATGCCATTTCTTATTACTAAGTTAGGTGCCATCATTTTGAGGGTCTATTGCATCAGATTTGAGATCATTTGGGTGAGAAATGAGAGAGTTATGAGCATATGAGTAAATTCATAGGTTGCTGGTTTTTCAATTTAAAGTGCAGATTTGTGATAAACCAGAATTAGAATCTTGATCATTGAAGAGTTGTATTTTTTTGGCACTCTATCCAAGCTAAGGAGAGTTCTTTATGATGTATTGTTAATCTTTCGAATTCCTAAGCTATTGGCAGGCGGATGATCCTCATTTTGTAAACTGACAGTAGTACTGGCAGTCATTTTCAAATCTGATTTGTAATGCTCTCTTTCATTATGAAGTTTTTTTGTAATAGATACATCTCCACCCTATGGTAGCTACTTTCCCACTCTGGGTTAGCAAGCACATTCTGGGTGTTGAGTACTTTCAGCTTTTCAGTATTTCTTTCAAGCATTGTACTCTGTAACACTCCGCCATATGGTCGCCCCTCACTCCATACTGGATTGGGTAGCACATACTTGGTGTCGAGTTCCTTTCAGCACTTAGTGTAGAAGATCCTCTGACCATATGCTCGCCATCATCAGTGCCATTCTTGGTTAGAGTTCCTGCATAAGCAATTTGATTTATATCCTCTGACCAATGCTCACACCTTGCCCACATCGGGATCCTGGTGTACATTCTGGTTAGAGTTGCTTCAACACGTTTTGGGTTTAGCTGCTAACCTTAACGGGTGCATTTGTTTCTAATTTGTAATTTGAAAAACAAAAAAATTGGCTCGGAATATTTCAGGGAAACTTAACGTGGCAGTCAAACATAGAGTATATAGGCACATAAAATGGGAAACAAGGCATAGGTGCATAGTTTAAAACTAATCGATGAAATAGAATAGAATATTGTTGGAAAAGTTTGTGGAATAGTTGAATATAAACTTTAATAGAATGGAATGATCAAAACATGGAACTGGCTTGTACAATTTTTGTCCTCTTCTTATTGTTTCCTAGTATCTCTATCCATCTTTTCCATTATACCCATTTTTCACAGATGATTACATAGTATGCTTCTGTAATATTTAACTTAGAGATCCTTGAAAGAGGATGGTATACAGTCTACACCAAATGGGAGAATAATTGTCCCGAAGCCTTTTTCTATAAGCCAGAGGATGACTCAAGGGAAAAAGCATTTTGTAGGGGCTAGAGTTGTTCCAAACACATCTCTTTGTTGTGGCATCAAGTAGTGTATTTATTGTTGCTAAGTCTGGAGTATCTCTAAAATGAGAATGTTGGATCAATGCAGAGTCTTTCAATTGACTTAACCTGAGAGGTAGTTGTAAAATTCAACACTTGCTTTTCTTTGTTGCCTATTTTTATAATTGATTTGTCTAATGTTAAGCCTTGTGCTTTATGTATTGTGATTCTACATGCCATGTTGAGGGGGATTTGTGTTCGGCTACCTTGAGTTATAACTAGGATGAGGATGTCTCTCAGGTTTTCTAGGTCCCATGGTGGGACAATGTAATTTTGGAAGCAAACAACAACATAGTCAAGTAGATCTGGTAGTTTACAATGTGCATTGTACATAATAGTTGTAACAAGACCAAGGGATTCATTGACTAGGCCAGTTTGAATCCAAAAATTTGTTGTTAGCATCACCTGTTCACCATCACAAAGTAGTAGTTCTAGGAGAAGTTGGCCATCATCTCCATTATCATATGTCTATTGCTTTCCTACTCGAGCAATGCTAATGGCTATGGGCAAGTTTAACTGTTTGATCATTTTTTTGTTGTGGAATATGACTAGGTCATTTGTGGCAAAAAAATGTGTAGCAACATCAAATTATTCTATTTATGTGGATGAGAACATTGTATTTGTTGTTTCATAAGCTCTTCCCAATCATCGTGGAGAGCCTCAACATTTCTTATATGGAAGATTTCCTGAAACAGTTTTTGCGAAGGGCTATATCCTTTTTGGTGGAAAATAGTGTCCAATGTGACCAAGACTGTGAAAGTATTCCATAAGGCTACAAACGATGAGCATGGAGCATAAATAGGGGTATCCATGACAAGTGGCAACTAGGCAAGATCACCAATAAGGATGATAGAAACACTGCCAAAAGGCTCCCTCTAGTTTTTGGGGAATGCTTGACACAATCAGCTATCTATTTTCAGTAGCAACTTCAGGCCTAGAAAAATAATTTCATCTATCATAATGCATTGAATATATTTAAATTGTTCTTGGAATATTATCAATTTATGACCTTGCAAATGATTCATATCCTTTATGGGAATTCAAAGGGTTGTATGGATTGTGGAGGCACATATGTTGTATGTAGCAACACCTGTGGGGGCCAATGTGAGCAACAAGCTATTGGATCCAATAGTAGACATTTTTATTTGTTATCTCATATAATTTATCAAAAAGGATATTCTAGTTCCAGTTGTCCCTTAAATGATCATGTGAAGAGGACCTTTGGGGGAAGGCTGCATGCAATGGGACTGGATGATTTGAAGAGCCAATTGTTGTTTTGGTGAAAGCTGATGGGATGATGCATTTACATGAAAAAATTGTATCGATCGTAGCTTGCTCATGTTGTGCCCTGGCTGATGGGATGAACTGCAAAGTAATATTATGAAGTTGTTTAGGCACATGGGTTGTATTCCATGAATGGTTCGTATCAAAGTCTCACCTACCCAACAATTGGAACTGATTTATACTAAAGTTAGTATTTGCACCAAGCCAAGAGAAAAATTCCCATTCATATTCATCTATAGAAGGTTGATGATTCAAATCATTAGTATCACTGCCATGTTCTTCTTCAATCGTGGATGCAAGTGGAAGTCTAGTAACATGCCAAGGATGATAACCAGCTATTTCTAAAACTTTCCAATTTTGTATGATCTCTTTTTTGGCAAGACCTGTATCTATATGTATATTTCAAAAATGTTTATATAACATAAGTTCAGTCCAACAAAATGTCTCAAATATTTTTGTATCTTTAACTGGAACAGTCTTGAACAATGGTTAGACAAGGAAAATTGTAGGTTGTTGTCTTGGTTTCCACTTGGCCTTTTTGTGCCACTCTGAATGTGTATATAAGTGGACTGATTCAACTAGGGATACACCACCTAGCTCTAGAGGACTTTGCATATAGCATTGAATATATTTTGTTGGTAATTCTTCATCAACATCATCTTTATTAATACAAAACCATGCTTTTTTTCCAACATTAAAATGAATACATTGTCGGCATGAAGTGAGAAGAGGCAATTTATGTAACATATAGCATGTCTCCTGTGCAGAGATGTCATGCTCCACAAGAATATTCATCATGGATTTTTGATATGAAAGCAATGCTCTATCCTCAACTATATTTGTATTTACAAGTCTTTTCAACATATTAAGATAATTTTTTAATTCTTCTTAGATTTAGCTACATATTTAGAAATATAATTTAAAATAATTTTCCTAGAAACAACTGGTTGGAAATTAACACTGGCACATCAGATTGAAATCATGGGTGGGCTATGAATATTTATATGATCATTGTTTCTTGTTGGCTTGTACGATTTGTTAGACTCGGCATCAAATGTCAATGTAGAGCTAAGTTGATGTTGCCAAGGTGTTTTATACCGACATTGTAATTGCTCTCCATTTTTCCTTAAACAAGTATATTCAAAACATTTTGTGTGCCTTTGAACTGTATTTAACAACTCTTCATAATCCATGATTAGATCACTAGAAATAATATGACTCATTGAAAGAAAGCACGAATTTTCTTCAGAACAATGACACATTCTAAGCAATATTTGTGCAAGGCAACGTGGATTCCAAGTTGAAACATATCTATCCAAAAAGTGGCTTGCCATGGTAACATCATGGTGATTTGACCAATCAAGAGTGTCCATGTAGGGGGATTTTGGAAGCCATAAAAAAACATGCACATGTACAGAGCCATGATGGTACCATTCATATCTATACCAATAATATTTTGCATGCAAAAGTTTTTCAATCACCTCTTCATGGAAATCGAGAATCTATGATGCAGATATAAAGATGTTATATGTGGATTCTGAACAACACTATCTATTAATGTCTTTGTCAAAGGCTCCATCACCAAATGAGCCACAAAAGATAAAACATTTTGTAGATCAACCCATTTTGTGTCTACACAACTCAAAGTGAAAAAAGAGTACGTATGCCAAGTTGTTCGATTATTGCAGATAGTTGGGCCTGACAAGAGCTCCAAAAAGAATGGGTCCCTCGCAATGATTCCCTAAAATGCATCAACTGCTCAATTATCTGGCCATCAAGAGAAACTTAAAGACGTTCACACAATGCAGACAACTTAGGGATTTTATCTTCTAGATTTGCTCTAACAAAGACATAAATAGTTTGTTGGCTATGATGTCTCATTATCAAGTTGTAGAGGAAATACCTAAACCTAACATGTTTTCCAAATCTATGGTCAAAATATCTCATTAAGTGGAGGGCATATTCATGCAAGTGAATTTGAGAATTCCTTGATTGGAGGGGAAGTGCTTCTCCAGTGGGAAAAAATGTTGGAAATGCCATTGTAAATAAACCTTTGGTTTTGTATTCATTAACAGGAGAAGACTAATTTTAGGCCAACAAAAATATTCTGCTTTTTTTTCTCAATCAGTAATACTTTTTTGATTGCTTGGAGCTCTCATTTGGCTTTTGGGAAGGAAGGGATAAATGATGAAAATTTTGAAGAGCCATTTTTATCTTGAGTAGCATCTATTGAGCTGGTTGATGGCATTAGTTGTTCATCAGAAACTTTCTCTATTGTATGAAATAAATTGGAGACATCAACAACTACATCAGGTAACATATTAAGAGCCTCAACATCAATCTCAACATCATTGTAGTATTTTTCATATTAAATTTTTTATTTCAATGCATCCATGACATGGTGTTTATTAACATAGGAATCATAATTACCACCTACAATGGTGGTTCACTGAACGATCATAACCTCAAGGTATTGCAGTCAACACAACAAAAGTTTTTCTATACTTGAGATATCTTGAGGAAAACTTATCATGTGACCACTATATTTAAATTGACCTCCTCTAGCATGGGACACCTGTAAAACTAGAAAATCCCTAGCAATAAGAATTTATTCAACATGAGCTTTTTTAGCAACAATGGTTGTGGGCCTGGGTCCATTCTATTGGTATAGCTGAAGCGATGGGTGCCTTTTTCAGAATAACATCTTACACATGTCATTATTGACCCCAACATATGAATGCACATCTCTATGTAGCTTTCCCTACATATCTGACAAATAGAAAGGTTTGAAAGTTCATCTATGTGATGTTGGAACCACTTAATTGTGGAAAGGTAACGATCATTGAATATTTCTTTCAAGTGTTGTTGTTTTCCTAGTGTAGCAGGGGGATTATTCTGAGATTGTATATAAGGGGTGGCATCTACCATTGCCAATGGGTGTTGCGAGGGAAGATTGTCAGGAGGAAGACTTACACCTGTGCTTGATGCAGTTAGCCTTTGTTGGATGTATTTTTTACTACACTTCACACAAATTTCTTCTTTATGTTGGCTATAGTACAAATGGTTTCACTGGTGTTTTTCAACCTTCTTAAATTCAACAATTGATCAGGTTGTGGAACTTGAATGTACTCACACAACCTAGGAGTATACATACAAGCTCAACCATATTAGCATATATGAATATACATGTATAACCATAGATATCTTTAAAGTAGTAATTACACATAAACATGTAACAAAATATATATGTGTATCCATGTGTATATAAATCTATATCTATGGATGATCACAAAATGAATAGCATAGTTTAAACATTGCAATATATAAAAATATATGCAAAAGGATTTTATAGTTTTTTGTGTTAACCATTTCCACTATTTCACAATTTTTACATGCCCCATTTAGAACATACAATATTGGATGTACGCAACTAGTTTAAAGTTATGTTTGTGGAAGCCAAGTGTATATAAGCATTTGTGTAGGCATCTATTTACACAAGAACAAATAAATGGCATTAAAACCAAAACCACACAACCCACGTTTGGTATCCTCCACACCATTTTTTTTCATGTATTGCGGAGGCTTGCGAGGTTAAGCAAAACCTCTAACCAAGAATAGTATGAAACGTCGACGTGGAATTTCATGGAGTTGCATAATACATCAAACAATAACAAAGCAGGTGGGAATCTATTGTCTTCATATCTGATCTATCATATTGTACTCTTTTGACAATACAACTTAATCAAAGTATACTTTCCCACACTTCAACATTGAATACTCCATTTACTTCGACCCCCGACATCATACAACAATGCAAGATGGAATAACCCTTGCAAGAGCAAACACTTACCATTCAGATCTCGTAATATACATATGCATATACATACACATACATATACATATACATATACATATACATATACATACACATACATATACATATACAATATACATATATACATATACATGAACAACAATGACAGGGTGCATTAACCCTCACACGAGCAAACACTTTCCATTTATCTTCTGCGTATCGAGGCCACCAAATCCACCGCAACCAACCCACATAATTACGAAGCTCCATGTCACCATAAAAAAATCCATTCAAGTCACCATCGACAGGGGCATCTATATATGCATATACATATACATACACATATGCATACACATATGCATATACCTACACATACATATACATATACATATACATATACATATACATATACATACACATACACATACACATACACATACACGTACACATATAGATACATACATATACATATACACATGCATATACATACACATATACATATACATATACATGAAAGGGATGTTTTTGTATGCTGGAAAATATCGATGCGTATCTCCTTGCACATCTATATATTTTATCAAGTTCATCCATGTGTGTATACACCTTAAAGTGAAGTGAAACCAGAAATAATGACACCTAATTTACAACAGGTATAACAAAAAGGAAATTTATACTTACGGAATCAGGATCTGAAGGCTGGTGGTCAATGCCCTCAGAGTCAGACTCTACAATGGAAATAGTGTAAGATGTCAACAAATCAATATTGGGGGACTCTAGAGACCCATCAAAAAATCCCGCTTCCGTAGACATTGTTTTGTGGACTTTGTTGTGAGGACAAAATGTTACACTTTCAGCTGACTAATTGACAACTCTATTTTACAATAAAATATAAAACATTAATGTATTGTAACATCCCAATGGAAATTGAAATAAACTTAGAAATATTGATCTATAACCAATCCACTTCTAATTTTGATCAAACAACACGGGGCATAAGAACAAGAATAGAAATGCACTTTTAATACTGTTGAAACACTAGGGAATACATCAATAAGAATAAAAATGATAAATGCATATGTATATACAACTATATGTATCTGTTTATCTTTGAGGTTGCTTTTATATGTATCCATATAGTTTTTTATTATTTTACTATATTTCTACATATAGCTATATGCAAATATTTGTATATGTTGCTAGCTGGTCCTTTCACCCTTTCTTATCAAAACAATACACTATACAACCATAGGAATAGAAATGATTAAGTACATATATGCATTGAATTTCCCCTTTGTCTGCACATTTAAAACACACACTTATAACCAAATATATATATCCATATGTAGACATGTATATATATATTTATATACACACTGGTATATCTAAATAGATGCGTATACCATACTTTTTCCTCACTATGTAACTCCTCCCCTTGAAATTTATGAAGAGAGAAAACATCCAATTTGAATTTTCCAAAAATTGATTGGTGAGGAAGGATACAAATTCAAACCTTTTGTTTCCTTTAGGATATTGTCTACTTCAAAGCAAGGCATTACTATAGGGAACAAAAGGTTTTAATTTGTAGCCTTCTCATCCAATCAATTGAGGTAAAATCTAGTCTAGATGTTTGTTTTCCTCATAAATCTGGAGGGGAGGACCTATTAATTTGCAATTCCTACTATGTTAATGGCTATTGCGCCAAAGGTGCACAAAATCAGAATTATGTGAGAGTTGCATAGCGTGCAAAATGAGCAACAAGCAAAGAGAAAAAATTATCCAAACCAACAACATGTTTTTAACTTTAGAACAATTTTCTCATAAGATAAATACTACTTACATATGCTAATTTTAACTCTTTCTAAATGAAAGTCTACCTAAATACAAATAAAGATAGCATACACAATTGTCTAGATATACATGTGCATATATAAATTGTTGTTACATTCTCAAATGAGCCATGGTGATCTTGGTTTGTATATATGGATATGTATTAGAAATGCCTATATGTATTTTTTTAAATATGAAACATGTTATATGTCTTGTATCAATATGTATCATAATTTTCTTTTTTATAGAACTATTTGAATTTTGTGATAACAAAGTTTTCTTCATGGTATTTTTTTTCTCAGTTCGCCATACCAAGTTGTTTAGTAGATCCAAGTTTGCCTTTTCTATACTCCATATTTTCAAGTTGACTTTTTTTTATCATATGTTATTTGTGTTGGATGTTGTGGTTGTGTTGCTCATATGTGGTTGTCATTGATGTCAACACTATTAGCACCTAATCTTCTTAAGGCTATATATGTCAAGGAGATTGAGAAAATTGTAAAACATATAGTATAGGAAGCTAGTGGAGTTGAGAAGGTCAGAATGTTGTAAAGATCTGTGTGTTGAAGATCTCAATATGCACTTCAAAGGGTTTGTTTCTGAATCGTTCTAGTATGTTTTTCGAAAGTTTCATAGGTTTGCATAAAGATTTGTGTTCCCACAGTTACTGAGTTTCTATAGATGGTGTTCTTGGTCGAAGCTGATGAAATTCTAGTAATTTCATGTGTTGTTCATGTACCTATGATGTTCATGGATGAGTCTAGATCATGCTCTATCCTTGTTGTATGTCTAGAGTGATTGAAGTGTTTGTGATTAGATATTTTTTTGATGTGTGCCCGAGTGTTCATGTTCTTGGCTGGCATTGTGCGGTAGCATGTTGTGGATCCATGAGGATTAATATTTCATTGTTTGGTGTGTTTGGAGGTGTTTTTTTGGGTCCTCACTATGTTGTGATCGACTTGTGTTTCTATGCATTGTAATTTATTCATGTATCAAGGCCGAGAGTTGTAATTCATTCTCTATTTGTGGCTGACTGAATAGTGGTTGTAAATCCGTGTAGCGGATATATATATGAGATTTTTTTTCTCATTTAGAAAAATGTGCTCAATTTTACAAGTGATTTACAAGTGCGAATAAAGGTCAAATCATTCAAAGCAGAGGGTGGAAGAGTTTGAAGAATTTTTTGTGCACCTAACTAGAACTGTAATCAGGCTTTTGTAGAAGCTATTTTCTAAATTCGAATTCATCATATGGATTTAATTTTATTACTGTATGTAAGGCAGTGAGCCTTCCCTTTGAGAAATGTGCTCTAGGGAGTGCACCTAAATGAAAGTACATTCTCTTTTCATTCTTCATTATACTTCTAACAGGGTATAATCTTGTGGACTAACATCCACCATGGTTTTTCCTAACAAGGTTTCCACGTATAAAATCTTGGTGTTCATATGTCTCTGATGTGTTGTTGATATAATGCTTGCACTGTTAATTGTTAGATCTATGATATAAGATTGATTAGTGCTATATAAGTTTGATATTGGTAACAACTAATTCACCCCCCCTCTTAGTTGTCTATCCTTTTTTTACCAACAATTGGTATCAGAGATAGTTCCTCCGAAAGAATCTTAGCAACTTGAGGTGATTTGAGATGGAATCATTTAAGAAGGATAGTCCTAGATTCAATGGTACAAACTACTCTCTGTGGAAAGTCAGGATGGAATGTCATTTAAGGTGCATTGGTGAACCCTTATGGAAGATGACACAAATTTTATATATTATTCCTCATAATGGTCCCTCCTCTCAAGATGAGATCAAGCAAGAAGAAATTAATATGAGGTCAGTAAATAAATTGGTGAGTGCTTTGATAGATTCAAAGATGACAAATGTGACGAGATTGAAGACTGCATACTAGATTTGGAAAAAGATAGAAACATTGTATGAAGGAGATGCACTAGTGAAAAGTGCTAAGCTACAAAGTCTAAAAGCCAAATGGGAGAGCTTGAAGATGAGTGAAGATGAGAACATATTTTCCTTCTCACACAAGATAAATGAATTGGTGATGGACATTATATGTGTTGGTGGAACTTTGGATGATGAAGAAAGTGTGGCTAAGATACTTAGATATGTGCCCCCATCATACAAGACCAAAGCTCATGTTATTGATGAACTCAGGACATTGACAAATATTACAAAAGACATGTTGATTGGAAAACATGTTGCATTTGAATTAAGTGAAATCGGTGAGTCTACTCCTAAGACTAAATTTGCTTTCAAGGCTACTGTATTTGAGAAAAAGAGATATGCTTGAAGAGAAAGTTCCCAGAGAACATTCAGATATGAAGATGAGATGAAGCAGATTGAAGATGAAGAAATGGAATTGGAAGAACTGGAAGCATTGATTGTGAAAAGAGAATCAAGAGGTCATGGTAAGTACAAATGAAAGTTACCTATTAAATGTTTTTCTTGCAGTAAGATAGGCCATTTTTCTTCTAGATGTCTTAAAAGAGTTTCAAAGTATAAAATTGAGAACACTAGATTTCAAAGAAAGTGCTATTATGACAAGGAAGGCATAACTAATGAAGAATCTGATAAAGAAACTGGAAATGAAGATGAATGGGTATTTATTGCTATCAAAGAAAATGGTTAGATTTCCACTAAATCTGCTAGCAATGAAAATGTTGAGAAATCTCTTGCAGCCAAAGTTGAAGAGAAAGATGAGTGAGTAATTGACAGCGGATGCTCACATCATATGACTGGTGATAAAAGAAAATTTGTAAGCTTGGAAGACTATGATGGTGATGTTGTGAGGCTCGGAGACAACACTTTTGGTGTGCTTCATGGCAGAGGCACTATTTATTTTGGTGGTAAGAACAATACTGATGATGTCCTTTATGTAGATGGCTTAAAGCATAACTTTTTGAGTGTTGGAAAAATGATAGACAAAGGTTACAATCTATAGTTCAAAAATGGTAAGTGCAAAATAATGGGAAGTTTAGGAACTATGATTGCTTTAGGTACAAAGACAAAAGGTAATATCTTTCAATTAAGTATTACTAGTGAAAGTTGTTTGATTGCTCAAATTGATGTAAGTTGGTTATGACATAGGAGGTTGTGTCATGTAAACCTTGATAGAATTGTCAAGATAAGCTCTACTCAAGGAGTTAGAGATCTACCTAATTTAGTGAAGCCTATTAACTCTATGTGCAAGGAATGTCAGATGGGAAAGAAAACAATAAATTATTTCTGGAGCAAACAGTATAGTTCTAGTGGAGTACTAGATTTGATACATACTGATCTATGTGGTCCTTCCAGAATCAGAAGCCTACAAGGAGAAAGGTATTTTATGCTCCTCATTGATGATTATTCTAGAATGATATGGGTCACTTTCTTCAGAGAAAAACATGAAGCATTAGAAAAGTTCAAAAAATTTAAAGCTATCGTAGAGAATGAGATAGGTCAAAAGATCAAATGTCTAAAGATCAAAAAATGGTGGTGAATTCACTTCACGAGAATTCAATTCTTTTTGTGAAGAGCATGGAATCCAAAGACAACTATTTTCTCCCTGAACCCCTCAATAGAATGGAGTTGTTGAAAGAAAGAACACAACTATTCTAGACACTGCTAGAACCATGATGTTGGAAGAAAATGTTCCTCATTTCTACTGGAGAGAAGCTATAAGTACTGTTGTGTACACCATTAACAGGGTGAAAGTCAATAGTAATTTTGGTAAGACACATTTTGAGCTATGGTTTGGTTATAAGCCTACTGTCAAATATTTCAAAATATTTGGAAGCAAATGCTAAATCAAGAGAGATGATGATATAGGTAAGTTTGATGCTAGAATTGATGAAGGAATCTTCTTAGGATACTCTACTAAAGGAAAATATTACCATGCTTTAATAAAAGGTTGAAGAAACTGGTTGAAAGTGCAAATGTTAAGGTCGATGAAGATATTGGTAAATCATTTAGATCTAGTGGTTATAATTCAAATGATCAACATGATGATGCTAACAACAATATTCAGACATAGAATCAACTTCAAATTGTTCCGGTGAACCAAGGGAATCAAGAAGCAGAAGCCAACAAAAGTGCAGAAGAAAGAACACAAGAACAAGAGGTAAGAGAAAATCTCAAAACTCCTAAGTATTTAAGATGAAATCATTCTGATAGCCAGATCACAGGAGACAAAAGAAAAGGTGTACAAACTAGAAGAAGAGTTCTAGAAGAATATTGTCTAATTTCTAAAGTTAAACCTAAAAATATAAGTGAATAAGGAAAAGATGAATATTAGATGGAAGCCATGAAAGAAGAACTATTGCAGATATAAAAGAATGATACATGGGATGTTGTTCCTAAACCTCAGAACAAAAATGTGATTGGAACCAAGTGGGTGTTTCGAAATAAGCTGAATGGACAAGGTGATGTGGTAAAAAACAAAGCAAGATTGGTTTGCAAAGGATACTCATAGATGGAAGGTACTGATTTTCAAGAAACTTTTTCTCTGGTTGCTAGAATTGAAGTTGTTAGAATACTTCTTGCTTATGCTACTTTCAAGAATTACAAGGTTTATCAAATGGATGTGAAGTCAACATTTCTGAATGGTGAACTAGAAGAAGAAGTTTATGTTGAACAACCAGATGGATTTCAGTTGACTAATGAAAAGGACATGGTATGTTGACTAAAGAAATCTCTTTATTGGCTAAAGCAAGCTCCTAGAGCTTGGTATGCTAGATTGGAAAAATAATTGTTGAGACTTGGATTCAATAAAGGTACTGCTGACAATAATTTTTATTTCAAGCTGGATCAGAGCAATGAACTGATCATTGAAGTCTTTGTTTATGATATTATCTTTGAAGGTGATGATGACTTGTGTATGAAGTTTTCCGATGAAATGAAAAGTGAATTTGAAATGTCAATGATAGGAGAACTGAAATTATTTTTAGGATTGAAAATTACTCAATTAGATGATGGAATCTTTGTATCTCAGTCGAAGTATGTGAAAGAGTTACGGAAAAAGTTTGGCATGGAAGATTCAAAACCATTTGGTACACCTATGGTGACTGGATGCAAACTTACATAGAAAGATGATTCTCCTAAAGAAAATTAGACAAGATATAGGTCAATGATTGATGGATTACTCTATTTGACTCAGACTGGGCTAGATATAATGAATATTGTGTGCATGGTTGCTAGATTTCAAGCTAATCCTAAAGAGTCCCATGTGACTAATGTAAAAATAATATTCAAATATCTAAAAGGGATAGTTGATCTTGGTCTTTGATATCCTAAGGATGATGATCTTACTCTAAGTGATTTCACTGATGCTAATTGGGTAGGAGATGTAGATGTTAGGAAAATTACTAGTGGTGGTGCATTATTTTTAGGAAAGAAGCCGGTATCTTGGTTAAGCAAAAAGTAGAACTTAGTTTCATTATCTACTATTGAGGCAGAGTGCGTTGTTGTTGCAAATAATTGTACCCAAGTATTATGGATGAAACAACTATTGAGAGATGTCAAAATTGAGAATGAAGAACCCATTGTAATGTTCTATGACAATTCAAGCGCCATTAACATTTCTAAGAATCTAGTGTTGCATTCAAAGACAAAGCATATATCCATCAAGTATCACATCTTGAGAGACAAAGTAAGTGAAAAAGAAGTTAGACTAGAGTACATACCTACCTGATGGCACTCTAAAATTTTGTAAATTTGAGACGCCCATTTCAAAATTTTGCTTCTGCACTTTCAGAAGTGCACCTTCAAATATTTTTAATCCAAGCAAGTTTAATTCTTGCTTCTAATTGGCTAAAAAACGGTAGTGGCAACACTCACAACTTCACGGGAATTCATGGAAGAGAGTAGATGAATTTTTTCAAAATTCTCCATATGAATGAGGATTCCTAGAATACCATGTTGCAACAAATGCACAAAATGTATTCATTGAAAACGCCTTAGAAACTTTTTAAAAAATGCAAGGACAGAGAAGCCCATACCAAGTAGGGAGAAGTAAGAACAAGTGCAGAGCACGAGAACTTGCAAAAAATGAATTTAGGGCCGACCTCGCAACCTCCCAACCTTGCAACCTTCCAACCTCGCAGCCTCGCAACCTCGTGGACCTCGCAACCTCCCTGACCGCGTGGGATTATTGGCAATGTTATAAAAAAGGTGCGAGGTTGGCGAGAATGCAACCTCGCTGACCTCGCAGACTTCGTAACCTCATGGACCTCGCGGAATTATGGTTTTTCATTAAAATGGGGTGGGCCCAATGTCAAAAATTTAAATGGTAAAGCATGCCTAGGGGTAAATTTTTATTTTTTGCCCAAGTAAATAGAGAGTGAATTAAATATTCACTGGTGGTATTTTATAAAGTGAATTTATTCATTTTATAAACAAGTATATGTGTTGGGTTTTTATATGCAGCAGTATTAAAGAGCGGAAATATTAAACTTATTAAACTTTAATATATGGAAGAAGAATAAAGCTACAACATTATAAAGTGGGGAAATATTTCAAAGCATTGTTGCAGCAAGTAAAGAGCAAAGGTAGAAAACAAATGTGCATGGGAAAGAGGTTTTTAGAGTAGCTGGATAAAATGATAAGTATCTCCACATGGGCATGTTTTCTGTTGCTGAGCAATGATGAGCTGATGTTGTTTTTGAGGGAATATGTTTGTTGCTGCAGAGGAGAAGATATTCTTTTTGATTGATCAATGGGAATGGAGCTGCCATGTGTCAGCAACAAATTGAATTTAGGGCTTCTTCTATTTCCTCCATTCTTCTATATCTTCTTTTATTCTCTCATTGTAAAAGGTTCTGAGTTTTTGTATTGGACTGGGTAGATAGGGATTTGTATTTTCTGAGTCATTGTTTGAGTCTGTAAGCTGTAATTTTATGAATTCAAGAGTAAATACAACCAGTTTATGCATTTAGTATCATGAAGTGCTTCCACTTTCATGAATTTCATCATATTGTCTCCAAATTTGTACACTTTCAGTCATGTAAATTCAATATTACAGAGTGTCTTTGAATTTATCACCTCAAGTTTCATGAGATTGTTTTGTCTGTTCATTGTTATATTTCAAAGAAATGGTTAAAATGTTTTGAGTAGGTGATTGTGATTTTAGGTGTGAAAATGGGATTTAACAAGAAGAATCTGATTGATATCAAGAGAAGGATTGTTGGTGCAAGGCACTAACAGTTAATGCAAAGCATTAGCAATTTGAATCCACTGGTTGAAGATTGTTTGCTAGAGAACTAGTTTTATGTGTTTGACTCCATGGCCTAGAACTAGCACTGATCTATTTTTCAGTTGGTGGATCTCAGAAACAATTTTAAATGCAAAATCATTATAATCTTACTGTGTTATTATGTGTCCTACTTTCTAATGGCTGAGAGAGGGTTGAGCTACTAAGAATTTAGCCAAATTTAAAGTTGTCAATGCTTCCCTTAGTGTGTTTTCATTGGGAATTATTTTCTTTGTAAAACAATGTCAGTGTATGAGTGAAGTAAGTTTTGAGCATTGCTTGGGTTTACCCACCTTGGTCTTGCAGAGCCAGAAGTGTAGGAGATGTCATTCTTTGACTGAATCTTGTCAGTTGGCCACTAGTCTTTGTTGTTCTTTAATATAGAGGTTGGCTACCTCTTAGAGAATTACAAAACCTACCTAGGTTGTTATTTTTAAACACCAACAGAATGGTGACTCTGCTTGGGAGAATTTGATAATATTCTAATTGTAGCATCTAGCCTTAAGAGTCAGAGCATAGAGTCAAATGATTTACCATTCTGATTTAGTTCAAATTTTGAAGGATTTCAACCGTGGAGAAGAAAGTGTTGCAGTGAACCTGCACAATTTTGTAATCTATGGTGCTCTGCTGGTGGAAAGGAACTCAGAGAAAATTTTACATATAAAAGAACTTCATACTACTTGAAGTTCAGTCCTCTATGAAAGGAGGTGGTGACTCTGTTAATAGAACCTGTTGAAAATTTAAAGAAAGTTCCAGATCTACAAATATTACCAGTCAAGAAGACAATTTGTAGCAATTGAAAAATTTCTAGGTTTTCCTCAGTTTTGGTTTTTAAGAAAATTGTATATGAAAACCATATTTGAACATCTTAGACAAAACTTTGGTTCCCTATTGAGTGATTAGCACTAAAAGAGGGAAATAATAGTAGTACTTCATTTGCATACTTCTGAACTGTAATTCGTAGCTTATGTATCTTGTTGGAGAAGTATGCATGTTCTTTAAATTTTCCCACTAAATAGATCTCATGTGTGAATGCATATTGAATCATGCATTATGGTATTCTAAGATTGTAATGAAAGGTAGAAATAGGGAAAATGAATGATTAACTATAGAGTTGATATGTAAAATTTGAAAAGGGCATATCAAGATGCCTCAATACATGCACCCTAGTATGGTTCCAAATGGAACTATGATTTGTGATCAGTCCCAGCCAGATTGTCAAAGAGGTTTCAACACTGGAAGGTACAGAGCCATCAATTTCAATAAATTTAGAGGTTACCCAAATGACATTCCAGCTAAAGTCAGAAATAAGTTACCAAGGTTCATTGGTGATAAGGTTGAATCAGAAAGTAAACATTTGCAAGAGTTCAGTAATGTGATGGATGATTATGAGATTGATCATGAAGATGTGATCATAAGGTTATTTGTTCAGTCCTTGAGAGGAGGTGCAAGAGAGTGGTTCTCTTATTTACCATCCTCTTTCGTTCATTCATGGGAAGAGCTCAAGACAATGTTCATAGAACAATTTGGTGAAAGGATTAATCCTGTTTGATCAGGAAAAGGTTCATGAACATGGAGAAAGGAAAAGATGAGTTAGTCCCATATTTTAATCTCAGATTCTCAATAATCATAAGAGAGATCCTGAAGAACATAAGGCCAAATGATGCTGAATGTTTGGTCATATACTTGAGAGCATTTGATAAAAATATGAGTTATTTGTTGAGGGATAAAGAGCCTATAACCCTGCTCCAAGCATATTAGATGGCTATAGACATTGAGAATAAGTTGAGGTTTTCAATGATGAAAGGACATCGGGTTGTAAGTGTTGATCATCCTAACACACCTCAAGAAAAAGGAACTCATGGATCAGCTAGTAAAAGTTCTTTTCAAGAGGGTAATTGTGTTGCTGCTCCAATTTCTCCATCATTACAATCTGCACAAAATGTGGTGTCTCAAAATGAAGGTAGTAGCTATTTGTTTCAAGAAAATCAGAACATGATACACAAGAATAAAAAGAGTGTATCCGAAAATGAAGACACTTATTATATGAATGAGGACACTAATTGTAATCAGCTTACAATAAGCACATGTGCAGATCCTTGCAGCAGTAATGAAGAGGAAGATGCATGGTATGATGAACAAATGAATATGCATGAAATTTTTTCTTGCAATATTTTGTGTAATGAAGAAATGAATGAGATACAAGATATCTTTCCATGTCATGTCTTGGTTCGTAAAGATAATGCAAATGTTGAAAACATCTCCTCACAAATCAGTAATCAAGACATTGAAGAAGAAAGTTCAAGAACCTACTCTGAGGAATTTGAGCATGGTTTATGTAGTGATAAGTCTTCTTGTGATGAGGATGCGGATGAAGGTCAAATTGATTACTCTTCTGCTGATTATGAATGCCTTTATGATGACGATTTGGAGGAAATTTCTTCACCTCAAGAATGTAAAGACATGATTTCTCATAAAATCACATGTCCACAAGTGAAGGATCCAATTGCATTTGATGCAAACTGGGAATATAATTCAGATTTGTCTTTAATGGAGTATGTTGATTCTATCAATGATGAAAAATCTGAGGATGAATATATGTGTGTTCAATTTGCTCATCATGAACATAGTGATGGGAATGATGAAGAGGGTGATGAACCTGTTTATGCTTTTGCTGCTCATGACTGTTTATGTGAAATAGAGATGGAAACAGTATCAGATGCTTGGCATATCACATCATGTAATGAAACTATTGGTCGTTCTAGTGATGAGATCACAGAGAGGGTCCATCTGCAATCCTATGGTTCTGATGAATTTGGTAATTTGTTTGATGAAAAAAGTGATGATGAGATAATGAATTCATCATTCAATGTGATAGAACTGTATAGTATTGATTACAATATTACTAAGGTTGAAAGCTTTATCAATACTGAGCTTAGTATCATGGGGCATGTCCATGCACATTCAACTCATAATGGTGATCATGCTGATTTTTCTTATGCTGGCCATACTAGCTTGAATGAAGTAGACTTGAAAAGTTTTATATCAGATGAGGATGATGTTAGTATGAAATATGTGGAGGACATGGTTTCACTCCCAGATTATGTGGATATGACAGAAATTCTAGATGTGTGTACTGAACAATCTGAGAATGGGAATGAAGTTGAAGATTTGTCTATTTGCTCTTCTAGTGATTGTAGCGAGTTTGAGTGCAATGATGAATTGAAGGATTTGGACATTCATGCTGAGGAGGCTAAGGCTCGTATGTAAAAAATGAATATAATGGAGAATCCATTATTTGATGAGCCTCCATATTCATTGGAGATGAGAAATGATGAAACCTATTGGTGGAGGAATAACCCACTCTTTGCTCAGAGTTCCAATGATGCATTTCACACATGGTTGGAATGTGGTCTTTAGCAAACAAAAGAAAAATTTGATGAAATCCTTGAGGGTGCCTCTTATGACTATTTTACATTTGAAATAGGTGTGTTAGGTAAGGTTGAATATCATGATGCCAGCTACTTGGAGGATTTTGAACTTTTTCAGTTTCCAGTTCAGCTGGAAGGTATCTTTGTAGAACATGACAATGAGATGAATAACAGGGAATATTATTTTCAATATGAACATATTACATATGATGAATGTAACACACATGTGTCATGTGATGATGAAAGCCTACAGTTTAAGATAGAGTATACAATGAAGAATAAAAAATATTGTATTGGCAGCGGTGTGCTCAGAAAAGTTGTGAAGAATGTCAGTGGCGGTGTTTGTAATCAGGCAAATTTTAGTGATCATCACATTTTTTCTACTTGTAAGAAGAGGGTCACCTATATTGTTTTGGTTTGATAGAGGCAAGCATAGATGGAGGGTGATCAGCTCTTTTAACAGATTGGTGTTTTACATAGGTAAATGTTGATCCCCATTTTTTCATTTGGTGACTCGGGGTCACTAGATGAAGTTAAAAAGTAAAGTTGCATAGGGGGAGCAGTTTGAAGGCACCTATTGGACTCAGCTTTTGGTCTACTCCCTAGAGATATGGAATCTTTCTATGCTCACAGGGGGCATACATCCCCAGTCGGAGCCACTGATGGCACTCTCAAATTTTGCAAATTTGAGATGCCCATTTCAAAATTTTGCTTCTGTACTTTCAGAAGTACACCTTCAAATGTTTTTAATCCAAGCAAGTTTAATTCTTGCTTTTGATTGGCTGAAAAGTGGCAGTGGCAGCACTCACAACTTCACGAGAATTCATGGAAGAGAGCAGACAAATTTGTTCAAACTTCTCCATATGAATGACGATTCCTAGAATACCATGTTGTTGCAAATGCACAAAATGTATTCATTGAAAAGGCCTTAGAAACTTTTAAAAAAATTCAAGGACAGAGAAGCCCATACCAATCAGGGAGAAGCGAGAACAAGTACAGAGCACAAGAACTTCCAAAAAATGAATTTAGGGCTGACCTCGCAACCTCACAACCTCTCAGCCTCGCAGCCTCGCAACCTCATAGCCTCGCAACCTCGTGGACCTTGCAACCTCGCGGGATTATTGGCATTGTTATAAAAAAGGTGTGAGGTTGGCAAGAATGCAACCTCGTTGACCTCGCGGACCTCGCAACCTCGCGAAATTATGGTTTGTGATTAAAATGGGGTGGGCCCAATGTCAAAAATTTAAATGGAAAAGCATGCCTAGGGGTAAATTTTTGTTTTTTTCCCAAGTAAATAGAGAGTGAATTAAATATTCACTGGTGGTATTTTATAAAGTGAATTTATTCATTTTATAAACAAGTATATGTGTTGGGTTTTTATATGCAACAGTATTAAAGAGAAGAAATATTAAAGTTATTAAAGTTTAATATATGGAAGAAGAATAAAGCTACAACATTATAAAGTGGGCAAATATTTCAAAGTATTGCTGCAACAAGTAAAGAGAAAAGGCAGAAAATAGATGTGCATGGGAAAGAGGTTTTTAGAGCAGTTGGATAAAATGATTAGTATCTCCACATGGGCATGTTTTCTGTTGCTGAGGAATGATGAGCTGATGTTGTTTTTGAGGGAATATGTTTGTTGCTGCAGAGGAGAAGATATTCTTTTTGATTGATCAATGGGAATGGAGCTGCCATGTGTCTACAACAAATTGAATTTAGGGCTTCTTCTATTTCCTCCATTATTCTATATCTTCTTTTATTCTCTCATTGTAAAAGGTTATGAGTTTTTGTATTCGACTAGGTAGATAGGGATTTGTATTTTCTGAGTCATTGTTTGAGTCTGTAAGTTGTAATTTTATGAATTCAAGAGTAAATACAACCAGGTTATGCATTTAGTATCATGAAGTGCTTCCACTTTCATGAATGTCATCAGATTGTCTCCACATTTGTAGACTTTCAGTCATGTAAATTCAATAATACAAAGTGTCTTTGAATTTATCATCTCAAGTTTCATGAGATTGTTTTGTTTGTTCATTGTTCTCTTTCAAAGAAATGGTTAAAATGCTTTGAGCAGGTGATTGTGATTTCAGGTGTGCAGATGGGATTTAATAAGAAGAATCTGATTGATATCAAGAGAAGGATTGTTGGTGCAAGGCACTAACAGTTAATGCAAAGCATTAGCAATTTGAATCCACTGGTTGAAGATTGTTTGCTAGAGAATTAGTTTTATGTGTTTGACTCCATGGCCCAGAACTGGCACTGATCTATTTTTCAGTTGGCACATCTCAGAAACAATTTTAAATGAAAAATCATTCTAATCTTACTGTGTTATTATGTGTCCTACCTTCCAATGGGTGAGAGAGCGTTGAGCTGCTAAGAATTTAGCCAAATTTAAAGTTGTCAATGCTTCCCTTAGTGTGTTTTCATTAGGAATTATCTGCTTTGTAAAACAATGTCAGTGTATGAGTGAAGTAAGTTTTGAGCATTGTTTAGGTTTACCCACCTTGGTCCTATAGAGCCAGAAGTGTAGGAGATGTCAATCTTTAACTGAATCTTGTGAATTGGCCACTAGTCTTTGTTGTTCTTTAATATAGAGGTTGGCTACCTCTTAGAGAATTACAAAACCTAGTTGGGTTGTTATTTTTAAACACCAACACTACCAAGGAGAAAATTCTAGATATCTTTACCAAGTCTTTGCCTAAGGATACTTTTGAGTACCTCAAAGGAAAGTTAGGGGTGATTTCCCCTCCTAATCAGAATTAAGATGCAGATATTTGAATCAGTGTGTTAATTCATTGCCATATCATATTCTGGACTGATGTTGTGGTGACTGCTACTCAGGGGGGGTAGTCAGAGGATTCAAAATTAAGATCAAAGCATGTGTACCTTTTCCATTGATTTCAAAGGGGGAGAGAGAAGCAATGTGAAAAATGTGGGAAAGAAGAACGAAGGAAACATGAAACAGTGCACAATCTCAGGGGGATATTGTTGAAGAAGAGTTACTTGGGTTGATGGTATTATTTTTCACATCATGTGTTGTCATCAATGCCAAAGGAAAAGATTGTTGGATGTTGTGGTTGTGTTTCTCATATGTGATTTTCATTGATGTCAACACTATTAGCACCTAATCTTCTTAAGGCTGTATATATCGAGGAGATTGAGAAAATTGTAAAAAATATAGTACAGGCAGCCAGTGGAGTTGAGAAGGTCAGAATTTTGTAAAGATATGTGTGACGAAGATTTGAAGATTCTCTTCAAAGGTTTTGTTCCTAAATCTTTCTAGTATGTTGTTAGAAAGTTTCAGAGGTTCACATAAATATTTGTGAAAGTTATGAAGATCTGTGTGCCTACTGTTACTGAGTTTTTGTAGATGGTGTTCTTGGTTGAAGCGGATGAAATTTTGGTAATTTCATGTGTTACACATGTACCTGTGACATTCATGGATGATTCTAGATCGTGCTCTATCCTTTCTATACGTCCATAGTGATTGAAGTGTTCTTGATCGGAGATTTTTTTGATGTGTGCCCGAGTTTTCATGTTCTTGGCTGACATTGTGGTGGTAGCATGTTGCAGATCCATGAGGATTAATATTTCATTTTTTGGCATATTTGGAGGTTTTTCTTTGGGTCCTCACTATGTTGTGATGAACTTGTGTTGGCATGCATTATAATTTATTCATGTATCAAGGCCGACAATTATATTTCATTCTCTATTTATGGATGATTGAATAGTGGTTGTAAATCCGTGTAGTGGATATATATATATATATATATATATATATATATATGAGATTGTTTTTCTCATTTAGAAAAATGTGCTCAAGTGTAAAAGTGATGTACAAGTGTGAATAAAGGTCAAATCATTTAGAGCAGAGGGTGGAAGATTTTGAAGAAGTTTTTGTGCGCCTAACTGGAACCGTAATTGGGATTTTGTAGAAGCTATTTTCTCAGTTCAAATTCATCAGATGAATTTAATCTAATTACTGTATGTAAGGCAGTGAGCCTTCCCTTTGAGAAATGTGCTCTAGGCAGTGCACTTTAATGCAAGTGCATTCTCTTTTCATTCTTCATTATACTTCTAATAGGGTATAATCTTGTGGACTAACATCCATTGTGGTTTTTCCCCTAACAGGGTTTCCACGTATGAAATCTTGGTATTCATATGTCTCTGATGTGTTGTTGATTTAATGCTTGCATTGTTAATTGCCAGATATGTGATATAAGATTGATTAATGTTGTATAGGTTTTATTTTGGTAACAACTGATTCACCTCCCCCTCTTAGTTGTCTATCCTTGTTTTTCCAACAATTTTCTTGTGCTTCTTACGTATATTCCTAATAGTTCTTTTACAATTTACCTATTTTCCTATCAAACTACATTCCTTGGCACTAAATATTATTACTAAACAGAGAAATTGTAAAAGATCTATTAGAGAACAAATCCTATTCATGACTGGGTTGATGAAAATCCTAGTGGAAACTTCATACAAATAGCCTATCGGCTAAAAATATAAAGCTGAATAGACAAAAGAGCTATTAGAATAACACTCAAGAGCCACCAAACTATTTATTTCTTCACACTTATACAAATATCTTTTCAGCTTGCCATATCAGTTATTTAAACCTAGTTCTTTATGACAATACCTATTTTCTTCAAGCCATGACAACAATTATATGATGCAAAAATCTCTATAAACCTATATATAATGCCATAGGTTTAATTGTAAATTCAATCTACATTGTTATTTATTCAAAATACCCATGTAAAATGACTTGTAGCAAATAATTGTTATTTTAGCAGCTCTTATACAATTTCTCTATTTATCTTCAATAATCATTAACAAACAACATATCTCCAATATTGTATCAATATGTTTCATAATATTCTTTTTTTCCTGATCTGCTTGAAGCTCACTGTAACAAACTACCTAGTTCTATTTATATAAGGGATGGACCTTGCTAATTATGTGGGATGGCAGTGTCTTATATCAATATGTTTCATTATATTCTTTGTTCCTCACCTATTTCAACTTCCCGACAATAAACTTCTTTTTACCATATTCTTGTTTTCAGTTCCCCATAATAGAACATTCATTATCATAGTTTACCTCTTATGATATCCATATTTTAAACTTCAATTTAATGTGGGTTTTAGATCATCTGTCATTTTCCTGTGATTCTTAACTATTTTCCTAATAGCTCTTTTCCAATTTTGCTTGTTGTCTTGTACCAATATCTTTCATGATATTTTTTTTTCTCAAATTAAAAATATAAAGTTGAATAGATAAAAGAGCTATTAGAACAACACTTAAAAGCCACCAAACTATTTTTTTCTCCACACTTATACATATATCTTTTCAACTTGCGAAATCAATTATGTAAACCTAGTTCTTTATGACAATACTTATTTTCTTTAGGCTATGACAACAATTATATGATACAACAATCTTTGGAAAATATGTATAAAACCATAGGCTTAATTATAAATTCAAGCTACATTGATTGACATTAAATATTACACGCAAATCATTTATGCAAAATACCCATGTAAGATGACTTGCACCAAATAATTTTTATTCTAACACCTCTTATACAATTGCTCTATTTTTCTTCAATATTTATTAACAAAGAACATAGCTTGAATCTTGCATCAATATGTTGCATGATATTCTTTTTTCCCTGATCTACTTGAAGTTCCCTGAAACAAACTTCTCGGGTTTATTTACGTAAGGGGTGGAGCTTGCTAATTACATGGGATGGTAGTGTCTTATATCAAAATGTTACATTATATTCTTTCTTCCTCATCTATTTCAACTTCCCCACCCTAAATTGTTCTTCATGATATTCATTTTTTCAGTTCTCCATAACAAATTGTTCGTTATTATAATTTACCTCTTCTATTCTCCATATTTTAAAGTTCAATTTATTGTGGGTTTAAAACATCTGTCATTTTCCTGTAATTCTTAAGTGTTTTCCTAATAGCTCTTTTCCAATTTCACTTTTTATCATGTACTGGTATGTTTCATGATATTATGTTTTTCTCAACTATTTGAACTTCCCCATAACAAACTGTTCTTCATGATATTATTTTTTCCAATTCCCCATACCAAACTGTTCACTATTGTAGTTTTCCTATTCTATTCTCCATATTTTAAAGTTCTATTTAATGTGGGTTTTCTAGCATTCATCATTTTTCTATGATTGTTAAGTGTTTTTATGATAGGTCTTTTCCAATTTCCCTTGAACAAAAAAGTTTAGATATGGAAATCTATGTATGTGAAATTACTTACAAAGAATATTCAAACTGAAGAACCTAGTTCAAGTCAAATGCATGTATACATTTGAGTTTGCAGCATATTCCTATTTACCTAAAATTCTATCACTATCTAGACAAGGTGTAACAACAAATTTTATGTAACAGTTGGCTTCTCAATTCAAAATTCAAGCTACATAATTTGCCACTAAATATTATGGACAAAATAGGGAAATTATAAAAGAGTTATTAGAAAAACACTTAAGAATCATACGTAAATCACAGATGAACGAAAACCCACACTAAACATATTCATCACACATGTTCGAAAACCCACACTAAACATATTCATACAAGACAAGTAGTTTGTGCAAGAGTTGGATTGTCAATTGAAAATTTGAGCTACACTCTTTGGCACCAAACCCACATTAAATAGAACTCATAAAGCCAATAAGTAGCAATAACTTGTACAAAATTCCTATAATGCCACATACTTAATCGATAAAATTCGAGCTACATTCCCTGACACTAAATATTCTAGATAAATAGAGAAATTGTAAAAGAGTTATTACACAACAAATGCTATTCATGCCTTGCGTGGTGAAAATCCCATCAGAAACATCAAACAAATAAATTAAACAAATAAAAGAGAAATTAGAAAGAATAACACTTAACACCCACCAAACTAATTTTATCTCCAACATGTTTTTGCTTTCATTCTAACCCTCTCTCTATATATATATATATGCAATCACTCCTATGTTAATCTACAATTGGTCCTATGTTAATGGGTGTAACTGTAAAGATGCACAAAGATAACTAAAACAACAAACAGAGGACGATAGAATTACTAACCCTATCCATATTTTTTTACAAAAGAAACAAGATTTAGCTACAATTGCTCCTATGGTAATGGGTATAAGGCGAAAGATGCATAGAGATAACTACAAACAATAAATAAGGGATGAAAAAATTACTAACCCTAACCATATTTTTTGACAAAAGAAAAAAGATTTAACTATAATTCCGCCATCCATAAAAAACCATAATGCCAAACACCTATGTAAAACAACTTACAAATTCCGGACAACAACAATTTTTACATAAACAATAAATAAACCATTTATTCAAAACACCCATGTAAAACAACTTACAGATTGTGGAGAACAGTAGTTTTAAAACCCCCCAATCTGCTATAAAATGGAGTTGAAGCCATCAATTTTTACAATAGCCTCCTACCAAACAAACCATGGAACCAAAACCAATGATTTCCAGAATATTCTATTATCAAACCAACACCACAATTGCTCTTTGCACAATGTAACTTGATCAATATATTTTTTGGCACATTTCAGACTATACTTTCCCACACTAAAAAACCCATGTAAAATGAATTATAGATTATGGAGAACAAAAGATTTAAAATAAACAATAAATAAAAAAATTTATGCAAAACACCCATGTAAAATGACTTGCAGATTGTGGAGAACAATATTTTTAAAACCCCCCAATCAGCTATGAAACCAACACCACAATGGTTGTTTCGATAATACAACTTAATCAAAGTATACTTTCCCACATTGCAACACTCAATATTGCGTTTACTTCGTCCACCCGCATTTATTTCATCTACCACCATCGTCCAACAACAACAAAATGCATTAACACTCTCGCGAGCAAACACTTGCCATTCACCTTCCGCATATCGAGGACACCAACTCCACCACCGCCAACCCACGTAATTACCAAGCTCGACATCACCAAAAAATGTTCGATCAAATCACCATCAACTGGGACATCTCTGGTGCTGAAAAATCCAATTCACGGTTGGGCTAACGAAAATCTTGGCGAAAACTTCAAACAAAATAGCCTATTGGCTAATTATTAATAATAATTAATTGAAATTAAAAAATATGTTGTTCTTAATTATTATTTATTATTTATTTGCAATCAAATGCAAATTTAATATTTTTTCTTTCTAGTTTTTAAATAAATCAAAATGAATGATTAAATTCTATTTTTTCTAAGTATTAAATCTATATATTAGTAAGAATTTCTTTACGTTGTTAATTGTTTCAATGTTTGAGAGGATGTATAGGGGAAAGGATATAGTAGTTGTGCACTCTAATTTTATATTACATAGAATTAAATGTGGTAATGATAAAGAAATCAAATTTTAATAACAGTTAATTTAGTAATTTTCTCTTACTTAAATTTTAGGTTTTAGGTCTACATTATCAAATATGATGCCATATTAGTATTATTTTGTTGAGGTGTCATAAAAGACTCCCAAAAATAGGTTTGAATAATAATTATATATTAAGTTATGTTCTGTTAATGTGTTGATGTAAGATCACATGATTTATTCTTTTTAGATGTAATAAATACACTTCATTGAATCATTAGTAATAATGGTCAACACTAATAACCTTGGAATCTCTTTAAAAAAAGTGGTTTGTATTAACATGCTATTGTATGGTTTAGAACATAGAGCACAACTACTTTCAAGATATTCCACTCAAGGATAACCTTAGAGATTTCAATGCAAAGGAGAAAGAGATCTTGCAATAAGGTTGTCCTAGAGACTAATTGTAAACTAATAATGGGTTCACCACCAAGTAGAAACTTGGACATTCAAGCGCAATGCAATGTATGATGTAAGTTGAAATGCAAAACCCTAATTCAATGCCAACCTTCACTAAATGACCGAAAAATGCAAATGAAACAAAACATAAAGCTATGAAAAAGGACTGTGTGCACCTAGGAATCTGGAGATGGTTGAAAGGAGCTCTGAAACACTGTAATTTCTACCTTTAATGTTAAGTGGCACTCATTCACCAAACTAGGTGAATCAGTCTAGAATCTAGGTTCTTGTGTGGGAACAAGAATCTGCCAAATGAGTATCTGAATCTACAAGAATCTAAATTTTGACTGGAACTGGTACTCATTTTCTAGAAGTGGTGAATCAATCCAACTAGGAATTTCTAGAACTTCAAGATATGAATATGCTCTTCTTAGTTTGCATTATCTACTTCTTTAGGTTTCTGGATCCGAATCTCTAAATATAAACTTGTAGGTGTTCTCTAATGTTCTCCAAGACTTGATTACAACTTTAAAAACTTTGAATGACTTGACAAGTTTTCTCCAATTTTTCTCCTTAGGAAATTTGCAACCTAGACCTAAAAATCATACATAAAGGAGAGGGGGGAAAAAAAATTGTTATTGGATAACGGTTTGGATTGGTCAAACCCCATTTTGGTAATCAAAACTTGAAATAGAATGAAATAGGAATGGATAATGATGAATGAACAAAACAAGATGTTGCAACTCACCAAACCCTATCGATAAGATGTTGCAAACATGTATGAGATGGCTCCAATGGATGTATATTTTGACTCTTGCTTGAAGGGGATAGATCTTGAATGAAATACTTTCTTGAATCATAGAACCCTACATCACACCTATTATCTCCAAAATAAAATGATACATGAAGTCCTTGACATGATGATTGATGTTTGAATGTTGCTTTAGAAAATGCTTGATAATCTACCCTTGAGTGCACTTGAATACTCTTATAAATACTTGAACACACTTGTGCACTCAAAATTTCTATAAGGATCAATACTTGAATGCTTGGGGGTCAAAATGAGTGAACAAAAATTGTATTTATACTCAATTATGTAAAAATTCTCGAAATTACAACATTACAAGCTGACATAAGATCTAGGAGAATAAAATCTTGTCAAGAATTTGAATTAATTTTGATTTTGGCCCACTCATGACTCATTCTCCCAAGGTGGTGAATGAGTCCCATGAGGCATAATGTATGGGACCAGAATTAAAAATGCTTAGAAATGTGTGAAACTAGGTTTAGGACCCAAAAATCTAGGTGGGACTCATTTTCCCAAGATTGCAAATGAGTCCCATATCACTAAACTTGGGGCCATTCAACCTAAAACACCTAAATTATGATTGGATAATGATTTGTGTTAGTATTATCCTAAAAAAATGTATTAAATTGGGCTTTTGGATGCAAAATAAGGTTTATTAAAGCATTAAAAATCCTAATTATTAATGAAAACCCTATAAATGTGTGAAAGTGAAAGAACACTTTACAACACTTTAAATATGAAAAGATTAAGGTTACAAAGAGGTTTATTAGGTTTAGTTAATTAATAAAACCTTAGAAAAGCGGGAAAGTGTGTTGCAACACTTTATCAAGGTGTCATTCATGTTCATTAGTTCACAAGGACCTAATACCTAATGTGAATGTTTCAAACACATTATAAAACTAAATCAAGGCACCGTTAAGCCTAGTTTACAAGGAGGGCCCAAACAAGCAAGGGAAAACCAGAAGGGATACTTTTTTTGTTGCTCTATTTAGCCCACACTTTAGTGAGAGGATGAAATTGCTTCAAACTCACACTAAATTAGACCAACATGCATTAAGAGAGGTCCACGTATGCCAATGCCGGTAAGATAGGATGACAAAGATTAAGAGGGGTAATCAAGCACCCAAGATCAAGAGCCCATGATAAACCAACATAGACACAACATAACATGCATGAAAATTATATAAAGAGAAAAAACAAGGCATAAGCATACACTTCCTAAGACAAAGAGAAATTAAAAAAAACAAAAAGGGTGGATCGAGCTTCGACCATTTGTCCCTCATGATGTGGATTAGATCTAGGCTATGTTTTTTAAAAATGCATACCCACTTTGAGGCAACAAAACTCCAGGTTGTGCGTTGGGTGAGAAGTTCAAGAAAGTGAGACAAATACACTCATGACTAGTATGCACTCACACACACACATTTGAGTGGCTAAGATAATTTCATGCCCTTGTTCGGCTTACCATCAAACCATACCAAAGTTATACCTCCTAATAACTTTGATAAGGCACCACACCAAAATTATTTTTGAGCTTCATGAGACAAGCAAAACTTCGTATGCTTGGAGCTCATGAACAAACAAGATGACTCCACAAGCATGAAAGTTATGTTAGGAAAGGTGGTCACATAATTGAAAATGCAAATGCAATGATGGGTATGTGTAGGATCATGATGGGCCAAAAAGTGGCGATATGTAAGCCATATGATGGCCCATGTGGCTGATGACTTTTTTTTAACCCAAAATTGATGAAACGAAAAGGGTTTTTAGAGGAGATTCTCAGCTTTCCACCAATATAAATTATGCTTTACTTTGAATTTAATAAATAATTTTATTCATTTTCTATTAGAATTATGAATAAAGTCATGATTGATAGGCTAATTGAAACACATCTATAACTTTCAAACGGTATCATATTTTTTTATCTGAAACATGTGTCACATTCTATGCTTCACATACTATAGGATTAAAAAAAAAAAATTGAATTTCATGAATTTTTGACCAAGTTAAGGTGGTTAGACAGACAAGCTTTATATTTTTTAAAAGTTTTAATAAAAAAATCATAATTAATTATTTACTTGGAAAAAAATTATAAAAAAATATGCATCACATCGGGACATGAGTTCTTTACTTATATATAGAATATTATAAAAAAATATTATCATTTTATTGTGGTTAGGGTGGTCAGACAGACACCTACTTCTTATTTTTACCCTAAAATTTAAATACTACTGCATTGAAATTTCAAATTTTCACAAAATAGATTTTTTTTAAAAATAAAGGTCTAGTAGTTTAGAAACTAAATTCAATTTGCTACAGATTCTATTTTTACAATTTTTTAAAATAATATACATAACTTATTCAAATTTTTACGTCAAGTTATCTAACTCTGATTTTCTGTCTTTATATTCCCACTTAAGGACCTATTTTTTCCACGATGATCCTGCACATACCTTGATAAGGAATGTTCAAAGGAATATTTCTTAGTTCATGTGAGGTCTCAACCTAGGGAACATTGTGCCTAATGTCTCCAAGAGAGGACCAATCAAAGAATAAAAGATTCGTAACTTAGGGGATGCAGGGGATGCAATGTGTCACATCAAGCCACTAAGAGGAATGTAATATGCTAAGAGAGATCATGTTATTTAAGGAAATCATACCCAATGTCATTCGTAAATTAGAAAACACATTGCATAAAGTAAGAAGACTACACCATGAACCACGAAAAATAAAAAATGCGAAAGAATAATACCAATGTATGCCCCCACTTTAAAGAAATTACTAAACACCATACTGTGAGCAATTAATTTAAAGTAAAAAATGATAAAATATAAATAATAAGACATGAGAGCTAACTTGGAAAGCCCTATGCCAAGTCATATGTTTTTGAGTAAAGCTACATCATGCAAAATAAAAGGGAAAGAGAGGGGTTGCCACTAAAATGAAAATCCAAACACATAAGGGATCTATGGATTTGGTGTCAGTATGTTCTTGCTACAATGTTTTTAGAGAGCTTGGAATTGCCATCATTCCCCAAATACACATAAAACTAGAAGAATGACACAAAGAGAGTGAAAACAAAGAAAACGACTTTCAGATCAACATGGAAGGTCCATGAATGTCTCGTCGCCTTATGTCATCCCCAAATGGAAAACACAAGACAAATGAAAAGATAAAGAAAAATATTTTGGGTCAACATGGAAGAGACATGAATGTCTTAACGCCTTGCATCATCCCCAAAAGGAAAACACAAGACAAATGAAAAAGGTAAAAGGGAAAAAGATAAAAGATTTACAACATGGAGAAGAATGAAGGTACGAATAGAGGAATGTCACAAAGGGAGAGAGATATACTAAACAAAACATCACGGGAGATCACAATACACACATGCAATCACACAGAGCAAAAATAAATAATGTAAAGAAAATAGTAAGGCATGTGTGACTCAACGTAAAGTAGGTTGCCTTCATCCCAATCATGTTCATTATATGCCAAAGGAGGAAAACTAGCTATTTAGGGACAATAGAAACTACCGAACTAGGGTCATTACCAAGTTCAATACTCTTTCTGGGATAATTATTGAATGTAAGCTCATGGAAGAGGAAAACAATGTATTCAATTCATTATGCACCTCTTCTTCAATTTTAGCAACCTCATCATCATCATCTAAATGGATGTCGATAGGAGGTTGAATGATAATGTCTAAGGAAGGGTTTAACTCTTTTTGTGGTTGTTGTATTAGATTTTTTTATTGCAAGCTCGAGGTAGAGTCATCATGCATTGCTTTAGTTAAGTTTGCATTTTCTTTTTATTTATTAATTTCTTCATGTTGTCTGCATGCAAGGGAATGGTGTCTATGCCTACACTCCTTATCACCTCTATTTCTTTTGGTATTATTCTCAACTTGTGTTTGTGTAGGAGCAGTTTGATCAACCATAGGTTTCTTTTCTTCCATAAGGGGAGGAACAAACGAAACCACAAGAGGTTTTTCAACCACTTTCTCTTTGACTTTGTAAACTTGTTTTATCCTAGGAGGCACGACGAGATTGTTTTCATTGTATCTTCCAAGGTCTTCTGTAGGAGGTGGGTGAAGGTTTTATCTTAGGTTGGTCTTGGTTGTTTGGAATTTATTTAGGTTCAATCATGGTCTCATCTAGGATGGTAGGCTCGGTTGTGGATGGAGACATGTTTCAGAGGGATATTTTTCCTATTTTCTTTTCCTTGAACTTTTGATACGATAGGAAAAAGATGTCATCTCATGGTTTTATAGGTTCTATAGGCTCAGGCCAAAAGAAATCTAAGGAAAAGTTTCCAGAGGAGGACCAAGGGTCAAATCAACTATGATGCACACTAAAGATTCCATCATCAGACGGGAAAATTAAGCATTTATGCACAAGTGAAGGGATGAAATTCATGGAGTGAAGCCATGGATAGCCTAACTTCAGAAAAAAAATTGGTTCAATTGCGAGATGATGGAGAATGATATCTAATGTTTTTGGTCCTATTTGTAAAGGAAGAGTGTTCAATACCATTGTAAGACAAGTGAAACCGTTATGCATCTTGGTCCATGATTTTAGTTTATCATATATGTCTTGATGGAGTTAATTTAGAAGTAAGAATTCCTCTATAATCACATTCTCTCCATAGACGGGTTCTATTAGTATCCCATTAATGGGATTATTATATAGATACGAATGACTATGTAAAGAGGACCATCAGGTGCATTTTTAAGTACATCTTGTGACTAGGAGAAAGCAATCTCAAGAGGATTTTTAGTTCATCCCTTACAATGTATGATGTCTACCACTCCTACCATATCATCCATAGAATCATGATCGATAGGATCATGTTGAATGGTATCATTGTTATCATCATCTATATCAACATTCATCACTTCATTCTTTGTATTTTCACTAGATTTGACATATGAAATGTTATGATTAGGCATAGGGTTGGTGAAAATTTGCATGTTTTGGTTAAGAGGGGAAATACACTTATTTCCTTCATCACTAACACATCCAATGGAAAGATGATCAGAATCAATGAGGTCTTGCACAAGATTTTTAAGACACTTACAATTTTTTGTGTCATTTCCATTTTATCGGTGATAATGGAAGTAAGAATTTGGTCTATAGCTTGCAGGCAATGGTTTAATAGGAACACATATTTTTATGGGAAGTAAGTTAATCATCTTTTGTTCTATGAGTTATCACATTTTATTAATAAGGGTATTGAGTAAGGGAGTGAATCGTCCTTTTGGATCTCCATAGATAAATTGTATCATGGTTTTAACAACTACTTGGTTGTTGGTATTCTAAGTTGTTTGTTGAGGAGGATTGAATTGAAGGAACCGTTTGTACTATTTCCTAAAAGGTTGGGAATTGTACTGGTTTGTGGACTCAAACTTCTTAGTTCAACTAGAAGTGGATTTGGTATCTCGACTACTAATTGAGTTTTGATAATCATAGAGGGTAACTTACATAAGTGCATAAAGGATGGAAATTTCATCATGGTAAGCTTGTCTTGTATCTTTCTTTGTGAATTTTCTATTAACATATTTTAAAGGTGACGATCAGGAACCTTGACATCAATTTGGGAATAAAGCAATTGGTAGCATGAGATAAATTCAATTACCTTTTTATCTTCTTTTTTCTTGCATATCATCAAATTAGCCAAGGTCATCTTAGGAGTCATATGACTTGGAAATGGTTGACAAATGCCTCAACAAGTTCATTGAATGAATGAATTGAGTTGTTCAATAAAGAAGAAAACCGCTCCAAGGTAGTATCTTTCAAGGACCTAGGAAAAAGTCACTACTCAATGCGGTATAAGCATTAGCATGGTTAGAAGGATCTCCCTTTCCTCCATATTTTTTGAATCTATGCACCTCTACACCTTGTGGCATTGGTTTTTGCAATATCTCTAAGGACAATGGACTTATTTTTATATAATATCTAGGTGGGCCATTTTGATTCTAGTTGATGGTGGAAACTTGCATTTGAAGGGATGAAATAGTTTGCAAAAGTTGATTTATGAGAGAGTAATTGATTGTATTATGAGATGGAGGTGAAAAAGGTGGGTGGTGTATGTGTTTGAAGGAGAAGTGAATGGAGTAATTTTAGGTGGTAAGGTGGTAGGAGATATGACATGTGATGCCATAAAGGAACTAGGGATGCTAGCAGAAATACCAAAGGAAGGAATCACACTACTAGTTTATTGCATTGTTGTTGTGACTTGAGGGTTGGTATAGGTAGGTACTGAGGCAATTTTTGTGGGAGGAGGAATTTGAGTTCCTCCTTGGCTTGTGACATTTCTTATAGATAAAGGAAAACTAGTGGTTGAGGTAAAGTGATCTCCAAATATTTGAACTATTTTTTCACAAGCTCAAGTCCATCTTCACTTTCAAGCATGTGGTGAATGTTATCTATAGTAGAGATAGCAATAAATTTTAAATGTTTTCATTTTGCACTTGATATATTAGGTTTGGTAAGTCTTAATGAATTTGAATTATTTTTTCTTGCGGGGCACTATCATTCCTTGTTGCAACATACATCACACTACTTGAAGGAAAAGAGTTGTTAAGGGTATGATCTATATCTAGTCTACTAGTGTCAATACTAGGAGTGAAATAGCTAGACAACCCAAGATCCACAATGATTTTTCTATCATAGGATGATGAGTCTTGAACTTTGTCTCACTACAGTATCAGCAATAGGACACCAAATACTCATACAAGTTCTACTTAATGCTAAATGAATGCTAATGCAATATAAGCTAATAACAATGAAATGACTATAACTGAAATTCTATAAATTGAAATAGAAAGCTATGAAGAGCAAACATAAACTCAAAAACAAAAATTTAAATGCTGAAAAATGAAATTCAAAATGTGCATAGGGACTGATTCACCCATGGTGGCGAATGAGCCCTAGTAGGTATTTAATTTCAAAATTTTCAAACATGTTCAATTGCTTTTTATGCCTTTTAGGTTTTATGATTTGAAAACTAAATGAAAATACAAATTTTGTTTTATTTTTAGTGAAATGAGATTAAAAAATGCAAGCTATATGAGCTTTCACAAATGCAAAATTCAAAACCCTAAAATACAAATTAACGAATACAAATCCTAGGATGATGATGCACTTGAAAACAAAATTATGATGTTCTAAATGTAGATTCACAAAAATGGAACATCTTTAAAAAAATTGGTTTGGATTAAGATGCTATCGTATGGTTTAGGACATAGAGCACACCCTCTTTCAAGATATTCCAGTCAAGGATAACCCTAGAGATCTCAATGCAAAGGAGAAATAGATCTTGCAATACAACTATTCTAGAGGTTCATTGTAAAATAATAAGGGGCTCACCACCAAGTAGGAACTTGGAAAGACAAATTCAATACAAGGTATGATATAAGATGAAATGAAAAACCCTAACTCAATGTAAACCTTCACTAAATGACCTAAAAATGTAAATGAAACAAAAAGAAGCTATAGAAAGAACTGTGTGCACCTAGGAATCTGGAGATCATTGAATGGAGCTTTGAAAAACTGGAATTTCTACCTTCAATGTTAAGTGGGACTTATTCACCAAGTTGGGTGAATTAGTCCAAAGTCTAGGTTTCTATGCACGAACAGGAATCCACCAAATGGGTATCTAAATATGCAAGAATCTAAATTTTGAATGGAACTGGGACTCATTTGCCAGAAGTGGTGAATCATTCTAGCTAGGGCTTTTTGGAACTTCAAGATTTGAATCTTCTCTTCTTAGTCTACTTTTTCTACTTCTTGAGGTTTTCGGATCTGAATCTTTGAAAATCAATATGTAGCTACTCTCCAGTGTTCTCCAAGACTTGATGAAATCTTTGACAATTGTGAATGACTTGACAACTTTTCTCTAATTTTTCTCCTTCGAAAACCTACAATGTAGACCTACAAATCACACATAAAGGAGAGGGAAAAAAATTGTTGGGTTAGTGGATAGGGGTTTGCCTTGGTCAAACCTCATTTTGGTAATCAAACCTTGAAATATAATGAAATGGGAATGGAGAATGATGAATGATGAATGAAAAAAACAAGATTTTGCAACTCACCAAACCCTATCAATAAGATGTTGCAAACATGTATGAGATGGTTCGAATGGATGGATATTTTAACTCTTGCTTGAAGGGGATAGATCTTGAGTGAAATACTTTATTGAATAATAAAACCCTATATCACAATTATTATCTCCAAAACAAACATGATGCATGAAGTCCTTGAGATGATGATTGATCTTTGAATGTTTCTCTAAAATGTTTGATAATCTACCCTTGAGTGAACTTTAATACTCTTGTAAATACTTTAATGTACATGTGAACTCAAACTTGCTATAAGGATCAATACTTGAATGCTTGGGGGTCCAAATGAATGGAAGAAACTTGTATTTATACTCAATTATGTAAAAGTTCCTAAAATTACAACACTACAAGCCAACATCAGATCTAGGAGAATAAAATCCTGTCAATAATTTGAATTAATTATGATTATGGGCCACATGAGACTCATTTTCCCAAGGTGGAGAATGTGTCCCATCATGCATAATGTATGGGACCAGAATTAAAATGCTTATAAATGCGTGAAACCAAGTTTGGGACCCAAAAATCTAGGTGGGAATCATTCACCCAAGAAGGTGAATGAGTCCCAGATCATTAAATCTAGGGCCATTCAACCTAAAACACCTAGATTATGATTGAGTAATGATTTGTGTTGGATTATCCTTAAAAAGATGCATTAAAGTGGGCTTGTGGATTCAATTTAAGGCCAATTAAAGCATAAGAAAGCCCAATTATTAATGGCAACGCTAGAAAATTGTGAAAGTGTGTTACAACACTTTACAACTCTTTAAATAAGGCATGATTAAGGTTACAAAGAGGTTTATTAGGTGTAGTCAATTAATAAAACCTTATAAAAGTGGGAAATTGTGTTGCAACACTTCACAACACTTTAGCAAGGTAACATGTTCATTTTCATTAGTTCACAAGGGCCCAAGAGCTAATGTGAATGTGTCAAACACATTACAACACTAAATCAAGGCAACACTAAGCCTAGTTTACAAGGAGGGCCCAAACAAGAAAGGGAAATGTAGAAGGGATACTTTTTCCATTGTTCCAAATCTTGAAGCCATAAATAATAGTGTTATACTATACAAATTGTTGGTCTCTAAATCTATAGATAATATCTTAGCTATTGGAATGAACTAAACTATTGGCTTGCTTCCGCTAATGCACATATAAACTATCAATATTGTACATCCTCTTACTTCCAAAAATAATAAATGCCAATTAATCATACAAAATTCACATATGAAAAATTATTTTCAATAGAAAATTATTTACTTTTCACTTTTAAAATTGAGATCTATGAAAGAAATAGTCCACTTCTAAAATAGTATTGAAAAATATTTAACATTAAGTAATTAAGTTGATGAAGAATATTATGATGCATAGTTTTGGGTCTTAATGTTTAATATTTGGTAACAATTATCTTGATGAACTTATTATTGTAACATGTGCCTCAACTTTTTAAAATGAATTTTATAAAATGGAAAATTTCAAACTTAAAAAACAAGCTGTTAAAATATCAAACTCTGAAGAAAACTATAAAAATTTAGACTCATTTTTTAATTTTAATTTAATATTTTGATAGTTAAATTCATGGTTCATTATACTAATTACCCAAAGCCTCATGAAACTACTTGACTAAACCTAGGATTATACAACTAAACTTATAATTTTTTAATTGGTTTCTTAGGTCATCAATGTCACTTAACTATGTCCCTTTATACGTATGAACATCTATTGACTAAAAATGACCCAACTAGATTACATTAAGATCCACTGAGAGAAATATATGAGTAACAACTTGCTCAATTTTTATCAAAATAAATCACTGTCTAGACAACAATTAGTAGAAATAGTTGACATAGTAGTATTTTAAAAGATTTTCAATGTTGAAAAGGTTATGATGGGACTTTTAAAACTTTGTCAAAATTCTGCCTAAATTGGGCATGACTGGTTACTTTTAAATGACTGGAGGTCTGATATTTTGGGTTTAGGGTTCAGATTACCCATGGAAAATTGATTGGTATCTTTTAAAACCCTCGCGTTATATTTTAACTTTGACCTTCTATTGAGGGTTATAGATCACTTAAGTCATCTGACTGAGCCTTTCCTTAGTGCTCTTATCGGCCCCTTTTCACCCGACCTACAGGTCTTCTCTTTGCCACTTGGGCCTAAATTTTTTTTCCACCGAGGGTTTTTTTTGGCTGGCCCCACCATTATATTATATTTGTCTTCATTACAACTTGGCGAACCATCTGATCACGGGAAATTTGGACCATTCCTCAAGACCTCGCAGGTTTTCCTATTGATGTCACCAAACTAGTGCGAGCTCTGCGAGATGCCGCCATCTGTCATATGCAAATGAGTGGGGCCTTTTCCTGATAAGCCAGTAGTGACAAGTGGGTGTCATTTCACCAATGTGAATTTAATGATAGGGATTAATGATGACCATCCCTCGCAGGCCTCGCATGATTAGATTAAATGTTCACAAAGGTACCGTGAGGTTTGCGAAAAGGTGACACATGACTTGGCTCTTGGAGCAACGGGGGCTAGGTGGGGCTTGTTGCCTAATTGTGATCTCCTATTTTTGTGGGCTATGATTGGTTGTGGTTTTTCCCAAGCAGTGATTTGGATTTTCAACGATCATTGACTCGATCTGAGTCATTCGACTTGCTAGGTCTCTTCCACATCAACGGTTCAAATTCATAGGGTTAATGTTCATCCGTGTGATGATTTTTTGTGCTCTGCAAGTTGTTCTCATTAATGGCATAGGTTTTTTAGTGGATCTTCTCCTGATCTCCTTGCGTGCGAGTGGTATCCTCCTGATAAATACAATGATGGGTTGTATGCCATTTTCCATAAACTTGGAATAATTTTGTGGTGGCAACATCAGCCACTAATAGCTCGCATGCTCGTACAAGCATTTGGGCAATTAATATTCCCTGCATTATTTTTCTCTATAAATGCCTATTGAATTACTTAGTATTATCATTGCATTTTGAGTTAGTCTGCTTGTAGGTGGTACATTTGTTTGTAGTTTCGAGCTATGCATCTTCAATGGATAAGTTTGTGGTGCAACAAAGTGCTAGAGTGGGCATGAGCAATTCGCAACACAAAGAGGAACAACCTATTCCTGGTGCTCCTGAAGCGATTGCCTAAGGTGTGGGCAAGCGGTCTAGGTGCTACAATTCCCCTATTGTGCTCTCTTCGAGCTCTTGTGGTGATGGGTCTGAGACTAACTCAGACTATCATTGCTATCTTACGGCCATGACTGAGCTCATAGGTGTCGACGAGGAGGTCCTTGTAGTTTCACCAATAACTGCAATGGCCCTGTGTTGTGTTGTTGGGAGAAGTGCTGGTATGGATAAGAAAAAGAGAATGGTTTCGGTTCATACTGAAGCGAGAACCAGGAGCGGTCACCTGTATTGGGGCTGCATGTTGGCTAAGTGATTACTGATGGGTTGTGTGTGTTGCTCATGGGTGGTGTTGTTCTGGTTGTTTTTTTTTTATGTGGATGTGCGCATGCATGGAACGGTCTTTTGTTTCTTCCTCTGACTGGTTACTGGGTGTAACCGTTTTGATTCATCCGATTGTTTACTATTACTTCTAATGATGAGGAATATTTTTTGGAATGTGAATTCAAATTTCATTTTCATTAGAATGAAATTCATTTTGAAATTAACAATGGAGCTCGATGCTTGTTTCTCTCCTATTCTATAAAGGAGATTTTACAGGTCATTGTTAGGGTCAAATTTTTTGGGTCCTGAGGCTTAGTACAATGTACAGTCAGTTTGTTTACTGTAGGTTTTTTTAAGGTATTAACTAGTATGTCTTTTCTGGGGCAGGAATATTCTGAAATAAGCAAGCTCTACTTATGTAATCACATTTATTGAAGCAATAATGAAAATCTATTAGAACAATTGATCTCCTAGTTACATGTCATGAGTTGTGAATGAGTTTATTAATGATATATTCATTTAGCTTCAATGGTATATTTGAATGTGTACTTTGTTTTCCTATGTTAACATAATGAGTTAATCAAATTGCTTGAAAATGAGTTACAAATTTGTGATGTTATATTCAGGATTCATTAAGGAGTATTTTTTTAAAGAAACTAAAAATCTCATATTGTAAATCATTATGGTGATATGTCCATGATATCTGGGTTATGTTTTGTATGACTCCTGCCCAATGGATGAGGCACAAGGTAAGTTCTTCAAGATTCCCCTTTTCTAAAAATGTAGGGCTGTAGTTCTAAGCACAGTGGTTCAAGGTCTAAACAATCTAAAATATCAAACCTTATCTCTTGTGAGATGCAAATCTTATGTTAAATTTTCAATCTCATTGCTTTAAGATAATTGTTATTATTCTTAGGTTTTCCACAACCAGGGTAATTTCTATCTAATTGCATTGGTGGGGAATGTATCTGTAAGAAGAATTGTTCTTACCAAGACATAAAACATATTTATGAACACACTTAGGAAAACCCTCCCTGGTTTCATAGAGCCAAAAGTGTAGGATATCTTGGTCTTTGACTGAATCTCGTTAGTTGGCCACTAACTTTGTTAGTTCTTGAATATAGAGGTTGGCTACCTCTTAGGGAATTAAAAATCCTTAGCTAGAAAATAAAAACACCAATAGAATGGTGACTCTGTTGGGGAGAATTTGAAAAAATTCTGATTACAAAATCTAGCCTTAAGAGTCATTGCATAGAGTCAAATGATTTTCCATTCTGAATTTAAATAGTGAAATTTTTTCAACCCTAGAAGGAAGAGGTTGTTGAAATGAACCTAAAAATCTTATGATTTGTGGTGTTCCACTGGAAAAGGATTCAGGAGTTTTGGTTGCAGAAAGTCCTATTATAAATTTCATTATAATAGCTGACATATTACTTGTAACCATAAAGGTTAAACTCAATGGAATAGGCTCTATGCCTGAATCATTAGTTGAATGATGGTTTTATTGGGGAGAAATTATGAGAAATTTAAAGAGAAAAGAGAAAAGAGAAACTACAGCAGTTGGAGGTGGCTATCTAGAATCATTTGTTTAGTGGATCTGAACGTTAAGTTTGGATGGTGACAGGTTATAGATTTGGAAGATATTGCTAGCAACATGATGTTAGAATGTTTGAGGTATGACTCTGTTGTAGACAAAGACTGGGGATGTAACAAGATTTGAAAAGGAATTTCATATTCTTTTTAAATTCAATCCTTTGTTGAAGAGGTGGTGACTCTTTCTAAAGAACCAATTGATATATGAAGGAAAAGTCCCAGATCTGTGATATTTATAGTCAGGGAGAGAAGATTAACAACTTTTGCCAAAATTACCAGGTAATTTTATTAAATATAAACAAATCACTATTCAGATTCTGAGGGGTGTTTGTAATTAAGGATGATAAATGGTTCCAAACTAGATGTTCTAGCATCAAGAAAGGATCAATGATTAGATTTTCCATACTTCTAATGATGCAATATGTAAAAGGACTTGTGAAACATGTTTATGTTGTATCATACTTCTAAAAGCAAGGTATAATTATTTCAATCACTGATGGAATCATGGTTGAAATGGTAAATGATATGTTTAATAAACATGTATTGCTTTGTGACAATAATTAAATGGGAATAAGAGGTTTCACGTGTGAAAAGTCAGACATAAATATGCAAAGGGAACATGTCTCATTAATCCCTCCAGGGGGTTTTGTAACTCAAAGGTATATGCCTTTTATTTTCAGTGATATCAGTGGTTTCCCTAATCTAATTCCTAAGAAGATTAGGAAGTATTTGCATAAATAAAGAGGCAAAAGTGGAGAATCCGCCTCTAAGCATCTACAGGATTTTGTAGATGTAATGGGGGATTATGAAATCAGTCATGAGGATGTTGTTATGAAGTTGTTTGTGCAATCCTTAAGGGGTGATGCTAGGGATTGGTTTTCATATCTTCCTACCTTTTCTGTTAACTCATGGAATTAGTTGGTGATAGTTTTTATTGAACAATTTGGTGAAAGAGTCAATCCCAACATATTAAGAAAAGGTTTTATGGGAATCCACATACAGGAAGATGAGCTAGTCCCGTATTTTAATCTCATATTTTCAAAATATTTAAGGGAAATTCCTAGAGAAATAAGACCAAGTGAGGCTGAATGCTTGGTTGTATATCTTGGTGCTTTTGAGAAAATGATGGGTTAACTATTAAGGGATAAAGAACCTACAAACCTGCACCATGCATATCAAATGGCCATGGAGATTGAGAACAACATGAAATACTCAATGATGAAAGGGTATTTGGCTACAAGTATTGATTACCCTGGCCTAGCTCATACTAGTAAAATTTCAGAGTTGGATGCACAAAATGCTGATTATGATAAGAGTGCTTTGAAAACTGTAATATCTCCACCATTACAGGGTGCTGATGATGAGATCCAAGTTAAAAGCCAGTCCAATTTGAATTGTGATGATAAAACTTCTTTTGTGCCAGAATTGTATGAGATGAAGAGACAAGAGGAAGAATCACCATATGAGTTTTTCTTGATATTTTTGGATGCCTTAATACAAATTCCTAGAGGTCTCAAACCTAATGACTTTGAATGCATTGATTTGTTTTGTAAACTTTATGAACCGGGGCCGAGTGCTTTGCCAGAAGAATTGAAACCTGCTAACTTGGCCTAGGTCCTTAAATGGATAGAGATTGCAGAATCAACCAAGAGTGTATTTACACAAAATGAAGATAATGCTTGCCCTTTTGAAGAAATTTGGATAACTGCACAATAACTTGAGGGGCAAAGTGATGAAGGGTTAAGTGAGACACCCATTATTTTTCCTTATCCTGATTGTAATGCTCATGTCACTGAGATTTTGTTACAAGCTAGTGATTGTGATTTTAGAGGTGATAATTACATTATCGAGGATGGAGTTAAGTCTCTCCTTTTACCAGAGTTGTATGGAAATTTGGAGCCTCACGATTTTACTTGTTTCCAAATAAAGGAACAGTTTTCAAATGATAAATGTCTGAAGTATACTCCAGTTATACTGTCAATGGAACAAGTTTGTTGTATAAATTTTGAGGAAGTTGAGGACAATGAGGTGTGTGATCAAAAGAATAGTACTGGAGATAACCAACATATTGATGAATATATTGGTACTATTGATTTTCTTGACTATTTGTATGAATCTAAGATTGATTTGTTTTTACCTTTCGACATTGATATTGCTGGTGAAAATTTTCCAGCTTATAATGAAGGTGACATTGATATTGGTGGTGAAAAGTTTCCAGCTTATAATGAAGGTGACATTGATATTGCTGGTGAAACATTTTCAGCTTTTGCTGAAATTTTCACTTATAAATTAACACATACATCAGGTGGTGTTGAACACAAGGAGGCTAGTGCATATTGTTGTTTCTTTATTGCCCATGTTGAGATTGATGTGTTTGACTCTGTTTTTGAGGTTTTTTATTTGGGAATGGATGAAGGAATGCAGGAAGAGGTGTATACTGAGGGGCATGAGATGAATGTGTTTACACATTCCCTAGAGAAAGATGTAACTTATATTGCCCACCTCTATGGTATCAGGATGTGTTCCAAAATATCTGAACATAGGTGCTGGCAACCAAGCTTGTATGGAAAGCACTAGGGTGAGGTTTCCTCAAGTTATGTGTCCTCTTTTTTGTGCTATGAGGTTCTATGTAACATGCACATAGTTTTATATGAAAGTTTTCAGTTATATGAACAATTTGATGATGATACCAGGATGTGTGATGTTACAGAACAGATAAGTTATGAATTTTTTTGCTTCTCAACTCAATTGAGTAAGCATTCTATGAAGTATGACCACGTGTAGGGCAAGGTAAAATGTCATTTATGGTCATCTGTTACAGTTAATTTTTGGGTACAGGGTGTTGACAGATCAAATACATGGGAGTATTAGTAAACATTATAATACTTCTAGGAATACTGACTACTCCAGTAACTTAGAAGCATCAAGAGGTAGAATTTACAAACTTGGTTTACTCCAGGTAACAAAGAATTTTGTTTTTGACAGGGGTAAAATTTGATTTGTTTTCTTTGGTGGCTTGGGGCCACCAGGTTCGATTTAAAAAAGTTCTAATTGACAAGCATGGTAGAACATTTGTCAAGGCACTTGTGTGATTTAGTAATCTGGTTTACGAAACCAAAGATTCTGGATTCTTGTTATGCCCGCAAGGGGCATACATCCCTAGTCGGAGCCACTGATTGGACTTTTAAAAATTTATCAAAATTTTACCTAAATTGGGCATGACTGGTTACTTTTAAATGACTAGAGGTCTGATATTTTGGGTTTAGGGTTCAGATTACCCATGGAAAATTGATTGGTATCTTTTAAAACCCTCATGTTATATTTTAACATTGACTTGTTGTTGAGGGTTACCGGTCACTTAAGTCATCTGACTGAGCCTTTCCTTCATGATCTTATCGACCCCTTTTCAGCTGACATACCAGTCTTCTCTTTGCCACTCGGGCCTAAATGTTTTTTCTGCTGAGGGTTTTTTAAGGCTGGCCCCACCATTATATTATATTTTTCTTCATTACAGCTTGGCGAACCGTCCGATCACAGGCAATCTGGACTGTTCCTTGTGGACCTCATAGGTTTTCCTACTGGTGTCACCAAACTAGTGTGAGGTGTGCGAGATGTCGCCATCTGTCATATATGGAGGAGTGGTACCTTTTCCCAGTACGCTAGCAGTGACAAGTGGGCGTCATTTCACCAATGGGAATTTAATGACAGGGATTAATGATGACTGTCCCTCATAGGCCTCACACAATCAGATTAAATTTTCCTAAAGGTACCATGAGGTTTACGAAAAGGCAACATGTGGCTTGGATCTTGGAGCAACGGGGGCTAGGTGGGGCCTGTTGCCTGATCACGATCTCCTATTTTTGTGGGCTATGATTGGTTGTGGATTTTCCTAGGTAGTGATGTGGATTTTCAATGATCATTGGCTCGACCTGAGTCATCTGACTTGCCAGTTCTCTTCCACATTATTGTACAGTTTTTGCACACACGCCCCACTAAAAGTAGGGACCCTTTTTTTCTCTCTTTTGGTTTCCACTTTTGGTGTCTTAGCCTTTCTATTTTGGAGTTTTTCTTTCTTGGGCATGTTATTTGATGTTCATCTTGCCGATTGGAATAGTCCATTTGTGATTTATATTGAAAACCTTAAGTTCTGGGCTCATTCCGAGTTTTTCACTATTTTCGGGAAAATCCGCCCTGGCTGGACTTTTCCGGTTTCCTTTCGGTGCTTGGTAACAACTGCTTTTTATTGGAGTCTGGGGAAATCCATCATGTCCAATTTTTTTCAAAGTTTGTTGGTCTGTCGGATTCCCGGATTTGATCTAGGTTATCTTGTCAATCACATTAATGGTGATTGCAAAACTTTTCGAGCGATGTTATATTGAGTTATGGGAAGTGATTTTCCATTTGAGTTTGATTATTTTCTTTCCATTTCATTTTGGAGTGCTTGAGCTTGAGGTGTGTTGCTCGATTGTGCATTTGGAAGTGACTTCAAGTGTTGTGCTTGGATATCTTGAGCGCCATTCATGTTTTTCTCATGCTTGAGGTTTATTACCAGCTTTCTTGGTCTTGTTTCCTCTATTCTCATCGTATGTGAATGCTTCTCTCTCTTTTGATTTGGATTGCTTTGATTTATGCACTTTCATGGTGCTCATTGCTACATTCTTCCTTGAATGTGCATGCTATTCCTGGGCATTTTGGGGTTCCATGTCTTGCCATTCCATTCGGGTGCTTTTCCTGGGTGTTTTCTTTGGGGTTTATCTTTCGTTGTTGTCTTGGGGCTTTCTTGCATTTTCCATAAATTTTTTATCCTTGCAGGAAAACAAGTTGTGCCTAAGTTGTTCCATGCTTTCATAGTGAAAGGTTTAGGGTTCTTCACCCAGGGCATAGCCAATCTCTCTTGATTTACTAAGAGATGAGTTTTGAATTCAGGTTTGATCCATTGGAGGTTTAGGTCAGGTCATTGTCGAGCTCCAGGTTCTTAGTCTGTGATCATTTGATCTATTTGGGTGAAGATGAGAGAAGCGTAGGTGTTTGGGTTTTTGGTGTCTCCACGGAATTCCATCTCTGCTGGAATTCCCCGAGTTTTCTCGTTTCCTCTTTTTTCTTCATAATTTTATTTTATCCAAACTTTTGGTTGTCTCGCGGATTTTCGCTTCCTTTGGATTTCCCCGGGGTCTGTTACCTGGCTGTTCTACTGAATTTGGGCTTTTATGGTTAAATGGTATTTATTTCACTAGAATCTTCTCCCTTGTGATTTTCTTGAATGTTCTGGGCCTTCTTCAGTTTCCCGATTTGTTGAAACTATTGCTAGTTTCGGAGATTTTCGTCTAAGGTGGATTTTTTTCGAAGTTTTGTGGGAATGAAGAATTTGATGATTATATAAGAATTTACTTGATGATGATGTATTTAGATGATTAAAATAACTTATACTAAGTGGTTTCAAGTCATTCCTTGGTTATATTGATTGCTTAAAATTGTTATATGGATGTTTGTATGCCTATTTTGTTGGATTCTGCCCAGTCCGGATTTCCCCAGAATTCCTCTCTAGTCTGGATTCCATGAAGGGGGCTAAATCTCGAACTTTGGTATAGTTGATTTTTGGCACTTATTGTTTATCTTGGATCTTATTTTGTTTCCTTTACTTGTTTGCAGGCAGGATCAACACAAGCTATTGTTGGGCATGGAAAGGGAAAGGCAATAAATCCAAGTGTTGAAGGTTTTTCTATCTCCATGGCAGAGAAAGTAAACATGGATATAAAAAGTAAGATTCCTGAGAGCAGATTGACTTTTGTCTGGTCAGGGATTACTGATACCAATGTGGGTATGTGGGACTATGAGGAGTTCAAGGCTGGAATGGCAGCATAGAGCCTCCCTTTGTTGGCCAGGAGGACATTGGTGTCAGGGTTGGCACATGTGGCTGGATTTCCCTCTACTATGCAATGTTATGAGATGGTGCTTGAGTGTGCCAGGAATTATGACAGGGGATAACAAAGAATGAATGGTCCATAGGGAAGGGTTGTTGCAAACTTTGACCTTGTGTCCATTGCTCAAACTTTTAAAATGCCTAATAGGTCACATGTGGTGGCCTTTGATATGGATGCAGCCAAAAAATACTATGAAGAGAATTTTGTTAAGTCCCAACAAGTAATCAACTCTTGGTTGGAGAAGCCTAAGTCTCACTTCTCCAAGCTGCCTAAAAAGCTAGTTAGACTCAAATTCAAGAGAGAGTACTACGATTCCATCACACTCCTCAACAGGTTGGTGGGATTGAAGAATGCAGGAGTATTCAAAAGTTGGATGTTCAATGTCATTGCTCGGATGGAGCAAGGTATAGACTACCACTTGGCAGGTGCTATAAGTGCAGTGATCATGAGAAGATGTGCAATGTCTTGCAGACCAAGACCTTCACCATGACTTCTTACTTGGTGTATGCACTTGCAAGATTTCACCCATACAAAGGATTTAGCACCAAGGGTATATTTGGCCAAGATGCAATCTATGAGGTGTATCCACAACTTCACCTGGGACGAGGAAGCTATAGGAGGGTGAATGATGCATTCACCATGTATATTACCAGGTTGTTGCAGGGTGTTGAAAATGTTAGAATTTCACACAAGGCCAAGGAGTTGATCAAGAGGTTTAGGGCCTGTTCCATTCAGTTCCCTACATTCTCTTATATAAGAATTCAAGGTTGTCAAAGGGCTCCCTACAGACTTCCAAGGTACCCAGCAGACCATATTATTTTGTTGGAAGTCACAAGGCATATTTATGAATTTGATGTGATTGTGAAGGGAGAGAAACATAAAATAGGGTTTGGAAATGACTTCCCATTGAGGATAGACACAAATGAGGTATGCCCTTCCATCCATTCAACCCATGATTCTAAGGAGGAGATGAGTACTTTTGGTCTCTCCTTCCATTCGAAGAGGGAAAGGTTTGATATCACTCATGAGGCACAAAAGAAGGATAGCAAGGAATATAGTCACAAGGACAACATTGAAGACTATTGGGATAACCTTGGCGATGAGTTTGATGTTAGAAAGAAGAAATTCTCAAGGTTGTTAGTGGACTCAGTGACGTTATATAACATAAAGGAAATTCTTGATCAGGTTGAAGAAGATGGGAATCTGATTCAGGGTAACATCTTTGAGGTTGTGAAGGACAAGCCAGTTGGAGAGATTCACTGGTTGGAAGAAGAAAAGATGGAGTTGGAGAATATTACGACTCCAGTGATCAAATATACCAAATTGTGACTTAAACATAAAATTCTAGAATTGGAGAGTGAAGGTGTGCAATGCACCTATGATTTAATGGGAGACTTGAAGTCTCATTCTGCTTCTAAGGAATCACATGAGTAGGATCTAAAAGGTAAGGCCAAGGTGGACTCTCCCTTCAAGATCAAGGTTAGGGATGTTCAAAATGAAGAGGTAGCAGATGTAGGTAAACAAAGGAATCCTATTTCCAAGAAAATAAGGAATGTTTCAAAGAGAAAGGGGGCTGAGAAAGATGAATTGGAAAAGGAAGAAGTGGATGTCACTGCTCCTTTGACCAAAAGAAAAAGACGTATGAAACTGTCATAGAAGGAAAAAGAAACTTCCAGGACTGACAAGGAAGTTGAGCCAACTATGGTAGAGGTAGAAATTTCAGGGGAGAAAACATAGGTATACATGAGGAGGTCAAGGACTTCTTCCCCAAAAGATGTTGTAACAAAAGGAGATGTTCCTGCGACTACTCCTATCATTGAACAAGAGAACATTCCCCTTCCTCAAGAGATTGACAGTGTGCCAGAAGAGCCAAAGAAGGATGAAGATCCTAAGGACTTGGGAGGAGAAGTATTTAAGGAAGGAGACCTCTACAGGGCAGAGGTAGAAATAGACAAAGTAATCTAGTCTCCCTTAGTAGCTTATGTGGATTCACCTGCCAAGGATCAGAAGGGAAAATCCCCTAAAAGGGAGGAGATACTGATCAGGATTCCTTCACCAGCATAGGACAGGGTAGAGGGGCAATCTCAGGATAAGGAGGATTCAGCTAGGGAGATCCCTAAAGAGCCAAGTATTGAGAAGGATGCACCTAGAGTTCAACAAGAACAAGATAAGCAAGATAAGGTGTAGACCGAATCCACTATTCTAGGTTGGTTGTATAGGTAAATGAAGATAAAATTGGTTATAGTGGAGGACGCTCCTCCTAATTGGGATGACCTAATGGCTAACATTGGAAAAGGAAAGACATGGAAGAAATCTAGGGTCATCTCCAGGATTGAAAGAGATGGGTCAGGCAATAGGGTGTCCCATATTGCTACTCCTGCTCCTAATAAAGATAGAGATGGGGTGATAGTAGAGGACTATCATGTGCAGACCATTGATTTAGGGCATGCTTCTATGGAGCGGGATATTGAGGAGTATGAAGGCTCTAGTGTTGTAATTTTTGGTAGATTGAGGAAGGAGGTACAAACCAGGTATGAATTGGAAAAGGAGAATGAGAGATTAAAGAGGTACTTGCAAGAGTTGATGAAACCCTTGTAGTCCATTAGCTCTTCCTCCTTTGTTGCGGGTTTCTTGCCTCAAGAAACAATCTCAAAGCTTGAAAAGATGAAGGGCACTACGCATGCCATAGTCGGTTGGTTGCAGGGGGTCTAGACCAAGGGAGATGGTTCCATCAAGGATATCTTATCAACTACAAGGGATGCCATGAGGTCAGTGGATTGGCTAAAGGTTGTGCTAACCCAGGACAAGGAGGGTGTTGATCCCTTGTTGCAGAAAGCAAGGACAATTATGGAACACACTGCATATGAACTAGTGAAGAGTGGGATTCTTCCTTTCTCAAGGGTTGAAGAGCCTTGCAAATGGTTTGAGATCTTGTAGATGAGGCAAAGGGCCTTGAAGAAGATACATAAATAGGAGAAGCAGATTGAGGACACCTTGACTAGGATTTATGACAGGTGTATCTCATTCTTTGAAATTAAGATAGGGAGAAATAATTTTCCCCAAAACATCTCAGTTTGGAACAACTAAAGAAATGGTGGAGAGATCTCTACTCTCCAATCAGTGAAGGTCCAATCATTGAACATCATCTAGATGATGCTACAACCTACATTGTAGTTGTTGACAAGTATCATAAAAAAATAGGGCGATGACATTAAGTCTCTTGAGAGGAAGATTAGGGTTTTTCCTATGCCACCTATTGCCAAATTGGATAGAGTATTGCTGGGAGTGCATGGTGAAATGGAGCATGCCAAAGACAAGGATGCGAAGTAGTTATATAGGGCTACATCGTAGTTTGTGCTTCCCATTATTCACATGCATTGGATCAATTTTTTGAGACCCCAGGCCGACTTGGATGAAATTGGTGCAAATTGCACATTTCATGTTGTATTCGAATATCTTTTGGGCTGACCTATTTAATGGCATTTATTATTGTAAACCCTTATTTGGGCCGACCTATCTTGGGGGGTTCTCTATAAATTGGGCACGATGCCTCATTTGTAAGATATATAGAGCAACATAGAGGAATAAAATAGTAAATAAGTTAGAAGATTTCATGTTTGAGAGAATTAGGGTTTATCTTCAAGCAAGTGTTGTAACAAAAGACTAGAATTGTTGCCATTTTGGATGAGTTAATATATGAAAGGATATTTTGATTAGGTATCTCTCTTGTGTTGAGTTTTATCTGGCATGGTTCTTGTTATTCTATCTTTAAAATTTCTTAAGATTATTGTTAGATGATTTGGTGATGCTTAGGGTTTCATGCTTGAAATGTTTGCAGCGGTCTCTAGTCCATACTTTTTGTAGTTAGCCTGGACTTAAAATTGTGTTTAGTTCAATTATTCATGTTTGTTCATTTCAATTGCAATAGGATCGTATTGAACGAATGTCCATGATTTGAAAATCTTTAAGACCTTAGAAGATTGCACTATTCCTATAAGATTATAGATTTATCTAGGTCAAATAGAAAGTAGTTTATGAGGGATCGGTCCATTTTGAGCATCTTATCTTTTGCATTGTCAACCTTAGGGTTAGAACTAGTCTTATAATTATCTCTGAAACCTTCATCTTTTGTTGTTTCTTTATTATCTGGGTTAAATTTAGGGTTTGAAGTATTAACTTATTGCTAGATTTGATAAATTCGAGTATAGTGTTTGCTTGTAGTAAGGTCCCTTTGTGATTACCAACATTTTCACATTATCTCTGAGTTGTTTTATTATCATTGTCAAGACTTGACATTAGAGACCTTGGGGTTATCTTTTTTCCCATATAGATTTTACTTTGAAGAGAGATAGGATATCATATTCTGTCTGAGTTGTTGTTGTGCAGAAAACACCATCAATAGATTAGTGCTAGAAGGAGGACCTTGGATAAGCAAGCTGGAGTGTTTCCTAAATTCCATTTCTCCTGAGGACCTCAGAAGAAGAACTAGATCTACTCTAGGAGAAGAGGAATTTCAAGAATTGCAGGCCCCTACTAGGTCAAGAAGGACCAGAGGAGGGGAAGAATCATCATCCACTCAGCCACTTCCATCATCTCCATCATCCTCATCCTCATCCTCATCTAGGGTAATTCCTATTCCGCAACCACAACCGGCCATAAATCAGCCATTACCACCCCCACCTCCGCCAATGGCTTTCCTTGCCAACAACCCATCTCCATTGATTTTCAATAATTACAATGTCATGCCCAAGAACCCTGAGCATTTTTGCTCTAATTTCCATACTTATGATCCCAATATCACGAGAGGAGCATTTTAGGATTTTCTAGACCTGTTTGAGGGATAGAGGAATAAATCATGAGGATGTTGCATGTAGGCTTTTCCCTTATTCCCTTAGGGAAGAGGCCTTTTATTGGTATAACCACTTACCTACTGCCTCCATCCATAATTGGAATGAACTAGAGATTCTTTTTTGTAGAAGTTTATGATTCCCATTAGTGCTAATGAGCTATACCTATAGTTTATTGGAGTTAAGAGGGAGATTAATGAGCCTATAGGATCATTCAACAATAGATTCCACTGAGCTTACACCAGACTCCAGGCACCTTATGCTAGAAATGAAGACACTTCCCTAGAGGTTTACCTTGAAGCCTTGGATAGCCTTACAGCCACCTTCCTTAAGAAAATGACTAATCCCCCAACTACTTTGCTCACTACATATGCTGAGGCTATTAAGGTCAACACGGATTTGAGGAAACATTTATCAGGACCTTTGCCATCCTTATGACCTATTACTCACCCTGGACAAGTCCAAGCTCTCAACCAGACTTTGACTAATCATGCTCCCATAATGAATCCAACACCCTCATTGCCTTTGATCCCTCATCCAGGTCCTCCAATAAATCAAGTTCAGCCTATGACCTCTTATCCTCAGTAAAGGGCTAATCAACCCATCCATCCACAACAACAAGCTAGTTTTCCTACATACAAAATTCAGAAGTTTTGAATTAGGCTACTGATTCTAGAGGAGTACCTGGATACCCTTATGGTAATGCAAATTCAGAACCACCTAATGGTCTAGAGAAGGAGTGGTTGGATGAGTTATCTGAACAAGTGAAGAAACTGAATATAGAGGTCACTTATTTAAGAAATCAGAATAGTCAACTTTAGGCTGCTCAAAAGAACATGCAATCTAATTATAGCAGGGAGAGCAAGAACTTTGATAGAGGATAGGACTTCGAAAGAGGATAGTATTTTGACAAAAATCGAATATATGATAGAAGACAAGGCTCTGGCCATAAATTTGATATAAATCAACAAGGTGGACAAGGATTTGATAGAGGGCAACCACCTAGATAGAATAGATCATGGAATACTGGATCTAATAATGGAGGGGTTCCTACTCCATTGGATCAACCGTCTACTCAAGAGAAGCCTCCAAATGGTGTATATTTGGCAGAGGCAGCTTTGTCTGGATGGTGCAGACTCCGTAAGACAAGCCAACATTCTAAGTTAGATTGCACTGAGTTTTAGACTGCTGCTTCCATTTTTTAGTATGAAGTTGAGAACAATTCCAGTAGTCAGAAAATTGTGCCCTCAAATCCCTATGATTCTCCAGTGCTGGTACTTAATCATGCACCATTCCCAAAAGGTGAGGAAAATGAACTAGAAGAAGAGTCCAATGACTTGGAGAATGAGATAGAGTAGGTGTTAAATGAAGATGAGATCTCTTAGTTATTTAATGAGGAAAATGTGAATGATAATGGTCCTTTAGATGAGGAAGAATTTTGTGTTGAAGAAATTCAGATGTTTCAACAACCTACAAAGAAACATGATTTGAGGAATGGATCTAACAGGAGTCCACAGGATGGAGGTCCTTTTACTACATCTATCCCTCCAAAAAAAATTACTACTCCACTAGATCCACAAGCTAGTAATAATCCACCTTATCCTCATATGCTAGCACAATACTTGTCAAAGGGAAACAATGTTGAAGTTTCAAAGGACATACAGGTTGGTGGCTACAAGGAAATCCATGCTGATATGAATATGGAGCAATTGGGTGAGTATGTGACTGAATAATTCAAGAAAGTAAAGGTGATTCTTTCTTCTTTTGAGTTATTAAGAGTCCTTGCTATTAGAAATGCAGTTTTGGGGTCATTCAGTTCGAATACAGTACCATAGGGAGTAACTGCCAATGAGGCTATTACCAGATCTTCTAGTTCACAGGCATCTAGAGGTCAAGTCCCACCTATAGACAAAGGGAGAGATAAATATAAGGGTCAAGTTACATAAGATGACACCCCGTTGAGTTTGTTTCAAGGCAAGATGAAAACCCATCGTTTCCTAATTTCTATTCATATCTTTGGGAAGAATCTACATAATTGTCTTTTGGATTCAGGGGCATCTACAAATGTTATGCCTTTTGGTGTTTGTAAAGCATTGGGTATTACCCCTATAGCCTCCCAAAATAAGGTCACTCAATTGGACAAAACAAAGGTAAGTTTAGTAGGAGAATTGAACATGATCCCCACGCAACTTGCATCAAATCTTAGGGTGCAATAGGTGATCAACATTCAGGTTGTTGACATTCCTGATACTTATGTTTTGATTTTGGGCCAGGATTTCACCAAGGAGTTAAATGGGTATACATTTATAGACCATTCTCACATGTAGCTACCCTGGAAGAGAGTTCCAAATCATATCAGAATTGAAAGAGAACCCTGAATGAAGTATGTAATCACTGAATACTAGAATATTTGGAATGAGGTACTGGTATCAGAGGTTAGCATGGAGAATTATGTGTTGGTTGCATCAGCCTCAGAGAATGAAGAGGTCTTTATATTGCAGGGCCCCTTAGATGAATTCATATCAGAGACCAGTGGTTTTAGAACACCAAGTGAGCAAATAGCATAAATGGATGACCAAGAGAATAGGGAGCTCAGTTTGCTGGATAAGTTTCAAGAATTCATCTAGAGATGTATGGAGAATCAAATTCCGCTAGGAGGAAGTATGAATTTTGAAGAATTATTGCTCCCCAATTGGTGTCAAGTCTACGATGCTCCTCACTCTGAGTTGGAGTGTGACTTATATCAGACTGTTGTGGAGCAGATACAAAGATGCATTAACCCAGTTCCAACTATTAGACTCAATATACAGAAGGAGTTAGATAATGATAAGGGTAAGAACCCAATGCTTCCTGGGAAGCTCCCTATTTGCAGTAAAATGAAAGATGAATTAGAACAACCAGAGCCTGATGGTTGTTGGAAATTGAGATTGGATGGATCTAAATCTAAGCAGGGTGCTGGAGCAGGATTTGAGTTGATCAATCCTAAAGGTAAAAATTATTTTTCTTCTCATAGAATCCAATTTCAATGCACTAATAATGTTGCTGAATATGAAGCTTTGATCCATGGGTTGTTAATGGCATCAAGGAAGAAAGTTAAGATATTACAAGTTTTTAAAGACTCAGAATTGGTAGTCAAGCAGGTGAGGAAACATTATTCATGCCATGATAGGAGAATGACTAATTATAGGCATAGAGTATGGGATCTCATTGAGGGATTTGATGCTTTCAATATCCAGTTGATCCCTCAAAGTAGGAATCAAGTTGCAGATTCACTGGCACAGGCTGCTAGTACATTGCAACCTTTATCACTTTCAAGATTGAAGAAGTTTATAGTTGAACTCACTCCAGTACCTTCAGTACCTAACAACGTTACTAATTTTGAGGTATTTGAAGATGATAAGAATATTTTGGATTTTATTAAAAGTTCTGATGTGTTTGCTTCTCAAGTCATTGATGAGATAGAGCCTCAAGAGGTAGAAATGGATTTGGGAGGAATCATTAACCTAAAGACCAACACTATCACCAGAGGTATGGTGTAGCTTGAACGAATTTTTCATTTGGATAAGATAAGAGATCGGGAACAAAAAGTAAAGAGGGAGTCTCTCAGCAATCAGTGTGAAACATACAATATGGGGACACTAGATGACATGGAGAATGTTTTTACTGGTAAGGTATGTACTCTAGAAGAAAGAAGAGGGATTATTGATGCCTTGCACACATATCATGATGTGATAGCCTGGAGTTATGAGGATTTGAAAACATATGATACTTCAATTATTACACACACCATTCCCTTGAAGTCAAATGTCAAACCATTCAGATAGAGAAAGAGACCAATCAATGCTCTATTAGAACCCATCATTTAGAAGGAAGTATAGAAGTTTCTTTTAGCATGAATTATATTTCTAGTAAGACATTCAACTTGGGTTGCGAATCTGGTTCCAGTAAGGAAAAAAAATGGAAAAATTAGACTGTGTGTGGACTTTAGGAATCTGAATAGAGCATCAAAAAAGGATAACTATCCAGATCCTTCATTGGATGAAGTGCTTCAAATTGTTAATGGATCTCAGATGATGTCTTTTCTGGATGGGTATTTTGTATACAACCAGGTTATGGTACAATATGAGGATAGGCACAAAACTGCCTTCACTACAAAATGCGGAACTTTTTCCTACAAAAGAATGTCATTTGGGTTGATCAATGATGAAGCTACATCACATAGAGCTATGGATATTGCTTTTAAGGAAATAATTGGTAAGTGCATCATTATTTGTATGGATGACTTGATAGATTTTTATAAGAACTGAAGTAATCATATAGCAAATTTATGTAAAGTATTCCAAAGGTGCAGAGAGTTTGGCATTTCACTTAACCCCAGGAAGTGCATTTTTGGAGTCACAGAAGGAAAATTAATAGGACATATTATCTCATAATAGGGTATTGCTATTGATCCTGAATCAATACATGCTATCTTGAATATTTTGCCTCCTGGAAAAAAGAAAGAAATGAAGTCATTCTTTGGGAAGATTAACTTTGTTAGAAAATTTATCACTGGGTTTGTAGAGATAGTGAAGCCATTGAATGCTATGTTGAAACAAGAAGCAAAAGAAGTGTGGAATGCAAAAGCTAAGGAGGTATTTACATAAATTAAGAAATCTATTACTGAATCTCTAGTGTTGGTGAGTCCATATTATGCTAATCCCTTTTACATATATCCATTCGCTTCTAATCACTCTTATGTTGGAATGTTAACCCAAAAGTTTGATCAAGGCGATGAGCATCCTATAGCCTTCATGAGTACTCCTTTAAAGGATGTAGAATTAAGATATCACAATGTCAAAAAGTAGGCCTATGCTTTGTTCAGAGCGGTAAAAAATTTCAGGCACTATATTTTGAGGAATAAGGTTTTTTTCATAGTCTCTGATCCTACAGTAAAGCTGTTGTTAATGCAGAATGAGTTAGGTGAATGAAGAGCCAAATGGATGACTATGTTACAAGAATATGATATGGAGATTCAACCCATGAAATTAGTGAGAGGACATGGAGTAACTCAGACAATGGCTGAGACAAGACCTGATCTCACAGCCCAATACTATTATCTTCAGGAGGTATCTCCAAGAGATTGCTATGATGAAATCATTTATTATTTACTGAATCAGCAATGTCCTGATCACCTTAATGCAATTTAGAGGCAAGCCTTGTGCCTAAAGAGTGGAATTTTTATGATGAAAGGAGCTATCCTGTATAAGAAGAATCATGAAGGGGTGTATTTAAGATGTCTAGGGAAATACGAAGCTACCAGAGTGATGATTGAATTCCATGAAAGATATAGCATAGGCCACAGTTCTGCATCATCCGCTGCTAATCAGATCTTGAGGGTAGGCTATCATTGGCTTGCTTTGTTCAAGGATGCACACCAACAGGTGAGGACTTGTCATATATGTCAAACTACAGAAAGTAAGGAAAAATATGCAGCCCTTTCCCTTCAGCCGGTCATAGAGGTAAAACCATTCATCTTGTGGGGAATGGACTTCATAGGTCCAATTAATCCTCCATCTTTTGTGGGCCACAGGTATATTCTCACCATGACTGATTATTTTACTAGATGGACAAAGGCTCTTGCCTATAAACAATGCACTTCAGATGTGATAATCAATTTTCTTGAGTCAAGTATTATTAATCATTTTGGTTGTCCTCTTTCTTTAGTTTGTGATAACGGTCCTGCATTTGCATCACTGAAACTTTCTAATTGGGCTTTTGATCATGGAATTGTTATTAAATTTGCATCTAATTACTACCCTCAGGGTAATGGCCTAGCTGAGTCTTCCAATAAGAATCTCTTAATAGTCATTCATAAGTTGCTAGAATAAAATCCTAAGGATTGGCACACCCAGCTTCGATTTTCTCTCTAGGCAGACCGTACTAGACAAAAGGCATCTATAGGAACCTCTCCTTATCACTTAGTATATAGTTTGGAACCTGTGTTTCTCATTCAATTGAAGATACCTACCCTACAGTTCATTAATGAATACTACAATGAGGAAGATAAGCATGCAGCCCATTTGGCTGAGTTGTTACACCTTGAAGAGAAAAGAGATGAAGCCCTAGAAAACTTTTCTAAACATCAGGGCGTAGTGAAAAGATGGTTTGATAGGAGAGCTAAGGTGAAAGCCTTTAGAATATCTTCCTTAGTTCTCTACTAGAATAAAGCCCATGACCGTAAGGGGGAGCATGGTAAATTTGAAAAACTTTGGCTTGGTCCTTACCAGATTTTAGAAATTTAGGGAGATAATGCTTTTCGCTTGAAAACCCTCATTGGTGAGGATATCCCGCTGCTTGTCAATGGGCAGTATTTGAAGCATTACTTCCAATCTTGAGTTGTTTCCATCTCATCCTCGTACATAGTTAGAGTAGGTTTTCTTTCTGCTTTGCTTTGTTTTTTTGCTTTGGTTTGAGTAGTTTTTCTTTGGTTAATTTTGCTTTCCATTTTTCATTTTGGTTTTTTCTTTTGGTTTCTTGCTTTCTTGGGGCTATTGTATCTGTGTAATGGGCTATTCACCTGGGATTATTTTGGAAGTTTCTTTTATAAACTCTAATTAGTTTTTCAGAGTCAAGTGGTGGAATTCCTTTATCTAATGTCCCTTGTACTTAGAATTAGAGTCACTTGTTTTGGATGAAATTTGGAATGTATTTGGGTCTCACACTTTCACACTAAAATTAAAAAATTTGGAATTGCATTGGGTTCCTATGTAATTTGGCCTGGTAAAAAATCTTATATTCTGCTTCAGTGCCACTGTGATCCTCATCCCTGAGTGTAAGTTTCATTACTTGCGAGGTAAAGAAAGGTTTTATGAAAAAAATTTAAAGAGAAAAGAGAAAAAAGGGAAATATTGAAAAATCAAAATAACCTTCACCTTATTAGGGGTATCTTAGTACCTCTATCAGGTCTATAGACGCCTGGCTGGCAGTAGATCTATACTTGGTTGGGTCACAGTGATAACCACGTCGAGGCTATGGATGTCTGACTGGCAGCGAGGCTCTATCTAGGTTGCTTTTGAAGTTAGAACTTTTATGTAGCTTGGTCACATTTGCTCTGGGTCCTGTTGCACCTAAGGAATAGGAAATGAATGCAAATGCACACACTTTGACCCTGGTATAGGAAAAGGTCTTCTTGCTTGTGGTTTCTAAAACTTTTTTCATAGGTGTCTTGATGTAAGGATTGAAACCATAGATTCTGGGTTCTTGATTTTTATTTGTTCTTGAAATACTCTGGAGCATTTCCCCAGCGGAGTCGTCATTTGTTGTGCAGTTTTTGCACACACGCCCCACTGAAAGTAGGGACCCTCTTTTTCACTCTTTTGGGTTTCATTTTTGGTGTCTTGGCCTTTCTATTTTGGAGTTTTTCTTGCTTGGGAATGTTCTTTGATGTTCATCTTGCTGGTTGGAATAGTCCATTTGTGATTTATATTGAAAACCTTAAGTTCTTGGCTCATTTTGGGTTTTTCACTATTTCCGGGAAAATCCGCCCTAGCCGTACTTTCCCGATTTCCTTTCGGTGCTTGGTAACAGTTGCTTTTTGTTGGAGTGTGAGGAAATCCGGCATGTCCAAATTTTTTCGAAGTCCATTTCTCTATCGGATTCTCGGATTTGGTCTAGGTTGTCTTGTCGATAACATTAATCGTGATTGCACGACTTTTTGGGCGATGTTATATTGAGTTATGGGAAGTGATTTTCCATTTGAGTTTGATTATTTTCTTTCCATTTGAGTTTGGAGTGCTTGAGCTTGAGGTGTGTTGCTGGATTGTGCATTTGGAAGTGACTTCAAGTGTTGCATTTGGATTTCTTGAGCGCCATTCATGTTTTGCTTGTGCTTGAGGTTTATTGCCAGCTTCCTTGGTCTCATTTCCTCTATTCTCATGGTATGTGAATGATTCTCTATTTTTTGATTTGGATTGATTTGTTGTATGTGCTTTCATGTTGCTCATTGCTACGTTCTTTCTTGAATGTATGTGCTATTCTTGGCCGTTTCGGGGTTCCATGTCTTGCCATTCCATTCGGGTGCTTTTCTTGGGTGTTTGCTTTGGGGTTTATCTTTCATTGTTTTCTTGGGGCTTGCTTGCATTTTCCACAAATTTTCTATCCTCACGGGAAAGCAAGTTGTGCCTGAGATATTTCATGCTTTCATGGCAGAAGGTTTAGGGTTCTTGACCTAGGGCATAGCCAATCCCTCTCGATTTACTGACAGATGAGTTTTGAATTCAGGTTTGATCCATTGGAGGTTTAGGTCAGGTCGTTGTCAAGCTCTAGGTTCTTAGTTCATGATCATTAGATCTATTTGGGTGAAGACGAGAGAAACGTAGGTGTTTATATTTTTGGTGTCCTCGCGGAATTCTGTCTCTACCGGAATTCCTTGAGTTTTCTCGTTTCCTCTTGGTTCTTCATAATTTTCTTTTATCCGGACTTTTGCTTGTCTCACGGATTTTTGCTTCCTCTGGATTTCCCCGAGGTCTATTGCCTAGTCGTTCTACCAAATTTTCTCTTTTATGGTAAAATGGTGTTTATTTCGCTAGAATCTGCACGCTTGGGATTTTCCTGAATGTTCTACACCTTCTTCATTTTCCTGATTTGTTGAAACTGTTGCTATTTTTTTAGATTTTCGTCCAAGGCAGATTTTTTCTGAAGTTTTGTGGAAATGAAGAATTTGATGATTATATAAGAATTTACTTGATAATGATGTATTTAGGTGATTAAATGAACTTATGCTAAGTGATTTCAAATCATTCCTTGTTTATATCGATTGCTTAAAATCTTGATATGGATGTTTGTATGCCTATTTTGCTTGATTCCGCCCGGTCTGGATTTCCTCAGAATTCCTTTCCAGTCTAGATTCCGCGAAGGGGGCTAAATCCCAAAATTTGGGATAGTTGATTTTTGGCACTTATTGTTTATCTTGGATCTTATTTTGTTTCCTTTACTTGTTTGCATCTAGGATCAAGACAAGTTGTTGTTGGGCATGGCAAGGGAAAGGCAATGGATCCAAGTGCTAAAGGTTCTGCTATCTCCGAGGCAGAGAAAGTAAAGATGAATATAAAGAGTAAGATTCTTGAGAGTAGATTGACTTATGTCTGGTAAGGGATTACTGATACCAATGTGGGTATGTGGGACTATGAGGATTTCAAGGCTAGAATGGCAGCACAGAGCCTCCCTTTGTTGGCCAAGAGGACATTGGAGTCAAGGTTGGCACATGTGGCTGGATTTCCCTCTACTATGCAATGTTATGAGTTGGTGCTTGAGTGTGCTAGGAATTATGATAAGGGAACACAAAGAATAATTAGTCCACAGGGAAGGGTTGTTGCAAACTTTGACCCTGTGTCCATTGCTCGAACTTTTAAAATGCCTGATAGGTCACATGTCGTGGCCTTTGATATGGATGCAACCAAGAAATACTACGAGGAGAATTTTGTTAAGTCCCAGTAGGTAATCAACTCTTGGTTGGAGAATCTTAAGTCTCACTTCTCCAAGCTACCTAAACAACTAGTTAGACTCAAATTCAAGAGAGAGTACTATGATGACATCACAATCCACAATAGGTTGGTGGGATTGAAGAATGCAGGAGTATTTGAAAGTTGGATGTTCAATGTCATTGCTCGGATGGAGCAAGGTATAGACTACCACAGGGTGGGTGCTATAAGTGAATTGAACCATGAGAAGATGTGAAATGTCTTCCAGACCAAGACCTTCACCATGAATTCTTACTTGGTGTATGCACTTGCAAGATTTCACCCATACAAAGAATTGAGCACCAGGGGTATATTTGGGTAGGATGCAATCTATGAGGTGTATCCATAGACTCACCTATGAGGAGGAATCTATAGGAGGGTGAATGATGCATTCACCATGTATATTACCAAGTTGTTGCAGTGTGCTGAACATGTTATAATTTCTGACAAGGCCAAGGAGTTGATCAAGAGGTTTGGGGCCTGGTTCATTTAGTTTCATAACTTCTCTTATATAAGAATTGACGTCGTCAAAGGGCTCCCTATAGACTTCCAAGGTACCCAACAAACCATATTATTTTGTTGGAAGTCACAAGGAAGATTTGTGACTTCGATGTGATTGTGAAGGGAGAGAAAAATAAAACAGGGTTTGGAAATGACTTCCCATTGAAGATAGGCACAAATGAGGTATACCCTTCCATATAGTCAACCCATGCTTCTGAGGAGGAGATGAGTACTTTTGGTCTCTCCTTCCATTCCAAGAGGGCAAGGTTTGATGTCACTCGTGAGGCACAACAGAAGGCTAGCAGGGAATATAGTCACAAGGACAACATTGAAGACTATTGGGCTAACCTTGGTGATGAGTTTGATGTTAGAAAGAAGAAATTCTTTAGGCTGCTAGTGGACTCGGTGAGGTTATATAACATAAAGGAAATTCCTGATCAGGTTGAAGAATATGGGAATATGATTCAGGGTCACATCTTTGAGGCTATGAAGGACAAGCAAGTTGGAGAGATTGATTGGTTGGAAGAAGAAAAGATAGAGTTGGAACAGATTATGACTCCAGTGATCAAATATACCAAATTGTGGCTTAAACATAAGATTTTAGAATTGGAGAGTGAAGGTGTGCAATGCACCTATGATTTAATGGGAGACTTGGAGTCTCATTTTGCTTCCGAGGAATCACACGAACAGGATCCTAAAGGTAAGGCCAAGGTGGACTCTCCCTTCAAGATCAAGATTAGGGATGTTCAAATTGAAGAGGTAGCAGATGTAGGTAAACAAAGGAATCCCATTGCCAAGAGAAGAAGGCATGTTTTGAATAGAAAGGGGGCTGAGAAAGATGAATTGGAAAAGGAAGAAGTGGATGTCACTGCTTCTTTGACCAAAAGAAAAAGACGTATGAAACTGTCACAGAAGGAAAAAGAAACTTCCAAGACTGACAAGGAAGTTGAGCCACCTATGGTAGAGGTTGAAAGTTCAAGGGAGAAAACATAGGTATACATGAGGAGGTCAATGACTGCTTCCATAAAATATGCTGCAACAAAAGGAGACGTTCCTGCGCCTGCTCCTATCATTGAACAAGAGAACATTCCCCTTCCTCAAGAAACTGACAGTGTGCCAGAAGAGCCAAAGAAGGATGAAGATCCTAAGGACTTGGGAGAAGAAGAATTTAAGGAAGGAGACCTCTACAAGGCAGAGGTAGAAATAGACAAAGTAATCCAGTATCCCTTGGTAGCTTATGCAGATTCACCTATAGAGGATCATGAGGGAAAATCCCCTCAAAGGGACGAGATACCGATCAGGATTCCTTTACCAGCACAGGATAGGGTAGAGGGGCAATCTCAAGATAAGGAGGATTCAGCTAGGGAGATCCCTAAAGAGCCAAGTATTGAGAAGGATGCACCTAGTGTTCAATAGGAACAGGATAAGCAAGATAAGGTGCAGACCGAATCCACTATTCCAAGTTGGCTAGATAGGGAACTGAAGAGAAAATTGGTTATAGTGGCGGACGCTCCTAATTTGGATGACTTAATGGCTAACATTGGAAAGGAAAGAAATAGAAGAAAGCTAGGGTCATCTCCAAGATTGAAAGAGATGGGTCAGGCAATAGGGTGGCCCATAGTGCTACTCCTACTCCTAATAAAGATAGAGATGGGGTGACTGCTGAGGACTATCATGTGCAGACCATTGATTTAGGGCATGCTTTTATGGAGCAGGATATTGAGGAGTAAGAAGGCTCGAGTGTTGTAATTGTTGGTAGATTGAGGAAGGAGATACAAACCAGGCATGAGTTGGAAAAGGAGAATGGGAGATTAAAGAGGTACTTGCAAGATTTGATGAAACCCTTGTAGTACATTAGCTCTTCTTCCTCTGTTGCGGGTTTCTTGCCTCAAGAAACAATCTCAGAGCTTGAAAAGATGAAGGGCACTACACATGCCACAGTCGGTTGGTTGCAGGGGGTTCGGACCAAGGGAGATGGTGCCATCAAGGAAATCTTGTCAATTGCAGGGGATGCCATGAGGTCAGTGGATTGGCTAAAGGTTGTGCTAGCACATGACAAGGAGGACGTTGATCTCTTGCTATAGAAAGCAAGGACAATTATGGAACACACTGAAGATCAACTGGTGAAGAGTGGGATTCTTCCTTTCTCAAGGGTTGCAAAGCCTTGGGAATGGTTTGAGATCTTACAGATGAGGCAAAGGGCCTTAAAGAAGATACACAAATAGGGGAAGTAGATTAGGGACACCTTGATTGGCATTTATGACAGGTGTATCTCATTCTTTGAAATCATGAGAGGGAGAAAGAAGTTCACCCCAAAACATCTCAGTTTGGAGCAACTAATGAAATGGTGGAGAGATGTCTACTCTCCAATCAGTGAAGGTCCAGTCACTGAACATCAACTAGATGATGCTACAACCTACATTGTAGTTATTGACAGGTATCTGAAAAATAGTGCTGATTGGGATGGTACAGTAAGGCAAGCAAGAGATGACATTAATTCTCTTGAGAGGAAGATCAGGTTTTTGCCTATACCACCTATTGCCAAATTGGATAGAGTCTTACTAGTAGTGCATGGTGAAATGGAGCATGCCAAATGCAAGGATGGGAAGTAGTTATATAGGTCTACATAGAAGTTTGTGCTTCCCATTATTCACATGCATTGGATCGATTTTTTGAGACCCCAAGCCGACTTGGATGAAATTGGTGCAAATTGCATATTTCATGTTGTATTCAAATATCTTTTGGGCCAACCTATTGAATGGCATTTATTATTGTAAACCCTTATTTGGGCCGACCTATCTTGTGGGGTTCTCTATAAATTAGGCATGATGCCTCATTTGTAAGATATATAGAGCAGCATAGAGGAATAGAATAGTAAAAAAAGTTAGAAGATTCCATATTTGAGTGAATTAGGGTTTATCTTCAAGCAAGTGTTGTAACACAAGACTGGTATTGTTGCCATTTTGGATGAGTTAATATAAGAAAGGATATTGTGATTTGGTATCTCTCTTGTGTTGAGTTTTATCTGGCATGGTTCTTGTTATTCTATCTTTAAAATTGCTTAAGTTTATTGTTAGATGATTTGGTGATGCTTTGGTTTTCATGCTCGAAATGTTTGGAGCAGTCTCTAGTCCATACTTTTTGCAGTTAGCTAAATTTTAGCTGATTTGTAAAGTTAGCTTGGACTTAAAATTGTGCTTAGTTCAATTATGAATGTTTGTTCATTTCAATTGCAATAGGATCGTCTTGAATGAATGTCCATGATTTGAAAATCTTTAACACCTTAGAAGATTGCACTATTCTTGTAAGATTGCAAATTTATCTAGGTCAAATAGAAAGTAGTTTATGAGGGATCGGTCCATTTTGAGCATCTTATCTTTTGCATTGTCAGCCTTAGGGTTAGAACTAGTCTTAGAATTATCTCTGAAACCTTCATATTTTGTTGTTTCTTCATTATCTGGGTTAAATTTAGGGTTTGAATTATTAACTTATTGCTAGATTTGATAAATTCAAGTCCAGTGTTTGCTTGTAGTAAGGTCCCTTTGTGATTACCAGAATTTTCACATTATCTCTAAGTTGTTTTATTTGCATTGTCAAGACCTGATATTAGAGACCTTGGGGTTATCTCTTTTCCCATAGAGATTTTCCTTTCAAGAGAGATAGGATATCATATTTTGTCTGAGTTGTACTTGTGCAGAAAACACCATCAACACACATCAATGGTTCAAATTCAAAGGGTTATTGTTCATTCATGTGAGGACTTTTTGCTCTCTGCAAGTTTTTTTCATTAATGGCGGTGTTTTTCAGTGGATCTTCTCTTGATCTCCTTGCATGCGACCGGTATCCTCCTGATAAATACAATGATGGGTTGTATGCCATTTTCCATAAACCTGGAATAATTTTTTGGTGGCAACATCAGCCACTAATAGCTTGCATGCTCGTACAAGCATTTGGGCAATTAATATTCCCTGCATCAGTTTTCTCTTTAAATTCCTATTGAATTACTCAGTATTATCATCACATTTGAGTTGGTCTACTTGCAGGTGGTAGATTTGTTTGTAGTTTCAAGGTATGCATCTTCAATGGATAAGTCTGTGGTGCGACAAAGTGCTAGAGTGGGTACGAGGAATTCGCAGCGCAAAGAGGAACAACCTATTCCTAGTGCTCCTGAAGTGATTGCCTGAGGTGTGGGTAAGCGGTCTGGGTGTTGCAATTCCCTTGTTGTGCTCTCTTCGAGCTCTGGTGGCGATGGGTCCGAGACTGACTCAGACTATCATTGCTATCTTGCGATCATGACCGAGCTCATGGGTGTCGATGAGGAGGTCCTTGTATTTTTTCCAATAACTGTAATGGCACCGTGTTGTGTTGCTAGGACTAGTGCTCGTATGGGTAAGAAAAAGAGAATGGTTTCACTTCAAACTCAAGTGAAAACTAGGAGCGATCGCTTGTATCAGGGCCATGTGTTCGCTAAGTGATTACTGATGGGTGGTGTGTGTTGCTTGTGGGTGGTGTTGTTTTGGTGGTTCATTTTTTGGATGTGGATGTGCACGTGCGTGGCATAGTCTTTTGTTTCTTTCTCCGACTGGTTACTGAGTGTAACTATTTTGATTCCTCTAATCGTTTAGTGTTACTTCTAATGATGAGGAATATTTTTTGGAAATTCAATTCGAATTTCATTTTCATTAGAATGAAATTCATTTTGAAATTAACAATGGAGCCCAATGCTTGTTGCTCTCCTATTCTATAAAGAATATTTTATAGCTCATTGTTAGGGTCATATTTTCTTGGTCCTGAGGCTTAGTACAATGTATAGTTAGTTTGTTTACTATAGGTTTTTTGAAGGTATTAACCATTATGTCTTTTCTGGGGCAGGAATATTATGAAACAAGCAAGCTCTTCATATGTAATCACAGATATTGAAGCAATAATAAAAATCTATTAGAACAATTGCTCTCCTGGTTACATGTCATGAGTTGTGAATGAGTTTATTAATGATATATTCATTTAGCTCCAATGGTATATTTGAATGTGTACTTCATTTTCCTATGTTAACTTAATGAGTTAATCAAATTGCTTGAAAATGAGTTACCTATTTGTGATGTTGTATTCAAGATTCATTAAGGAGTATTGTTTTAAAGAAACTAAAAATCTCATAGTTTAAATCATTATGGTGATACGTTCATGATATATGGGTTATGTTTTGTGTGACTCCCACCCAATGGATGAGGCACTGGGTAAGTTCTTTAGGATTCCCCTTTTTTGAAAATGCAGGGTTGTAGTTCTGAGCACAGTGGTTCAAGATCTAAAAAAAATCTAAAATATCAAACCTTATCTCTTGTGAGATGCAAATCTTATGTTAAATTTTCAGTCTCGTTGCTTTAAGATAATTGCTATTATTCTTAGGTTTTCCACAACTAGGGTAATTGCTATCTAATTGTGTTGGTGGTGAATGTATCTGTAAGAAGAAGTGTTCTTACCAAGTCATAAAATATATTTATGAAAACACTTAGGAAAACACTCCTTGGTTTCATAGAGCCAAAAGTGTAGGAGATCTCCATCTTTGACTTAATCTCATTAGTTGGCCACTAACTTTGTTAGTTCTTGAATATAGAGGTTGGCTACCTCTTAGGGAATTACAAAGCCTTAGTTGGAAAATAAAAACACCAATAGGTTAAATGATTCTTTGTCTTAGTATGGATAGAGTTGTATTACTTATATGTTTGAATAAGAGCCCAAAAATTCTTTACATCAATATATCTTATTTAAAAAAGATAATGACATTAGGAATATCCATACATTGATTCCCTAACTTCTTCCTTTTAGATATTTATTAACAAAAAATACTTTGTATAATAAGTATCTTGTATTATCATATCCTTTAAAGAGACTTATGAATCTTCAAATCTATTTAAGAAATTATTTTTGTGAATTTAGTTTTTGTAATATAAATATAATATTATTGTGCTACATAGATTCATTATAGAGGGAATTTATTTCAGATAAAAAATAAATAAATTACACATATTGGATTATACATACTATTCATTGATTTATTTTTCATTTAAATAAAAAACAATTTTTTTTTATTAAAATGGTCATGGACATTGCAAACATTAATCAAGGATATTTAAAATCCCAATTCTAAAAGTAAACATAAATTTAATTAAGAAAAAGAATGGAGGTTTAACCTTCATGAGAAAATATTCCTAATTAGAATAAACATTCATTCACCACATTTGAAGATTATCAAATGTAAATAAAATATTTTATGATTAGCAACATTTTTTCACTGTTAAAGTTCTCTTGGTTACTTCTGATTTCACAAATTTTATGATTTCACTATCAAATTATAATAAGAGTCTAGAGGTCATCCTTAAAAAGGACCTAGATAGGGGAAGTATTTCCTATACTAGACTATTATGATAGAAATGTAAAGATATTATGATAAAAAAAAAATTAACACAATAATTTACAATCACATAGGTCTACACATCACATTAAAATATATTTTGATTGGAAAATGAATCCTAGATCCCTAAAATCAAATATTTTCCAAAAAAAATAGGAATCCAGATCAACAAGAATATGAGATTGACTTACAACCTAAAAGATGAATCAATCAACCCTAGATACAGATTCTTTGGATAAGAGTTTTGGGATTTTTGATGTAATGTAATGATGTAACTATGTAAAATATGAAAATGCAGTGTTCTCTTATGAATTACAGTGACAAACTAGAAATAGGGAGACAATTTTTTGTTCTAAAAATGAGGAGAGTAGACACAAATACACTTGTCATGTAAATTTGAGCTGACATTTTCTGCTCTAGGGCACCTTGCATCCTAGACTAAAATCTTAATTCTAAGAATTGTTTTTGTAGTCCTATGTTGCTTGGTTTGTAGCTCTTGTATTCTATATTTTGTTTTCGGATCTTCATTCCTTATTGAGATAATGCAAATTTAGTGACTTGATGACTTGTAGGGTTTAAATGCACGAATGATAAAATTTTCTTCAATCTTCATCTAACTCACTTCAAATTTGTAACTTACATATATTGGATTTTTGATTTTTTTGATTTTTTTTATTCTCTTTAGCGATTATATCTCCTACCTTGCATTTTTGACACCTGATCTTCTTGTTATAGCTTTGACAAAGATGATTTTGATAGGCTTGAATATGGTTAAGTGCTTAAAGATGTCTATAGACATGTAAAATTGACATGACACCTATGACACACCCCAAAAAATACCAAATAGAATCAAACAATGCTGAACAACATCAAAAAACATTGAATAGCCTCAAACAACATCAAACAATATCAAACAACATCTAATAACATCTTGGAATGACTTAGAATCATCTGATAACATCACAAAATGACTCAAAATTATCCCATAACATCTAAGAATTATCCTATAACATCTCAAAATCATCCTATAACATCTCAGAATGACTCAAAATCATATCGCAACATCGCATAATGACTCGGAATCATCCTGTAACATCTTAGAATGACTCAAAATCATCTCGTAACATCTTGAAATGACTTAGATTTTTCATGAAACATATCATAATATCTCAGAATCACCTCAGCACATCTCTGAATCATCCTATAATGTCTCAGATCATCTCAAAATCATATCGCAATGTTCACGTCGTACCACATCAAAATGACATCAAAAACCCTAATTCCTCTATTAATTGAATAATACAACATTATTTAATTAATTCACTTTTTCATCATTTTAGACAAATTAAATAAATTTCATTTATTTAATAAAGTCCTAAAAAACCCTAACTCCTCTATTGATTAAATAAAACAACATTATTTGATTAATTCACGTTTCATCATTTCCACCAATTAAATAAATCATATTTATTTAATAAATTCCTATTCTTAATTTATTTTATCCTAATTGATTAAATAATTCTTATTATTTAATTACATCACTAAATCACCTTATTCCCCTAAGTGGATTAAATTATTAAATAATAATTTAATTACAACACTTTCCCTCCAAAATTTGAATAATTAAATTAAACTATTCAAATCAAACTAATGTAGCTTTGTTTGTAAAATTCAAACTTGATTTACACGTTCAACTCCAAAAAGGAATTAATTAATTAAATCAATTAATTTATATTCCTCACCCACTTTCTAATTGAGAAAATTACAATTGCTAACTGGGCAATCTAATATGTTAACTAGTCAATCCAAATTTTTAATTGAATAATCTATTTTGTTAACTAATCAATCACAATTCCCAACTAAGCCATCAATTTCCTAACTAAGCCATCACATTCTTAACTACTCAATCTAAATATGTTAACTAATCAATCATATCTCTTACTAGCCAATCTATTTATCAATCATCAAAATTGTGCAATCAACTTTGCTTAATTTTCTCATGTCTAATTCCTCTTAACACACTCTGACTATTGATTTAGATATTCTTCAAAACAATCTTGATCATCCATTTCAAATCGCATATTCTATATAACAAACCCCTTTCCTCAGAAATAAGGATCGGAGAATCAACATACATTGAGCAAAAAAGTGTTGTCAAGAACACAATTGATAGAGCTTCACCATTTTCTTCGATCAACCAACCTAAAATAGTCATGCATCAAGATTTTGCACACGAACTTTGGAGGCTTTGTGGTGATAAGAACAACCCAACATTAGGAGAATACACTCCACAACAAGATGGTAAGACTATGTTATTCATGCTCAATTTTTTATGTAGTCATAGATTCATTTGTGCATGTTATAATAACTTATTTTCATTTTGTATGTGTAGGTTTAGATCTTAGATTAATATGTTAATCTTAGCTTAGATTCTTAGATTAGCATGCTTTGATTCATATTTTGGTCTAAATTCTCCCCCTCACACATTCTGGTATGCTTGGTGGAACACTTGTCCCCTCTAACATTTTTTAAGTCGTTTTTGAAGTTGCGGGTCCGGGAAATGTATTTGATAGATTTTTCACGTGCTTTCCCTAAAAACCTGTGTGCTTGTCTATTAAGAAAACTGTACTATTGTCTGGAACTTGCACTATTGTGTGTCAAGAAAAATATTCTATTATCTAAGAACAAAAATATTGTCATGGGAATGGCACTATTATCCAAAACATGTACGTTTGTTTCTTGAAAGACTTAGCATTTGTTGTCTAGTTTGAGCATTTGTTTCTGCAACTTAGCAGTTGTATTTTTTTATGTGCATTTGCATCTTTTTTTCTAAGCAGTTGTTCTGACAGACAAATGCACGGATCCTGCACTATATTGTAATAGGATTTTTCACTAATTTTTTTTTTTTTTTGATGTGTAAACAAGTATTGACAGATCTGATGTAGGATTCAAGGAATGTTAATTAACATGTTTGTTGTAGGGAAGACGACCGGTCCTAGTTTTTAATTTATATTTAATTAACTTAGGAATCTTAGTTTGGTGCTCTAAAAATGAACAATAACAAAATCTTTTTTTACTTGGTGTTTTAAAAATGAACCAATTTCTTGTTTTCTTAACTTAGGAATTTGGATTTGGTGCTCTTAAAAAGAACAAAAAAAAAAGAACTTGAATTTTGGGATCTAAAAATGAACCAATTTCAATTTTCTTAACTTAGGAACTTTAAATTTGGTGCATAAAAAGAGCACAAATGATTTCCATTTGTTGATGCATGAACGATTTTTATTTGTTGACCAATTAGAGACAAGGATTGCTTTCTTAGAAACACCCAAATTTGGATCTTAAAATGAACAATTTATTTCATTTGTATTGCACCATTGAAATTTTTGAATGATATCTTGAATACTTCCTATTGGTGCAAATAAAAAGAACAATTTTTTTATATTATTCACATATTTATGGGGATAGCACCACTCGAGGTGTTTAAAATGAATCAATTTTCTATGGATTGTTAATTACACATTCATTGATTAGCAAAGCTAAAGTGTTTTATCTTCTCCCCTTGCATCTTTTGGTGATCTTGGGTGAGCAAAAGAAATTTTTTGAGCATTGCACTTTATTTTTAAGTTGGCTTTCCTTGAGATACATCCCACATTGGAGAACTCATTGCAAGGTCTCGAAGCACATTTACTAGCAGGATATATTAAAGTTTGTGAAATCGTAAGAAAGTAGGTTCAAGCCATGTTGACAATAGACTGCACCTAATCACATGCCTTAAATGGAATGGGAATTATTAAAGAGCCTTAAGTGGCCAATAGGCAAGTGTCAAATTTCTACGTTCACAGTTACCACTAAGAACCAAATTTTTTTAGAGGACACCCTATTATCCAAAACCATTCTCTAAAAGTCGTGCATCAGAATTTACTTCCAAGAAGTTACTTAAAATTTCCGACTACAAGCCCGCGCCATAAGTTGCATGTAAAATCATCTCTTCAGAGCATGAGGCAAGCCTACTTAAGATAATTTTGTCTATCCCCTATGGTTGTAATTACTGGTTTATGTTAAACTTGGCCCATTACATTCAAAACAATTTGACATCAAATTCTATGATTGATTTAGAGGAAAAATAACACATTCAAAACAAACACTGAATGAAATTGTTGAACCACAAACCCTTTGATTTAGTGCATACTTGTGAAAGAAGCCTTATGTTTTCACCTCTTTGAAAGGATCTTTCCTTAAAGGTTTACAAACATTTTGGCTTTGATTGTAGGGTACATTAATGAAAGTAAACATTTGGGAACTATGGCTTGGGTGTTGTGATTTCACAACCTAAGTTATAGGCATGAAGGTCACATAATTCCATGCTTGGTGAGTTAGTCTATGTTTTTTTATCACTTTCCACACTTCAAACATGTAGAAAAAGTTGAGAGAGATTTGTTTATAAGATCATTTTTTGAACCAAAACAATTGGAAAGCTAGAAGATCAGATAGTCCCACATCCATTATTCCATCCTACCTATTTGAAATTAACATAAAGAAAACCATAAAGATCATTCCTCCACTCAAACATCTATGATTTCAATAGTTACTTGGGACTTGTAGATAGTACAAGTAATCTTTCCCACAATATATCCTCTAGACAACGAAGTGGAATATATACCTTAGTTCTTCAACATTTTGATTTCTAAAAAGTAGTATCATTCCAAAACAACACTCAAACCCTAGGGTCTTGAGCTTCACAACAAACATCCCATAAGAACATCAAACTTTATGACCATTTGGTGACCAAACACCCTAGTTCAACAACCAAATCTTGTAGCACTGATCCTTCAACCTAGTCTCACATATATCAAAGGTGAACAAACTGACATCATAAGTAGCTTGATAACTTTCATTTTCCAAAAGAATGAAACACCCCGCTAGTTTCTCATCACATGATTATCCTAAACGAGGAAGAATAAAAAGTTGACATAGCAACAAAGAGACCCATATTACCACCACCCACATGGCAATAAACATCCCCTTCATGATCTCATGGAAGGTTAAGATCCCTAAGGTAAATTCCATAGGTTATCATTTAAGACTTAGGCATCTTAGTCCAAAAGCTCTCAAGAAACACTTGTGGGAACTTCACAAAACCAAAACTAGGTTGGTATATAACTTCTAAAAATGGGCTTCAAGGGACAATTTGAACTTGTATTCCTTCTAATATTGTTAGATTCTAGGTTTGCTCCAACAATTCTAGTATCTTACATAATTTGTAGGACAACATCAGATCTTTAGGATTTGGGTCACCTAGAAAGTACACCACTCTCCCATAGGAGACCCATGTTGTTTATTACAACCATGAGATCCCTAAGGTAAAGTCTACATGACATCATTTCAGACTTAGGCATATTAGTCCAAAATCTCTCAAGAAACACTTGTGGGAACTTCATGAAACTAGAACTAGGTTGGTATATAACCTCTACATATGGGCTTCGAGAGACAATCTGAACCTGTATTCCTTATACTATTATTTGATTTTGGGTATGTTCCAACAATTCCAGTATCTTACATAATTTGTAGGATAACATTGGATCTTTAAAATTTGAGTCACCTAGAGAGTACACCACTCTCCCATAGGAGACCCAAGTTGTTTATGACAACCACAAGATCACAACATAGAAAAAAATTGAAGCCAACAAAAATACCACTAGTATCCCACCAATAAATTCCATGAATGGTGAGAGTATCCCTTGAGGGTATAGGCCAGTGACCTTGAAACTCCCTAGAAGAGACAAATATACATACACACTTTCACTGAGGAAGAAATAAGCCACAAACAAAAGGAGGTAATGGAAAAAACTAACTAGGATCCAAACAAAGTAGTTATAGAGAAGGTAAGTGGTGAAGAAGAGATAAATGAGGAAGAACTGTTTGAACATTCTAACAACCCCAAGGTCCTCAAATTAATGGACAAGTTGATAAGAAAGGACCCAAAATCCCATTCCTTCAAGTTAGCACAAAGCGGTGCTAAATTACTCATGGAATTCAAGTAGAAGCTCTCAAAGACCCTAATCTTATTCCCTTAGGGGATAACTCAGTTGTGAGACAAATAGCCCAACCTCCAAAGATGCTAAATATGCCACCCATGTTCTCACACAACAACGATCAACCCAAAGAGAACCCCTTGTTTAGAAAACCAACTCAGGTTGAACAAGAAGCAGTTGCACAAATGTACCAAGGGGGTCCATCTCAATACGAACCTCAAAATAACAATCCACCTCTTGGACAATGTATACCTCAAAATACATGAAATGTCAACCCTTCCCAGAACAATCGATACCATCAACAAGGTGGAACAAAAGGCCCCCTCTGAATAATCAATACCATCAATAGGGTGGAACACATGGCCCCCCTTTGAGAAATCAATACCATCAACAGGGTGGAACACAAGGCCCCCCTCCAAAAATTTAGTACCTTCAACAATGTAGACTACAGGGGCCCTTTTTGAACCAGCAATACTATCAACAAGATGTCTCACTAACACATCAATAGGGTAACCTTCAGTTTAGTCCTACCTAGTAGGGTGTGCCACATAGCACCCTAATTCAGTCATCCCAAAAATAAGGTGTCCCACCAACTCATCATCAAGGTAACCTTCATTTTAGTCCTACCCACTAGGGTGTGCCACAAAGGACCCTAATTAAGTCATTCTAACAACAAGGTGTCCTGCCAACACATCATTAGGGTAACCTTCATTTTAGTCCTACCAAGCAGGGAGTTCCTTAGAGCGCCCTAATTCAGTCATCCCAAAAACAAGGTACCCCATCAATGCATCACCATTGAAACCTTCAATTTAGTCGTACCGAACAAGGTGTGCCACAAAGTGCCCTTCTTCAGTCATCCTATCAACAAGGTCACCAAAAAATGCATCATTAGGGAATCCTTCTGTGTGTTCCACCCCAAAAACAAAGATTTAACCCTCCTTATGCACAACAAGAAATTAACCCTCTTTATATCCCATATGGCTATCAAGGTCCTATACATTCACAATACCCGATCTATGACCAAAACCTAGTAGGACATCGATGTTATTACATGCAGGGTTCACAAACACATGTACCAAAAATGGAGATGGAACTAAGGTTAGATGTTGTCACCCAAGAAATAGAAAATAATTAAATAGGCAAAAAAAAAAAAGATACACTCTGTAGGAAATTTTTCCATTCCCATTTGATCGTTCCATCATGACACTACCCTCTCCAAAAAACTTTGAGATACCCAGATTTGAAAGAAAGTAAAGAGTAGGAGACCCAATAGATCATGTATGAGACTTCTTGGTATCATGTATGGAGGTACAAAATAATGATTCCTATCTCATGAGGCTCTTCCCACATAGCCTTAAGGTCATGCTATGGAGTGGTTCACCCATCTACAACCCGAAATCAGAAATTTTGATGAACTATCTAGCAAATTTATAAATCACTTCTCATTTAATATAGAACAAGATGCAACGATCACAATTCTATCCACAATCAAACAAAACCTAGGAGATTCCTTCACCTCCTACCTACAGAGATGGAGACACAAAGCAATTCAGTGCAAGTGGCCCATTCTAGACAAGGAGTTGGTGAATATTTTCATCACAAATGTCCTACCTAAAATAAAATACCAACTCACTATGCTATGTCCTATAGAATATGAAGAAAAAATAAAAATGGGACTAAATATTGAGAGAGCCCTCATAGCAAGAGGAACCTTAAGAATAAACATCTCTAAAGATAGTCCCTCTAGTTCAAATCATAAACCCAAAGTTTGGGCTAAAAACAAGAACATTACAAACGATGGAGTGGTAGATGCTAGAGTACTATGGAACACACAAAAAATAAATCAAAACAAACCATAGGTGGCACAAACAAGTCATGATCCAGATTTAGACCTCATGCCAATATGGTCAACACACAAGAGAGCTAGTCAAATTAGCAAAGACATATTAAGCTCCCTATGAAATTCTTGATCACATTAAGATAAGAAAATATGATAGTAAGCACACAAAGAAAGCATACAAGCATGTAAACCTATCTAAAATGGACCAAACCTCAATCCCATAGGGGGATTGGCGCTCCGTTGATGTGAAAAGAGAGCCCTTTCCCAATCCCTTGTGATAAGCTTCAGATATTTTGATGAAGATGTTGCAAGATGAATGTGTGTATAGAAAAGATGCTAAAATTGTGGGTGAAAATGAAGTATATTTCCATGAATTTATAGATTCAAAAGTTGAAGATTGAAGGATTTGGATGAATGTGGGACAAAAGACCAACCAATGAGAGAAGGACACTTGTCCACATGTGATTGGAGGAGGAATGAACACATTTTGGAGATTGTAAAAGTAAATGAAATTAGCTGAGTTTGAAATTTAAAAAAAAGCTTTAAATGCATATGGTTGAGAGATTTTGGGTGGAAATTTGTTTGGACAAAAAAGTCAACAAATGGAGTCAACGAGGGAATATTCCTTGGGAATATGCCTTTTGAGGGAAAATAAATATAATTAGATAATGATTAAAATGAATTTCATGTGCAAGTGGGTGGATTATTCAAGAGTTTAGGTTTGACCTAGGTTGAGTCAAAACCTAGAGGATGAGTGATTATGATTAGAGGTTAATTAATTCAAATTAATTAATTTGGAGGATTTGAGGGGTTTTGATATTTGATTTAAATCATTTTGATTTATTGAATCAAATAGGAAGAACTTAAGGATTTAATTAAATAATTTGATTTATTTAATCAAGTATGATGAATATTAGTGAATTAATCAAATAATTAAATAAATTGATTTATTTGATTAATAGAGGAAATGATGTCAATTGAAGCAGAATTAGATGCATGATGTTAGTTAGGATTATTTTCATGTCTACACAAGCTATGGTCCCAACAACACACAAAGAAACCAAATAACCTATCCCAAGAAAAATTAGGTTGTAAACCAACACACAAATTAGGGAGGGAAATAGAGGCAATATGATCAACTTGGGAGGTAGTTTACTATATTAAGTGAGTCACATGAAAGAGTTATGTACAAACTAGTACAATAGAACCTCATTAAAACAAATGAATGCCCAAATTATGAGGAACCTAGCTTTTAGACACCATGGTACAATGAAAAGTACTCGTGTGATTTCCATATGATCAAAGGACATACGACTAACAATTGCATGTGCCTCAAACATATTATTCAAGACTTAATAGACAAAGGGGAAGTAGACGTTGATCATCAGCTCGAAAATAAGGACCTACAAATATACTCAAACCCAATCCCAAACCACACTAAGAGGAATGATAAAGAAAGGGACAAGAGTACCATAATGATAATTACACATATAGTGACATATTTCTAGGAACCCTCTCACAAGTTGATGAAAATAGGGAAAACATAGTACTGATACAAGGAGGAGACAACAATTGCAACATAACTACCTATTGTGGAAGACCTACAATACAAGGAGTATCTCCCAAACCCACAATCAAGTCACCAAGTGACTACAACATTGTGGAATAGTTAAAGAAGACACCCACCCTCATTTCAATATTGGAATTGGGTATGTGCAAGATCATCATGGAAAAAATAGGCCCTTAAGTGGTGATGAAAATTCAAAAAATCAGAGTTAGACAACTTGACGTAAAAATTTGAATAAGTTTTCTATATTATTTAAAAAATATGTAAGAATAGAATATGTATAAAATTGAATGTAGTTTCTAAACTACTAGGTTTATTTAAAAAAAATTATAATCTATTTGGTGAAAATTTAAAATTTCAATGCAGTAGTACTTAAATTTCAGGGAAAAAATAAGAAGTAGGTGTCTGTTTGACCACCCTAACCACAATAAAATGATAATATTTTTTTATAAGATTTTAGACATAAGTAGAGGACTCATGTCCCGATTTGATGCATATTTTTTTGTAATTCTTTTCCAAGTAAATAATTAATTATGATTTTTTTATTACAACTTTTAAAAAATATAAAAAATCTATATGGCTAACCACCTTAACTTGGTCAAAACTTCATGAAATTAATTTTTTTTAATCCTATAGTATGTGAAGCATAGAATGTGACACATATTTCAAATTGAAAAAATGTGATACCATTTGAAAGCTATAGATTTTTTTCAATCGGCCTATCAATCATGACTTTAGTCATAATTCAAATAAAAAATGTATAATAATTATTTACTAAATACAAAGTAAAGCATAATTTATATTGGTGGAAAGCTAAGAATCTCTTTTAAAAACCTTTTTCATTTCATCAATTTTGGGTAAAAAAAAAGTTATCAGCCACATGGTCCATCAGATCACTTACATATCACCACTTTTTGGCCCATCATGATCCTGCACATACGCAATTGTTAAAATTGTTACCCGCACATAGGGAGATATTGGAAAAATCCTTGAAAATGTCAGTCCCTAATGACCTCAATCCTAGTCAGTTCCAAGCCATGGTTGGAAAAAACACTACAAGTAATCACTTAGTCTTTTTAGAGAAAGATTTACCACAAAGAACATTCCACAATCAAGCTCTATATATAGAAGTTAGTGTTCATAAGACCATGGTCATCAAAAGAGTATTGATAGATAATGGTGTAGGTTTAAACATCTGTACCTTAAAATTCATAAAATTGTTGGGGAATTCTAATGACGTGATTGAAAAAGGTAAGAGTATCACCATAAGGTCTTATGATGACTTGGAGAGAAATTCTAAAGGAACAGTTAGGTTGTCGATGTAGATAGGACCAACTCTAATAGAAACTACTTGTTAAGTATTGGATCTTAAGTTTCCATACAACCTACTCCTGGGAAACCCTTGGATCCACATATTACAAGTAGTCCCTTCCACTTTCCATCAATGCTTGAAGTCCCCCCTTGAAGGAAAGGAAGTAACACTATATTTCAATCCTAAACCTTTCCATTTTTGTGCAAAGTTGGAGGAGAAATGGGTATGTGTAGGATCATCATGGAAAAATAGGCCCTTAAGTGGCAATAAAATTCAGAAAATCAGAGTTAGGCAACTTGACGTAAAAATTTGAATAAGTTATCTATGTTATTTCAAAAATATGTAACAATAGAATCTATAGTAAATTAAATGTAGTTTCTAAAATACTAGGTTTATTTAAAAAAAATAAAATCTATTTGGTGAAAATTTGAAATTTCAATGCAGTAGTACTTAAATTTCAGGGAAAAAATAAGAAGTAGGTGTCTGTTTGATAACCCTAACCACAATAAAATGATAATATTTTAGATATAAGTAGGGGACTCAAGTCCCGATGTGATGCATATTTTTTTGTAATTTTTTTCCAAGTAAATAATTAATTATGAATTTTTTATTACAACTTTTAAAAAATATTAAAACTCGTATGTCTGACCACCTTAACTTGGTCAAAAATTCATGAAATTGAATTCTTTTTTTTTAATCCTATAGTATGTGAAGCATAGAATGTGACACATGTTTTGGATTCAAAAAATGTGATATTGTTTGAAAGCTATAGATTTTTTTCAATCAGCCTATCAATCAAGACTTTAGTTGTAATTCAAATAGAAAATGAATAATAAATATTTATTAAATTCAAAGTAAAGAATAATTTATATTGGTGGAAATATGAGAATCTCCTTTAAAAACCCTTTTCATTTCATCAATTTTGGGTAAAAAAAAGTCGTCAGCCACATGGGCCATCATATCACTTAGATATCACCACTTTCTGGCCCATCAGGATCCAGCACATACCCAAATACAACAAAATCCAACATGTGCCTAGAAATGATATAGCCTTCAATTCATTTTCAAATGTTGACCCTTCCATGCTTCCATCAATCTCCACCAAGAACACATCGAGTGAGCAACCGAAAACAAAAGCCAAGATTCAAGTACTTGACAAGGGTAATGGGAACCACCATTTTAACCAAGCATTTTGCTTCGACATGCTTCCACCAACACACAAAGTATATGGAGGTCCAAAAGAGAGCAAGATAGTACAATTGATATCCAAACCCACTATTTTCACTAGATGGGGAGATATGAAAGATGAAGAAATATTTGAGGAAGGCCTTTCATCTATGATCTACAAGGAGGACCAAATAGAACCCAAAAAGCCACAACCCATTTTAATTGATCCTAACACTAGAGGTTATCAATTAGTCAAGAAAATAGGATGCAATGGAACAAGTAGCCTTGATCTACACAAAAAAGGCCGATCAGAGCCTATCATAGTGGAACGAAGGCAGAATACTATTAGGCTAGGTTATAAACCAAAAGATGTGGTCATTCCAAAAACTAGATGAACCTCTTGAAAGAAACAAGAAACTTCTGCTAGTGTTAAGGCAATGGATATCACCACCTCATGGACAATGAACTACCCGTTGAAGACTTATTCAACAACTTTAAAATTGATAGATTCCCTCTCTAGTACATGGAAAGCATTCCCAACATCTATTACCATCCTGAAATAGACTCTAATGAATATGATTGTGATTCTCCTTCCTTCATCATAGGATATGATTCCCTTGACTCTAGTGATGATGACCTAGATACCTAGTGGGAAAAATACACCAAATCCATATTTACCCTTTCACCTACTTCGATAAGCTTTGCAGACCAAGATGATAGTCTCCTACTTCGTTACCCACAACTCATAGATTGGGATCAACAACAACATTAACCTATTCTAGATCAGCTCCAGAATGATGAGGCAATCACAGATTTCATGGGACTTTGAACATACATACCAATAGGAGATCACAAAGTAGGGTTCATCATAGAACTAGAACAAGAGGCATACTTTGGGGGAGATATTGAATCTTCCAATCACAAAAATGAAAGAAAAAATATAAAGATATGATCCCCTAGGGAAAACCACATTGTGGCTCTATCGGATCCAAAAAAGAGAAAAATAAAGGATGCATCCAAAGGTGAGAACCTCTAAGAGGCACCTGAGGATGGAGAATTCAATCTCCCCATATCAGAATATCAAGAAATATCAACACTCATTGTAGAAGAAACAAAATCCATAAATGGTATAGTAGAGGACACAAAGATAACATACCATGCAGCATCACTTGATCTTGAGGAGAAATAAAATTTCACAGCGTTCATTAATGAGAGAAAGGTAAACTTTTCCTAGACCTATGCTGACATGCCTAGGCTAGATCCAACATTAGTGGTGCATCATCTAGTTTTCATCCCTAGAGAAAAGCCTATCAAGCAGAAACTCAAAAAAATGCATCCCCAGATAGCATTATTGGTAAAGGTAGAACTAAAGAAGCTACTAGATGTGGGTTTCATCAAACCCATTGACTATCCAAAATTAATATCAAACCTAGTACTATTGTCCAAACCTACTAGGGGCATACTAATATGTACAGACTTCAGAGACTTGAATAGATCTTGTCCAAAAGATGACTTTTCATTGCTAATCATTGACATGATTGTAGATCTAATAGAAGGGCATGCGATGTTGTCCTTGACTGATGGTTGCTCTGGATACAACCAGATAAAGATCTCTCTAAATGACCAACACAAAGAAACATTCACTTATGCTTGGGGAAGTTTCTATTGGAATGCAATGCCTTTTGGTCTAAATAATGAAGGAGCAACCTATCAAAGAGTGATGACAACCATATTATATGACATGCTACACACAATCATGGAGGACTATGTGGATGACATCCTAACAAAGTCAATCAAAAGGGTAGATCACTTGATAAACCTAGCAAGGGTATTTGATCGATTGGAACAATATAATCTGATGCCCAACCCTAAGAAATGTGTGTTCAAAGTAACATCTAGAACACTATTAGGGTATATAGTTTTAAAAAGGGGGATAGAGGTGGATCCTACCAAGTTAAAAGCTATAATATAGATGCCTCCTCCAAAGAAACTCAAATAGTTGAGGAGCCTACAAGGAGAGCTACAATCAATCAAGTGATTTATTGCACAACTAGCAGATAAGTGCCACCCTTTCACTCATCTCATACATAAAGACACCACCTTCAAATGGCATGGGAGATGTGACCAAGCATTCCATAAATTCAAGGAGTATCTACTTACTCCTCCTGTACTCATGCCACTAGTTCTAGAAAAGGAGAAGGTACTTTTTGTGTATACCACACAAGTAGCATTGGGAGCTTTCTTAACACAACTAGATGATAACAATGAAAAATGGCCAGTCTACTATATTAGTAGAACACTAGTGGGCTATTAACTAAACTACTCAACCATGTAAATAGCCTATCTCTCAATTGTGTTTTGAACACAAAATTTTATACATTACATCTTAAATAGAAAAGTGAAACTTATTTCAAAGGTGCACCCACTTAAATATTTACTAGAAAAAGTAGCCTTAACAGGTCGAGTAGCCAAATGGGTCATGATCCTGAGTGAATTTGATATAGAATACATAGAAATTAGAGTTATAAAGGAAAAATTCATAGCATACCAACTATCCGAAGCACCCATAGATGATCATAAACCTCTCACAATGGATTTTCTAGATGAGAGTGGCTTGATGACAGAACAAATAGGCCAATGGACACTATACTTTGGAAGGCCCCATACTCAACATGGTTCTACAACATGTATTTATTTTTCACACCACATGTACTTAGTACACCCAAGGCCTACATGATTGTATTCCCCTACACAAACAACATCTCAGAGTATGAAGATCTTATCACAAGACTCAAAATGGTGATCAAATGGAGAATAAAAGAGCTACATGTCTTTGGAGACTCTCAGCTAGTAATCAGATAGGTGAATGATGAATACCAAACAAAAGATGACAAATTTCTACCATAAAAAAGGATGGTGGACAACTTCAAGGAGTAATTCATCAAAATAAACTTTGAACAAGTTCCTTGGATTAATAACAAAGCTACTGATGGAATGGAAATGATAGGCTCACTACTTGATATTCCTCAGAATGTACCTAAATATGAATTCCTCATGGAACAACTATTGGTGCTATTATTCGACATACCAAAATTAGAAATGGTGTGTTGTTGGTCCTAACTCCTAGTGGTACCAAGATACTTTTGACTATATCTAGAATGGTATCATACCACTTGACTTAACGACTACCTAGAAAAAAACCTTCACCCATAGAACCTCTTGTTTTATGATCTTAGGAGAAACCCTATACCATCGTAGCCTAGATGGTATGTTATAGTGGTTCTTTAATGTAGAAGAAGTACAAATGGCCTTACAAGATGTGCCCAAAGGTATTTTTGGATCCCACTCTAGCGAACCTAACTTAGTCCAGAAGGTACTCGTAGCAGGGTACTATTGGCCTTCCATGGAGCAAGACTACATACAACATTCTAGAAGGTGTCAAGAATGTCAACAACACAGTGATCTAGTTCATACACCAACACACGAGTTGAGAGCCATCATAACACCATGGCCTATTTCACAATGGGGATTAGACTTGGTACATAATATATCACCTGATTCATCCAATGAGCATAAATTCATTATTATCACAACAAAATACTTCAGTAAATGGATAAAATCATCCATTCCATTGACCTATATCACTGGTAAATAGATATCAAAATTCATTTTGAATTATCTCATTTGTAGGTATGGAATCCCACAGACAATTGTAATAGACAATGGTACCCCATTCAAAAATCAAGATGTCTAGGAACTCTTTTCCAAATTCACTATTCAACATAGATTTTCTATTCCCTACTATCCTCAAGGAAAGGGTCAGGCAAAGGCATCCAAAAAATCAATCTTGAAAATATTGAAAAAGGCTATCAATGATGTTGGTCGTGATTGGAATTTGCAGCTAAATACAACCTTATGGGCTTATCGAACCAACATTCACATACCTACTGGTGCCACAACTTTTTCCTTGGTCTACAAATTAGAAGTAGTATTACCTATCAAGTTTTAAATCCCCTCATTGTGAGTCTCATTAAAAGGCATGGTAAGCAATGAAGACTACAAGGTATCTAGACTAAATGAATTAGAGCTCCTAGATGAAAGGAATTTGAGAAAATTAAACCATCTAAAAGTTTATTAGAATCGACTCAAAAAAATCTATGACAAGAGAGTCAAAGATAGAAACTTTCACATTGGTGACTAAGTCCTCAAGGAGAATCAAAAGATACAACTAAATCAAGACGGCAAGGGAAAATTTGAACCTAACTGGTTAGGTCCATTCATCATAACAACAATTTATGGCTTTGGGGCATATCAATTGGATAATATTGATGGAGAACCTTTAGCCAAACCACTAAAAAACAACCACCTCAAAAATTTCTATACATAAAATGCATTAGAATACCATAGGCAAAAGGGTTAAAATTTTAAAAAAAATACAAAAAAGAGATAAAAATACAAAAGAAAATCAAAAAGAAAGAAAAATAGTAAGGAGAAATAAAATGTTCTTTGAGTGAAAACCACTATGTGGCACTCCTAGAATAGGTACCATAATGAAAACCTAGCAAATAGGCACTATGTGTGAATAAAACATGCACCATTATCTATCAGCACTTTTTCATAGCATCCACCCATCCATTTCATAAATCGTGTATCCAACCATGGCTTGTCACTGATTAATGTAATTCATTCTATTGGGGGAAAATTCTCAAATCTTGTCATGAATTAGATCTTGTAGCATTTGATCATGATCATAAAACAACAAAAGTAAAAAAACTTACTAGAAAATAACCAAAATTGAAAATATGTGAAAAATATCAAAGACAAAACATCGTTGGGTTATTCCTTCACTCAAAATATCTAAGATATCAAAATTTTCTTGAACCTCACTGCTAGTTCAAGTGAATTTCCCATAACATATCATCTAGACATAAATGGGATATCAAACCAAGCTATCAATGTTTTTTACCCAAAAACAATTCATGTTTTGAGTCAAATAGTCAAACTACCTGGTCTCTGTGTGTACAACATAGGAAATAATTTTTTGGCCCCCGAGACCCTAGGTCAGTCCCCTGAGGTTTCCAACATGATTTATTTCAACTTAGTCAAAAAATGCAAAATCCCAAAAATAGATACAATATACAAAATCCAAAAACATTCACAAAATAGAAAAGGTCAAACCAAGCAAACCATGAGTCTCTGCGTGTACAATGTAGGCAAGGGTTATCTTTGATGAGCCCTTGAGGCCCTAGGTTAGTCCCCTATAAAAAAAAAAAATAGTATCATAAAACTTATAAAATCAAAAAGACTCATCATGTCATCAAAATCCACAATCAAAGTTTCACCCATAATAAATGAATCACCACAATCATTGTTTGATAAAACAAACAAACAAAGCAAAGAAAACATCAAAAGCTAGACTTTCAAGAAAAAAAATCTCTTAAGAGTTGACTATAAACATGCAAAAAAAATGCAAAGTATCAACTACCTATTTTTTCAAACAAGTCCCAACAACATCCTGAGATATGTCTTAATGGATGGGTGTTGCCACAATAGTGGTTTACACTTTCTGGGAGATCCTGATTTTTGCTGAAATCACATATTTTAGAAAATATAATGATATAAGCCTTGAAAAGTTCCATTTAAAGGATTCCAATTTAAGGGGGTTTGATCAAACCACATTAGACCAATCCCCCTTAGATAGAACCCCGCTAATTTTAAACCATACCTATAACTTAGCCTCCTTTACACCTATCAAAATGTTGATAAAAAATAACTTTTAATTTACCTTTTGGGGGATCAAATGAATTCATTTAAATTTTAGTTTTTTTAAGTATGTATTCCTTATTATAAGCTTCCAAAAAAGTATAATTTTAATTAAATTTAATTTGGTTATTATATTTATTTTTATTTCTTGTGAATGTAGGTTTTTCACTAAAAATCAAGCTCTTTGTTCTGCACGTGCAAAAATAGTAGATTATCAAAATAAAATTTTGAAAAATATGTTCAGGTTGGGTATTGATTAAGGAAAAAAAATAATAATAAAACACTATGAAACCAAATGAACTAGTTATATATCATAGTTACACATCTAAATTCAAAAAAAATTGAATTTTATCCTTCATACAAACAAAGTTATGTTGTATATGGTGAGCATCACTCTTTAAAAATGTTGTTTACTAATAAAAACTAGTTTTCGAAGGAGATGAAAAAAAAAGTGTAAAATGATTCCAAATTTTTTGAAAACAAATATATTTAGAATTTATAGACAAAACTTCAAAAATCACTAGTCTTCATCATCTTCAAATTCCTCACAACTTAGTCACTTAAGAGCTCGAAAGTGAAGATTTATTAAACAAAAATCAGTTCAGTGTCTAGTTTGCCCAAAAATTGTAAACCATTATTGTGGGATCACCTCGATCCGTTCGTACAATAGATATGATCAACAATGGATAACAACCCCACCCTAAAACATATATGACAAGTGATATTGCATCTTTTTTTTATCTTTTTGTGGTCTTAATTTTTGTGATTTAATTTATTGACTCATTCCTAGGATCTCTCAAGGATGTCCAAAAGGATTTAGAGAGGAAGGAATGATGGCAATTGAGTGTCATTTCAATTTTTTGTTTGTAAGATATTTTTCAAATATTACCATGGCGAATACTTGCTTTATTGGGTATGGAAGTAATATTAAAACAATTTGTTACATGTTAGGTGTTCTATACCTCTCTATGTGACTGGACCGAGATGTTTTTCATGCAACCCCCTATACTTTAAACAAATTTTTTGTATGTCTGGTATGAACAAAGATACTCTTTGTTTGTAGAGTCAAAGTCCACGCAATAGATACAAAGTCACCTTGGTAATTCATACCCAGGTGCATCATATTTTTTTGCTACATCAAACAGGGTTTTCCAAACCACGAAGTATCTAAAGCGAAGAAAAAGAAACTCATCACAATTCTATACAACATCATATTTGTTCTAATTAAACATCACAATTCTATCCATCATCATATTTCTTCTAATTAACATCATATCTTTATTTATCATCAATATTTATTTTAATTAAATATCCATCCTACATAGAACATCATCACTACCATATCCATTTTGCATCCACAAATGTTATCAATACATATCATGATGATAATAAACCAATTAAAAAAATCATGTAATGGGAATTCATTTATCAAACATACATCACATCATGAAACAAGACAAGGTAAGATTCATTTACATCAAATTCATACATCAAAAAAGCATAAAAACACATATAAACGTACATCATATATCACCATCACATAAACAAAAAATGAGGCTGAATCAAAGAATGTATATCTCATATATCATTGTCAAAAATGGAATATTTCATAAATACATCATCCATAGTGACACAAGTGTGATAGGATAAAACAAAATCATAACATACATACGAGGTCTCGACTACACCAATGAATATATATAACACGCATGTCTACAAAATTCCTTTGCACCATGAAAAACCATGAAGATCAAGTACAAAAAAATAGTGAGAACCTAACAAGATGGACATAACACTATTGACCACCAAAAAGGTCTAGATGTCTCATAGACTGATCGGCTACACCTACACCTGTACCACCACCACCATCACTTGCAGCACTCAACTCCCCAAATCATGGACACTTAGAGGCCCTAGGAATAGTGGTATCATATAAGGTTTGATAATAGGTGGATGTCTATAGATATCAATCTCATAGAACTCGCATACTATCATGCTCTACCCAAAGAGTGTCTCTCTTTGTTGTCAATAATAGTACTTGAGCCTCTACAACATGTTGTCTACCAATCTCTCCCTCTCACTCTATCTAGAGAGTATCTCTCTCTATTGTTAGTAACTCTACTTGAACCTCTGCATCATGTTGTCTACCAATCATGCTCTCTCGTTGAGCCCCTAGTGTGCCTACCAAATCCTTTGTAGCCTATCGCCATGCAACCTCTGCTTCTCTAGCTAGAGTCATATGAGCTAGCAACATATCAACACCCCTAGCTGGTGGAGGAGGACCCAAAACCTGTCTCCAACCCTGTGCTAGAGGCACCTACTCATCTTGGATATCTTGTGCATCATCACGTTGAGATTGATCCAACTACTCTATGATAACCTTAGCATGTTGTCACTCCTCAAAACAACCTGTAATGCTCGCTCTACCCAAAATAAGATCACCATTGGGATCAATAAGCTTCAAAGGCCTACGTTGTGCCCACCACTCCTCATAATCATGAGTAGTACCTAGATTTTCCACACCAATCGACCAACCCCAACCAACTGGGGAAAATGCTCCAAACTTTGCAATCATTGTATCAAAATCAACTTAGAGACCCCATACATAGACCTCCTAACAAGTCTGACTAAAATGATCATCATACCCATCGGGAACACACCTTGCCTCTCTTTGAACTTGCAACAGACTCGATCTGGTAGATAATTCTCTATCATAGATGATAAATGACCAAGCAACCAATGAGTCTAGTGAAAATACACAAGTTGATCAGTAGCCTCTCGCCAAACCTCAAAACTCATACAAGGTCTCCACATGAAACTAGGCATCTCATCAAACACTCAACGCTAATAATGTAGATCCCTAGGCAAGGTGTACTACATAAAGTCTCCATAATGACAAGAGTATGGATCATTTGAAGAACGATCCTGAATCCCATCTGGACAAGTCACTGCAATATGCTGCCATTCCCAAGCATGCAAGAGTGACACACCTGCAGACATTGAATTTTTTCCTTGATACACCACCTCATGCATATCACAGTTGAGATGAGCAAGAAAATAGACACCCTAGGCATATCTCATACCATGATCTAGCATTCTCTCAATAAAGGTACCCCAGCCCACCCCAAAAATTTGACCTTGTCTATCAGGAACAACTAATCCTAATACTAGGCCATAGAGGACAAGAACAATAGGATATTTGTTGTAAGAAAAAATAGATAAATCGACCTCTGAATCATGAACATCCAAGTGTGCCACACCTAACAAACTTTGCATAGCATGGGCACCTCGTCAAACATAGTACGTAACAAGCTCACTGTGAGTAGGAAGATGAAGGATCCTCCAAACATCCTTGAGATTAATAGTATCCTCCCTAGTAGGAAAATGAAAGGAGGACATCTTAGAGTGCCACCTCTCCACAAGAGTAGTCATCATTGTCGTATGGGTCTTGATCAGAGAAATGTAACAAATATAATGTAATCCAACAACCTCAAGGAATTCATGTTCCAATGCTCTAAAATGGGCAATCAGGTCAAACAAGTGATGAGGACGTCTCTCTCTCATCACAAGTGGTCGAGACTCGCCTGCAAATCATTATAAACTAGGATGTTAGGGTTTCACTCTAAACATGCAAGCAAAAAAAAAGACATGCACATGATGACAAAAGACATTTTATATGACAAACAAACACATTCTATGGTTTAGAACAAATGCTAAGAGTAAACGACAGAAGGAGAAGTCAATTTCTAGATTCTGGAACAAATGCTCAACAAAAACCAAACAAAAGAGTTGTTTTAAGACAATAGCATAGTTTCTGAATAAAACCATAAAACAATAGTGCAGTTTTAGAACAATAGCATAGTTTCAAGAAAATAACATAGAAACAATAGTACAAGTTTATAACAAAAGTGCAGTTTTAGAACAATAGTGCATTTTCTGACAATAGCATAGTTTCTAAATAGAAGCATGAAACAATAGTGTAGTTTTTGAGCAATAGTGTAGTTTTCAAGCAAAAGCATAGTTTTCACAATACAAAAGTGCCAAAACTAATGCAACTACGTAGGAATCTCAAAAAGCAATGTTATTGTCTAATAGGACTTCACACACGTATTACAAGAACAAAAACATGATGAAAGCAAAAGATGAGAAGGTACATACTAGGCCACTAATCCTTGAAGGCCATCCATACTCTCAAACAAGCTCAAAATAATGTGGGGAAACCTTGAATCTCGACATTCTTCCTCAACAACTGACAGAATGTGAAATCCAGAGACAAGAATTAGCAAGAGGAACAAAGCACAAATGACCCAATTTGAAGAAATTTTTTCCTATATAATACCTCAAGAAGACCCTAATTACACTTAGGGAATCTTCTTACTTTCAAATTAGAAGCTCTAGAAAAAATAAAAACAAGAAACGATGCACATATTGATATAGCATTTCATTTGAAAACATCAAAATGATAGTAAAATAGTGTCAAGAGACTAACTTCAAAGTTTGAAATTTTTGGTCAACCTCTCGAGGGGACATCACAGAGTCCTACAACCATTCCATTGAACCCTAGGGCATAGTGGGGCATAAATTGTTTTCAAAAATCTTGATCTTAAAAATAGAATCTTTGAAACAAAGCAACTAGTACTTTGTATCAAAGAGGGGAAAAATGTAGACATGTAAAATTGACTTGACACTTATCACACACCCTGAACAACACTGAACAACATAAAACAATACCGAACAACATCAAACAACATTGAACAACCTCAAACAACATCAAACAACATCAAACAATATCAAACAATATCAAACAGTGTCCTATAACATCTCAAAATGACTCAGAATCATCCTGTAACATCTTGAAATGACTCAGAATAATCCTATAACATCTTAGAATGACTCAAAATCATCTTGTAACATCTCAAAATGAATTAAAATTATCCTGTAACATCCCAAAATGACTCAGAATCATCTTGTAACATCTCATAGTATCTCAGAATCACCCCAGAACATCTCAAAATCATACCACAACATTCCCACATTGCACCACATTAAAACGAAATCAAAAACCCTAATTCCTCTATTAATTGAATAATATAACATTATTTAATTAATTCACTTTTTCATCATTTCGAACAAATTAAATAAATTCCATTTATTTAATAAAGTCCTGAAAACCCTAACTCCTCTATTCATTAAATAAAACAACATTATTTGACTAATTCATGTTTCATCATTTCGAACAATTAAATAAATCATATTTATTTAATAAAGTCCTAATCTCAATTTATTTCATCTTGATTGATTAAATATCAAGTTGATTTTTTAATTACATCACCAAATCACCTTATTCACCTAAGTGGATTAAATTATTAAATAATAATTTAATTACGACACTTTCCCTCCAAAATTTGAATAATTAAATCAAACTATTCAAATCAATTATCAAAAATCAAATCAAACTAATGCAACTTTGTTTACAAAAGTCAAAATTGATTTGTGCATTCAACTCCAAAAAGGAATTAATTAATTAAATCAATTAATTCATATTCCTTAGCCACTTTTTGATTGAGAAAATTATGATTGCTAACTGAGCAATCTAATCTGTTAATTGAACAATCCAAACTATTAACTCAACAATCTATTTTGTTAACTAATCAATCACAATTCCTAACTAAGCCATCACATCCCTGACTGATCAATCTAAATCTGTTAACTGATCAATCACATCCTTGACTAGCCAATCTATTTCTCAATCACCCAAATTGTGCAATCAACATTGAACAATTTTTGCATGTCTAATTCCTCTCAACATACTATGACCGTTGATCTGGATATTATTCAAAACAATATTTATTGTCCATTTTGAATCACATCTTCTATATAAAAAACCACTTTCCTCACAAATAAGGATCAAAGAATCAAAATACATTGAGCAACGAATTGTTGTCAGGAAGACCTTTGATAGAGCTGCACCATTTTCTTCGATTAACCAACCCAAAACAGTCACTCATCAAGATTTTGCACACGAACTTTGGAGGCTTCACAGTGATAAGAACAACACAATATTAGGTGAATACACTCCACTACAGGATGGTAAGACTATGTTATTCATATTCATTCATTTATGTAGTCATAGATTCATTTATGCATGTTAGAATAGCTTAGTTTCATTTCGTATGTGTAGGTTTAGATCTTAGATTACCATGTTTCGATCTGTCTTCTGGTCTAACATTCTCCCCCTCACACAATGTCATTCATCTAATAATTCTAGCTTGTTTAGTTCAAAAACTTAGGTTTCTTCATCATCAGTAAGGTGTTGTAATGAGACCCTTAATGATGAAAGATCGACCTCAATATATAAGATGGCTTCAATACCATATACAAAGGAATATGGTGTGGCTTCGATAGGGGTTTTAATACTAGTTCAATAGGCCGATAAGGTGGGATTTAGTTGTCAGTTCCAATCATAGCCAACATAATTAAATATCTTCTTAAGGATTTTGATAATAGTTTTATTAGATGCCAAGACTTGACTATTTCCCTGGGAGTAATACGGTGTGGAGAAATGATGTTGTATATGGAATTGAGTAAAAATATCTCAATTATCTTAGTTTTTAAAAGGTGTTCAATTATCTGTAATGACAACTTAGGAAACACCATACTAAAAAATTAAATAGTTTAGAATAAACTTCAGTATTTGTTTGCCAGTGATGTATGTTAAGGGGATGGCTTTGACCCATTTTTTTAAGTACTCAGTGGTAGTGATAATGCATTTATGTATATTTTATGAGATGAATATCTTTATGAGGTCAATTCTCCTTTGTGAGAAGGGCCATGGTGTAGTGATTGAATATAATTCTTATGGTAGAGTGTGAATAAGATCACAATGGTGTTGGCATCATACACTATTCTTGGAAAATGTATTTTCTTCTTTTTGCATTGTGGGCCAATAGTATCCAATTCTTAGTAGGTTTTTGAAAGGTTATTGGCACTAGAATATAACCCATAGACACCTTCATGTACTTCTTATTTAGGGGTAAGACATAGAAGTTAAGTAATGTACCATCAATACATTTTTAGTATAGGGTGTTGCCTAGGATGGTAAGGTAGGATGAAAAATGGATAAAGTTTTTCTTTTGGTTTGTAATAAGGTTTGATGGTATGGTTCCATGTTGTAGATAGGCATAAATTTCATGATACTATGGTGAATCATGGAAAACAAAATTACACATGAATTCAAATTTTGAGACATCAAATGTTGGAATGATTAATTGTTTGACAAGGAATTCAAACTTGTGAGTGTTGTGAGTCATATCAAGAAGAGACCCAATTTCCACCAAATCATCTACAAGTTCATTATTAATCCTAGGTATCTTCTCAGATGTGATAATGGTAAAGTAATGCTTAAATTTTTCAACCATTATTTTATCTAGGAGAAAATTATTATCTTTGGTGTGATAATCATCATTGACTTATCTCACTAATAGCTATGAATCTCCATAGACTTTTAGTTCTTTAATTTTCCATTGAATATTCATTCTTAATCTTGTGATAAGGGTGTCATACTCAATCATGTTATAAGTGCACAAGAATGCTAAACTATATGATTTGGGTATAAAATATCCTTTTCATATAACAAATAGGATTCCTTCTCTTGATCCATGTTGAGTGTAGGATCCATTGAAGTACAATTTCCATTGCCTTTTTGGAGTTGTTGAAAAAAATCCCCTAGCAAAAAATTCTAATATCAAAGGATTTAGATCATATATTGGTGCCTCATCCAATTGATCTACTATCACTTGTCCTTTAATTTCTTTTCTATTTACATAGTCTATGCCAAACTACTAAGTATTATTACCCATTTATCCATGTAGCTTGTTAGTGTTGCTTTAGATAGGAGATACTTTAGTGAATCTAATTTATAAATGATCTTAATTGATCATTTGAGCATATAATGTCTAAGATTTTTTTATGCAAAGATAATGGCTATACATTCTATTTCAATTGGTACATATTAAGCTTATATCCCACTAATGTTCAATTGATATAGAAGGCTACTCTTTCCTTTCCTACATCATGCCATTCTAATAAAGTACCTTGTGTTGTTTACATGGATAAAATTTCAAGGATCATTGATCCATTTGGTGCTAGAGGTATTAAAATAAGAGATACTAGATAATATTTTATTTGATGTAAGGATTTTTTAGAATTTATCATTCCATTTAAAGGAAACGTCTTTATGGAGAAGATGAGAAAATCGATGAAATTTTTCTACTATTTTTTCTATAAATATTTATATAAATTAGATTCTTCCCTTGAGTCTACGAAGTTTCTTCATAGTCTTGGGTGAAGGCATGTCAATGACTGCTTTGACTTTAGAAGGATCCACTTTTCTATCTCTTTGGGATACAATGTATCCTATTAGATTTTCCAAGGTAACACCAAACACACATATCTTTGGATTGAGTCTTACTTGATATACTTCTAATCTGTCAAATATTTTTCTTGGTACTTCAAGATGTCATTTTTTTGTTTCTAATTTGGCTAAAATGTCATTTATATCGCCTTCCATGATGTGATCAAACATGTCATGGAAGAAAATAGTAATAGCTCTTTGATATGTAGCACCTGTGTTTTTGAGACCAAATGGAATGATGTATGTTCCCCATGGACATATGAAATATTTCTTGTGTTTCTCTTCTTGAGCTATCTTTACTCTCCTATACCCCAAAAATCTATCTATGTGGGAGTGCATTTTGTGGTCCGCTATTAGATCCACTATGATGCCTATATTTAGCAAAGGAAAATCATCTTTTGAACAAGCTTTATTAACATATCTCAAATATGTGCATATCCTTATGCCCTTAGTGGGATTAGAGGCTGGTATTAGGTTCAATGATACCCATTCAAGATAGTTGATGGGTCTAATGAATTCAACATCCAAGACTCTCTATAGTTCTCCTTTGACCCCGGTAATGCTATTTGTGGATGTGTTTTTTGGAGCTTTTATTTTACTATCTTTTCATTTAGAAATATTATTAGAAAATGCATGCTACTAGTGATGTTTTTAGCCCTAGAATATCACCATATGACCATGAAAAATTGATCATGTGTTCCTCTAAATATGATGCAATTTTTATTTTTTTTCTTCAATATCTAAGGATGTTGAATAGAAGTGATTTTTCGCAAGTCAATTATTCTTAAATTCATGTATTTTGAATCTTCTAATAATGTTACTAATATTTCTTGATGTTCAACTATACTTGGGAGGCTGAATCCTTAATCCTCAAGCACATTATATAGGTTTTCATTCTTGGATGCATCCTTTATTTTTACTTTTTCTTGACATAAAAGTGCTACATTATGGTATTCTCTAGTGGGTTTTTTTAATTTTTACTTTTAGGACTAAAGGATCAAATTTTCTCTTGGAAGTATTCATTTTCATCAAGCTCTATATGAAATCCTAATTTATGATTTTGTTGACTAAATTGGATCTTTCTAATCCAAATCAATCATAAAAGATCAAGGGGGTCACTTTATTAATTTTCTCAATCCTTACACATATGGTAAGTTTTATGGGTCTTTATCTACTTAAGTTAATGAGTCTATAAGGTTGTAATTATGACCTAAGTTTCAAAATAATTTATCATTTAATTATATTTTAAATCACTTTAGTAGTGTCAAAATTCCTTGACTTAGTCAAACTCCATGTACATAATTTGGAGGTTATTTTGTTGTAATGCTGTGTTAAATTTTAAGCCCTAATATGACTAGAGAGAGCTTCAAGATTTTTTTTGTTCATCTACATTGAATAGTTTCTCCATACCTATCAAGGAAACAACACTTTGCCACTATGAGTTTCATCCATGATATTGCAAGCATGGTAGTTTCATCTTCAGAATATGTCAGGCATATGAGACGTCACATTGTACATTGGAAGGAATTTTAGGAAATCTCACATGAAGCTAATATATGGAATTCAAAAGACATGTTTATCATGATTAAAACATGAAGATAGATTTATAGAGTGGGTTAAAGCACTGCACAAGCTCTACAATACTCAAATATTATAAGAACACTCTTCTACTCCACATAATTTGTCTATATTTACTACAAATTTTATTCATCTCTAAGATAATACATCTAAAATATCAAATATTAAAAGGAATCTGCATAAAATATCTCCATTCAAGCAACCAAAAATTATTCCATTTTCATTACAAGACTCAAGGTCTCCTACACATTTCACACTCACCAATGAGAATATTAAAAAAAAGTAGATTTCAAAGTTATTTATGGGATGGTGATTTAGAGAACCAATAATTTTTTGTAAAAATAAAAAGGCATGAGAATCTCTTATGAAATATCATAGTATACTTTTTCTTTAAAAAATGATGGAAGATTCATGTGAAAATTGCAAGGTGATAAAATATGAATCATAGGCCAGGGTTTTCATGATAAGCTCACATTTTTGTAATCATGTTAAAATTGAAGGAAATATTACATAGGTTGATGTCACAAAAGATATTTGGTACTACTAAAAGATCTATTAATATTGGTAGAGCTCTTCTCAATAATTCAACAATCTAAGGTAGTGTTAAACCATGTCATATCACTCATGCATGATAAAAGGTAGAAGTGTCTTGATTTTTGTTTAAGCTATAATATTTGATGATAATGTAACTCTAGATGGAGATAAAAGGGGGGAGTTTATGACAAATAAATTTAAGATAAAATAATAACAAAGTTAAATGTATATCACAACCTCAAGGAAAATGAAAATAACTATTGATCTAAAGGCAAGAGTGACATGTATGATAGAGGTGTGTGATAGTCTCAGTGACCATGCCAAATGATAGATAGCTTACTATAGATGGTAAAGGATAAAATATATACCATGTTCTATAGATGATAGGATTTGATCTTAAAATATTTCATGGATATGGGACATAATAGGACGAAGAACACATAATGACTATCATGAAAGAAGAATAACATAGTTGAGTCAAGGAGGGCTGATATATATTCATTGAATTTTCTTTTTTATTTGTAGATTCAAAGGTATTATTACATATAATAATAAGAGGGATGTATAAAAGCTCCATGGGAAATCAAGCAATCTATCATGCCATATCTGATGCAAATGGGAGTATTACTTTTAAATCCATTCCTTGTGGAAAATATAGGATATTAACTTTGACAAAAAAGAGAAGACAATATTTAATGTCTCACCTCCTTCTATGGAAGTTCTAGTTAAGTATGGTCAAGTTTCCATATCTCAACCCTTCTAGATGAAAGGGTTTTCGATTGGAAAACATGCTATGAATTTCCAAGACATTAGAATTGATGGTGTTAAATAAGCAATAGCTACATGGCTAGATCTTATAAAATCTATCGAGAAAGAATGAAAGGAGTTAAGAATATGAATGTGAAGAATGATCCAAAAGAGAAATATTTCCCTTTCTCCCTATGTGATATGGATATAAAAGATCCTCAAGCTATGATGGGAGTGGTCATTGGTGTCAAGAGACCCAATGAATAACTTTCTAATCAATAAACTTTAGGAGCTCATAATAAATTTCAGAAAAATGAAGCTTTTTTGTCTTTAAATACATTGGCCAAGCGGCTTAAATTGGATAATTTAAATGATGTCCATATTTACCTTCAGTAACATGAGGAAAAGGATTGTTCTCAATACAGAAGATATCCCTACTATTTTGACCCATGTTAGTGACTGATCCCTTATACCTGATCAAATCAGCTACATTGAACACTGGAGAGATCCCTAAATCTGTAGGTTGGTGACAAGAACCTACAAATTTAGCACCAAATCCAAATATGACCATTCCAAATATAAACAAGAATCTATAAATGCTTCAAATCAATAATTTGAAGTTGATGGTGTTCTATCTAGATAAAATAAGAATTCCAATAATGATGTTAATTATCTAGACAAAAAAATACAAATTAGAAAATGGTACAGTTGGACTAGAATGATGACATATCAAAATAGTGAAAGAAAATGACAAAAAAAATGCGATTCTTGTGGTATATGTGTCTTCTAAAATTAGACATGTGAGTACCTACCTTCATGATCCCACTTCTAATAACTTGGCACCCATGACTTGGACTAACAAATTAAAAATAACAAGATGTCTAGAATATATACATGATGATATTCAATTTTGTTATGTCTATTGGGATGTCAACAATAGCAACATGCTTATGGATAACAATGCACTGAGGTGAAAGGGAGGATCAAGATAGTTGATATTAAGATATCTTGATCCATATAATTGCCATAGGTCAAAGTGTAGCCATGACATAAAAGATCATAAATGAAAAAAAATAAAAATAAAAATCCCTAAGCAGGTCCAAAGAAGTCAAATATTTCATATTAAATTTTGGATCATGACCAAGGCCATGAAGAGGGGAAGATGGTATAGTGATCTTAGTGAGTGGTGGTGGCTACTATGGAATACCAAGAACATGAGATCGAAATAGGTAAATTCCATCACTTCCAATAGAGATGATGATGTCTCAAAAGGACCTCCCATTATGTCTGCCAAAGATCTAAATAGATATAAAAGAATATTAAAATGTAGATGTCACTATCAAAAAGTAGAAGAGACATTTTTGAGTGACCTTGCATGATAATAAGAAGATTAAAATCATCTATAGACTTGAAAAATTTCCATAATAAATTGTAGAGATAAGAATATTTCAATCGTAATGATCAATAATATGTGATGGTGATGATTTTAGATGATAGGGAGATTTGATGATAGGAGCATGAGTAAAAGATGACAATGTAATATGAAAATCCAAAATCACTATTATACTTCCTTGAGAGTCAAATTCCGCTATTATTTCATACAAAGCTTGGAGAAATATTGTGCAAGATAGTCAAGGTACTTTATTGATGGGTCTATCACCATTCAAAAGAACAATTTAACAATGGTCAAACAATGGTGAAAGGGTAAGATTAGATTTTCATCATAAAGGATAGTCCTTATTTGGTGTATAGGCATGTGATATGTTTTACAAGAAGAAATTCATGAGTTATCCAAATCTAAGTTCCCTGCATGGTGGCAAGCTAATAGTGAATAAAAGAATGAGTACATTAGAAGAGGTAATAAAGAGTAGTACAATTATCCTTTTGATTGCATATTAAATGATAGTTTTGAGGACCTCAAATCAAGAAACTTACCATGATGGTTGGCTTGATAAGGGTTTGAGTGCATAATGTAGGAACCCATATTACATTGTAACACCCCTCTATTTTTCTCTTATGTTTAAACTACGATGCTTTGTTATTTTTATCAATATTTATAGAGCGATGTGGATTTTATGTTATGATGTGAAGTTACTCTATTTTGATGATATCATTTTGACATGCCTTTGATTAGCATAATGATTATTTGGAATAACATTGTTATTTGCACATGAGTAGATTATAGATGTTAGATCTATCAGTTTCGTGATAGTGTATTGGTGAAGGGGATGAAATTGCATCACTCGCTTGCGATCACCCTATGATAATATGATTCCCTCTTAACGGTGTGTTCTATTATGATGTATATATGCATGTTCGATATATGTCATGTTTATAGGTTTGCAAGTATAGGACATCGACTCCACCTGGTTTCACAGGTTTGAGTGTGTCCACCCAACGGTAATGCTGATTGGGAGATAGTAGCTAGGATTCTTGTGTCAAGCCTTTACCCTAGTCTCAGTGTGTCATCGAGTCTAGTCAAGTCAATTTTGCTTGTTAAAAGTTGTTTAATTTTGATTTGAATGATTATGTTGAAAAGTTTGAAAAAGGGAATTTAATGAATTTAATTATTTAAGATGATTATTAAATTAATCTTATTTTAATGTTAGAAGTGGTGAATTAATTAATTAACTAATTAATTTTAATTGGTAAATATTCTAATCTAAGGATTATATTATTTATTAATTAATTAAATTAGATTAATTAAGTTAAATTTGAAATAGTAAATATTTAGAAATTATATTAAATGTTTTAATTTTAAATATCTAGAGGATTTTATGCAAATTGGTTGTTAAAGATATTTTTTGAGTTTTAACATGTGTTAGAAAAATTTATGAGGTTTTTGGAAATTTATTCCCGAGAGAAAATTGTGGCTATATTAGAAGAAGTGAGAAGCTTCTTCACGAAAAAAGCATGGGGATATTTTGGGTGTTGGGAAATAGATTGAAAGGAAGTCTTTATGGAATTTGGCATGTGTCTGGAAATTTTTGAGGAATTGTTGTAGAAAGAAGTTTTGTGTTCTTGATTTTTTTTAGAAAAAGTTATTCTCGAGAGTTCTTGTTGTGTTTGGGAAATTGTATTGTTCAGAAGGAAGCTATTGTCTATCTGGGAAAGATACTTGGATTGTGGAGGAAGCACTACTTCAAAATTTACAAATTCATAGGGATTAGACTATAGGTTCATTCTTTAATTTTTTTTTTAGTTTATATTGAAAAGCTTCTAGTTTAGATCTTCTATGTAAAAGATTGTCTGTGCAAAATTTTAAGTTTGAGCTTTGTTTCAAAAAATTGCAATTTCCATGTAAGAAATCCTCTATGGAATAATATCCTTTGTAGAATAAATTCTTTTGTAGGTTGAAATTCTTTGTGGAAACTATAACAAAATTGTTAATGGGGATTATTGTGAATTTAGATGAACCCAAAAGGAAACATTTAGGGATTTGGAAAGAAAACCTCCCTCTGAAATAAATTTAGTTTCTGTAGAAAAATTCTCTTGTAGGTTGAAATTTTCTTGGGAAAATTCTTGTGAAATTAATTGAATGAATTTTATTGTTCTTCTTTTAAGATTTTTTTTTCGGATAGTTGTAAAAAGAAACCTCTGTGTTGATTTGGAAATATCACTTGTAGAATTTTCTTTGTGAAATTTGGCTTCTCGAGGTGTTTGTAAAAATTTTCCTATAGAACTCATTTTGGAAATTACTTTTTCAACTACAGTATTTACTTAATTAGATTTATATAAATATATATATATTTATATTTATATACATGCATATATATATATACATATATATATTGTGGTATATATAAATATATCCTGCTGAGAAAAATATTAAGCTTCTATGTTTATCGTTGTACGATGATTCCCTTTAATCGGCTGGGAATGTATTTTATTTGGAAGAGTTATTATTCAAATGGAATGTATTGTGTTTGGGGGAAGGGTGTGGAGGTGTTACCTCCACCACCACCGCCCCACAAGGGGGATGACGATGTTGAGGTAAACTCTCCACAACCTCCCCTAAGCTCCTTGGGTTGAAGCCTCTTAAGGGAGGCTTGGTTGTATATTACAGTTGGCCTCACCTCTATTAATTTCGAACCTTGGTTTTTACGGAAAAAAATTTTGTCTGCCTTTGTCACATGAATTTTGATTTTCATAAATTTTATTATGATCTCTAGTACCTCTCATGTTAATGATACATTTTGATATTTATTTGTGTGTATTTTGATTATGGATGGTTTCTGGTTATGTTTTGGTGCATACTTGATACTTGGTTAGACATCTATTTCACCATGTTTGGTGTGGCATACAGGTCTGTTTATTTTCTTATGTTGTTCGGGCATGTGTGTTAGATACTCATGCTTATGACGATGTTACTGATTGTGTTATGATGATGATGTTGTGTTTAGATTTGGATTACTGTGTATGATTCGGGTGAAGGAGATGGTGTTGCATCGCTCATCTGTGAGCACCTTGCCTCATAGCAATTCTCTTTCACAATGTGTTGATTATGAGTTTATATGCATATGTATATGTTCTTCGATGTTGGGTGTTATGCATGACTGCAGGTACCGAGTGTTGACTCCACTTGCATTTTTGGGTCTGAGTGTGCCCTACATATCCAATGGTTGATGTGATTAGGGATTTGATAAGAAAGTACCCCCATCTGTGTTAGTAATTGGGTCAGTGTTTGCTCATGTCTTATATCCGTGCTTCGTTCGTGTGGGTATGATTATAATTTAAGTTATTTATTTTCATGAGTTTTGTAATGTTAGCAAAGTTTGTGTTTATGGCTTTGATTAATGAATAAATATTTTAAATTAAATTTTATCCTTTGGTGTGGTTAATAAGTAATTAAATTTTCAATGTTAGTAAATGGCATCAATTCTTTATAAAATATATGTGTGCATTAGTGTTACTATTTTATTCATTAAGGGTGTTATTAATATTGCAAGATTTAAATTATCATGAGATCATCATTTAATTTAAATAAATAAAAGTTAATAAATTATTTTATTTTTTATTTAAATTTATGTCATTGAAATTATTTTTTATGATTCATTTTATCATCGAGTAATTAATTTAATATTGTATTTTAAATTTAAATGTCATTTGAAATTAAAATTCTTATTTATTTAATTTTAATAATGATTATTGGTCTTTGAAAGTTAACTAAATTTAAAAGGAAATATAATGTTCTAATTTTGGGAAGAAATGTTGAGTTTAGTAATTTTTGAAGAAATTGCCTATTCGAGATTTAGTAAAACTAAAAATGATGGCAAGAGACTATTTTCGATGTTTAGTGAAATTCTGAAACAATTAGTAATGTTATAAATTTTTCCATCTTGGGATTTTATAACCAAACTATTCTTCTTTGAAAAAGTCAAAAAAGAGAAAAGGAAATTAAAATTGGTCTGCAATTCGAAAACTTGAAAGTTTTTTTCTGAGAATTGAATTCTTTGTGCTTTCTTTCGAAATTTTGTTTTAGAGGAATCTAGAATTATTCTTTTGCTAGGTATTGTACTTTGAATTTTGCTAATAGAGGTTGTGGATCTCTAATTTAGCTAAAGATCATGGTTGGCTGGACACACACTCACAACAATTCGTCTTCAGATCCACTGTAAGTGAAGGAATCCAAGTAGTTTTGAAATCTTTGAATGTCCTCTGCAATTTCCAGTTGAAAAGAAAAGGATTGTAAATTGTGAAATTTCATTATGTTTGCTTTGAGTTTTGTAAGTATTGTTTTGATGAATCATTGCTCTGTAATGGTTGCCTTCAGCCTTTAGTTTTCGCTTCCCTTCATTTTCTATCCAATTTTATTTCACAGCCAAGTTCTCTATAAATCTTCTTTTTCCAAAGATCCTTTTCTTCTTATTCTAGCTATTGCATTTCCCCAATTTAATTTTTTTCATCTGAATGATTTCGGGTGTTGGGCTATGCCCAATGTTTCCTATGTTTATGCATCTGTTATATATATATGTATGTATATATATATATATATACATATATATTTATATATATAGATATATATGTATATATATATACATATATATGTATATATATATATACATATAATTTTTATTTATTTGATGAGTTTTTATGCAATTGAAATTTATTGAAGGCAACATATGTTTTATTGGCTGTGAAATTATTTTACCAGTGTATTGTTTTGTTGTTGGGTGTATGGGGAGTGGACGTCGTTGACATACTACCCACCCCCCATTCCCATTATTGGGCTACGTCAGCTCTTGGATGGTTGTACAACAACAATAGGGTTGTTGTGCACAGCCATACAAGAGGTTGTGCACCTCTCATTCATTTGGTGTGTGGGTTTTTCTTTGTTTAACTTAGTTCATTATATATATATATATATAAGTGGCCTCTATGTTTTTTTTTATACTTTTGTTTTTTATTAAGAACACAGTTGATACATGTCAATGCTTTTTAAATTTAGTTTCTAATAATTATAATGTATATATATATGTATATATATGTGTAAATATGTATAGACATCTATGTTTTAATTTTGTATTTGATTTGTAATACCCCTCCGTTTTGCTTCTATTTTCATGTTCTTTATGCGTTGCTTGGATTACAGCTACTGAGATACTGGACATATTTTATTATGATATTTTGATCGCTACTTTTGAGCGACAAACTATTACTGTGATGAGATTATCTGATTTGATTTTACATGCTTTGATGAATGAATGCTGATAGTAGAATTATCATGTGATTATCTATGAAACTATTGTTATGACGTTAGTGTCAGTTTTGGATGAGTGTATTGGTGAAGAAGATGGAATTGCATCACTCGCTTGCGAGCGCCCTGCGATTCCGAGATTTCTTCTTCACGGTGTGAATTATGTACTGCATATATTATGTTGATTATTTGATTACAGGTTGCAGGTACATGACATCAACTCCACCTGGTTTCACAGGTCTGAGCATGTCGATCCAACGGTTAAGTTGAATGGGAGACAGTAACTTGGTAACATGTGTCCGGTCTACACCCTAGCCTTAGTGTGTCGTCAGTTATGACGTTTGAGTCATGTTAGATGTTATTGGATGTTTTTGTAATATTTCGAAGTGTGTTAACCCTTTGATTTGGTCTTTTGAATATTGCATTGGCTGGAAGAAATGATTATGTTATAGTATTTTATATTATGCTCTTGGTTATATTTAAATAGATTATGGAAATTAAACTTAAATTATTTATTTAATTAAATTTAAATCTCAAGGGATTAAATTTAATTATTAAATAATTGTAAGTAGGCTTACTAAAGTTGAATTTTTTTTAATTTATTAAATTTAGATCTCATGGAGTTGGATTAAATTATTAAATAATTGAAAGTGGGTTAGTTTTGTTAAAATATTTATTTAATTAGATTTAAATCTCAAAGGATTAAATGTAATTAATAAATAATTGTGAGTAAGTTAATTAAAGTTAAATTGTTTATTTAATTAAATTTAAGTCTCTTGGGTTTGAATTTAGTTATTAGATAAATTATAATAAGTATGTAATTGTATTTGATTGTAAAGTTTAAATTAAATCAAAAAGGGAATATTGAGAAATTGTAATTTTAATTAAAAGTCAAAAGTTAGGGCCTTTGAAAAAGGGGAAATGAAATTAACTTGTAAATTCAACTTTTGCATTTGAAAGTGAATTAGGGTTACATTAGGTTATTTTGGAATTGTTATTTTATAAGTTTAGGGCAGAAAATTTGGGGATTTTTCTTGCTTCATTTTTGGACAGGCAGGAAAATTGTTGGAGAAATTTTTTGATGAAAGTTTAAGAAATTATTTCTGGTTGAAGAATTAAATTGAAAAGGGAGAGAAATTCTATAAAGAAGGTGGAATTAGTAGATTGAAGCTGGCTGGAAATTTCTTGGCATTGTGGAAAAAGAATTGTGAAGAGCTCAAAGGAAAGTCTGCATCAATAATCTTGGTGGCTGCAAATAACCAGGTTTTCCTTTTTATTTCTTGTTTTAATATTTCTAGTTTAACCTAGTTTGTTTAAATTTGAAGAAATTTGCAAATGGGGGAATTTTTCTTGAAACCCTAGGTTAAACTCCATTAAGTTGATTTTCAGATTTATTTATTTTGGAAATGCAAACCCTTTTAGAAAATGGGGGAAAAAAAAAACCAGATCATTGAATCATTATTCTTGTGTCTTAGAAATTTCTGAAAACTCAAAGGAAAAGGAATGGTTTATTGTTTTCTGAATTTAATCTTTGTTGGAAAGTTTGCTATGGTTGCAAAAGAAAATTATTTTTTGGTTGTTTATACATTATTTCTTCGATTACCCTAGTTTTGAAAATTCTGGAAAAAAATTACATATACAATAATATACATTGCATATACCATTTTCTAGAAATGATATATGCAATCCACATTATTATATATATAAAATTTTTGTTGATTAAATTTTATTATGCCATTTTTTTTATTGGCCATGTACAACATGGCATTTCGTACCTGTGTACGAATTCATTTTCGTCCAAATGTTGCTTCGTCCGAAATTACTTTGTTTTCCGTTCGAAGTTTTTTTTTGTCATTCGGAATTTTTTTTATAAAAAAAATTTTTGCAATGTTTGGTGGGGGGCTTGGCCCCCACCGGCTTTTGTTATGTACAGTGGGTACGCAGTACCCACTGCATAGTGCGCCACCCGTACGGGGGGCGCACTATCCATTGGGGACTGCGGCCCCTACGCATGCCGACCGACTGTACATTGGTACAGTTGGCTCTTACTCTTATTCACGTGGGGTCTGCAGGTACCGGCGGCAGACGTGGTACGGTCTAGACCCGCCCTTTATTGTTTTTTTTTGTTTTTAAATTTTATTTGTAAATTTAATTTTTTATGAATTTAGTTTTTTTCTATTAGTTTTCATTTTTTTTTTTAAATTTTTGTTTTATTGAAATTCGGTTTAAGGTTATTTTAATTTTAATTTGATTTACCTTATATATATAATATTTAATTTGTTTATATATATATAGTATGTATTTTTTTATATTATATATGAATATATATATATAATATTTAAATTATATACATATATATAGAATTTTAATTAATATTATATATATGGTAAATTTAAATTGTTTTAAAAATTTCTTTGGATAATTAATTTCGTTTTAATTATGATAAACGTATTGGTTCTATTAGTGCTTAGTAAATTTAGATATGTGAAGATTATCTTGATAAGTATGGATTTAATATTTTGTTTAAATGAGGTTATGTAATGACATGGATAATCAAATTTTGGTTAGGTCTAGTATTAACCATGATTAGTATATGTTGCGAAAATAGTTATGTTATGGGAATCTATTGATACAATTGTAAACTTTGAATGACATTATTCTATTTGATGCGAAAATGCATTAGATAGGAACATGGTTTTAGAATAACCAAATATAGAAATTATATTGCCAATGCATGAGTTCATCGATTGTATTCGTTAATGGTTTACTTTGTGAATGACTATTGTGTAGTGGGTTGTAAAAGTCTTCCAGTTGCACGTGGGTCATTCCCTTGTTATAATATTGTTTGACTTCCCTTGGGTAGTGTTACAATTATTTTGTGTCCTCCTAGGTATTGGAGTGGTATTCTTTGTGTTGCCTCCTAGGATTGGAGAGAGAGTTTTATTGTTGCAATTCTGTAGCGCTTGAGTAACCCTTGGAGTTAGTTTCGTAGTGTGTTATCCAATTAGAAGAGTGGCTTTTGTTAGGGGCCGGAGCCCAAAGAGGTAAACTGGGAAACCTTCAGAAGTGATTTTAACAACTGAAAACTAAAGTAAATATACTTAGCATATTAGGATGTAGTTCACATTAACCAAGATAAGTTAACCTCACTCACAGGCACAAGGGTTTGTTTAGACTTGGGGTGAGTGAGAAGGCCTGGAATGGCAAGATCACTATCTCGTCCCTATGAGAGATAGATGATTCCACTTGAGTTTGTATGAGTGCCTGGGTTCGGTTGAGGCTACCAGGATTTCTGGAGCCTATGAAGAATGCCTAAAGGATATCTCATGACAAACCTTGTGATGACACTCTGTCTAGGATAACACCGGCTGTTTATGTTGTGCGTATGTATCTTTTAGCACACTTGATCATATTATGTCTGGAAGCATTGTAACGATGATTAGAGTTTTGACTTTATTGTGCTTATGTGTGGTTGAGTCAGTTTTTATCAGTATGAGTTTGCCTTTGGTTTGAGGTGGTAGGTTTCTCGTCCATGTTACTTGGTTACTATCTCCTAGCATGGGGGTTGGTCCTTCGGGTACCACATGGTTGGGTGGAACATGCACCATAACCGTTGGGTCCCCTTGATCTTCAGTACTTGGTGGTGAGACTTCTTGATGGACATTTCTCTTTACTTTCTTTAGGATTCTTGTACTTAGTATCTCATAATGTATTAATGTTATTGTTTACCCCTCTTGTGTATGAGGTGGATCTTGTAATTTTCAGACTTATGTAATTGTACTCATTCTGGGAATGAGGATTGTAATAGACCTTTGTAACTGATTTATATAAATGATTGCTTTATCTTTATCTTGTACTTTTCCTTGATGTAAGATGTTTAATTGTGTTATTTACTTTCAATGTATTTTAAATGACGTATGTTAAATGGGGATTAAGTAATCTCAGTTATGTAACCCTAGGGGAGGTTATCAATTTAGTTGAACATGTGGGTTTTAATTCACTCTTTAACTTCCTTTTAAGAAAAAAAATTAGTACGCTTGTTTAGTGAATTGAAACTTCCTATAGGGTTGCGTGGCGGGGCATTACACATGGTATCAGAGCCTAGGTTTAAACACTGGGTACTCTGGGATTATGTTGTACCCATTAAGCTTAGTTGCGTAGGTTTTCAAGTGTACCTTGTCTAATATCCCTTTTGTGTCTGTGTAGGAGTATGCCTCCTAAACGTGAACGAGGGAGAGGACATGGACGTGGTCGAGTAGAGGTACCTGCAGGGAGTCAACATGACTCTCCGCCGCATGTTACACTCATACCAGATCAGGAGGAACATCAGGCCTCACAGAATGGTCCAGGAGGCAGTGGACATCATGACCCTCTAGGGGTCGAAGCTGCCCGAAAAGCTTTGGAAGACGCTTTGACACTTCTAGGTCCGAAGCAGGTAGATGCAGAGGTTAACCTTGGGGCAAGAGTAGCTCCAGCGCAGTCAGAGAGGGTAGCATCTTCTCATATGAGAGACCTTATTCGGTCACAACCCCCACTGTTTGATGGAGTAGGTACAGGACTAGAGGCTGAGATTTGGTTGATAGGATTGGACCGATGCTTTTCCATGCAGCCTTATGACAGTAATACCAAAGCACGGTGCGCTATTATTCACCTCCGTGGTTTTGCAGCCACTTGGTGGAAGATAGAGGAGCAGAAGCTCCACATCGATATGAGTACTGTATCGTGGGAGATCTTCTTAGAGCGGTTCAGAGCCCATTTTCTCTCAGATCACTTGCGTCAGCGTAGAGGCGATGAGTTCCATGCCTTACGACAGTTGGCCTTGACTGTAGACCAGTACGAGAGGCGGTTTTATGAACTTAAGCAGTTCGCTGGGATTGGTGATGATGAGGGGATGCTTGTATAGCATTTCGTCAGGGGCTTAAACGCCCGTATCAGTGGAGGAGTGCGGGTATTTGAACCCAAGTCTATGGAGGTAGCTGTGGAGAAGGCACGGCTTGTGGAGGAGAACCTGGCTATGGCACTGGGAGGTCAGGCAGGAGTTGTTATTGGCAGTAATGCAGGAGCTGGGTCTAGTGTTCGAGGTGGTCAGTCACAGGGAGCAGCGCCTCCTAAGACTCAGCAGGCATCAGCACAGGGTAGTCATCAGCAGTCTTTCCAAGGGAAGCGGAAGGGTTTTCAGCAAGGACAGAGTAACAGGAACTGGAGGCACATGAAGCCTTTCAATTCTGAGCAACCCGCTCAGAGTTTTCAGTCTACTTATAGAGGTAATGCTCAGCAGTCGAGTGCACCAGTAGGAGACAGAGGTCAGAGTAGAGGAACAGGTTGTTTCTCTTGTGGTCAGTAGGGCCATATTGCTAGAATGTGTCCCAATAAGAGCACATCGGGATTCACTCAGAGACCAGCAGCGTTAGAGCCGACAGTGGGTGATGCAGACAGAGGGCACCGTGTATTCGCAGCGGTTGATAACCGCCAGGCAGAGCATCAAGGTACTGTTGTTGAGACTCAGGGTATGATATTTGGTAACCCGGTTACTATCCTTTTTGATTCAGGAGCATCCGACTCTTTTATTTCTTCATCTATAGTGTCACGTTGCAGACTGGGAGCCGTAAAGCAAGGCGATAGGTGGCAGGTTGAGTTAGCGTTAGGTGCGAAGGTTGCATCGCATTCCATAGTGCTGAATTATAGATTGGAGAGTGGACCACTTCAGACCACTTTAGATCTTCGAGTTATACCTTTGGGATCCTATGATGTTGTCATAGGTATGGATTGGCTTGAGACTCACCGAGCAGTGATTGATTGTTGACAGAAGTTGATTCGATGCGTTGATGCATCTGGGAGTGAGATTGAGGTTATAGGAGTTCAGAGGCCAATATCCTTGAGGATGATCTCAGCTGTGCAGTTGAGGAGATGTGTTAGACAGGGATATCAGTTGTTTGCTATTTCAGTTGACGACTTGAGTTTAGGAGTTGGAGAGGAGAAGGTATCTCTGGATAGTCATCCCATACTTCAGGAGTTCTTTGATGTCTTTCCTGATGACATTCTGGGAATGCCACCGAAGAGAGATATTGATTTTAAGGTTGACTTATTACCTGGATCGGAGCCTATTTCACGAGCTCCTTACCATATGACCACTTAGGAGCTGAAAGAGCTTCGCTTGCAGTTAGAGGAATTGCTAGAGAAGGGATTCATTCGTCCTAGTGTTTCTCCATGGGGAGCACCTATCATTTTTGTGAAGAAGAAGGATGGTTCACTTCGGTTGTGCATTGATTACCGACAGCTGAACAAGGTAACGATTAAGAATCATTATCCACTTCCTAGGATTGATGACTTGTTTGACCAAGTCAAAGGTGCCACAATCTTTTTGAAGATTGATCTTAAATCGGGATACTATCAGCTCCGCATATTTGACGCAAATATCCATAAGACAGCGTTTCGAACATAGCATGGTCACTACGAGTTTACTGTGGTACCATTCGGGTTGACGAATGCGCCATCTGTATTCATGAGTTTGATGAATGGAGTATTCCGCACCTACCTTGATAGGTTTATCCTTGTGTTTCTTGATGACATACTGATATATTCCAGGACAATAGAGGAACATGTAGAGCATTTGCGACAGGTACTTCAGTGTTTGCGAGAGAACCAACTCTTTGCCAACTTGTCGAAATGTGAATTCTTCAAGACTGAGATCATGTATCTTGGTCATGTGATCTCAGGAGAGGGAGTGTCAGTGGATCCTTCCAAGATCCAAGCTATTCTGGATTGGCCTGCACCCATGAATGTGGCAGAGATTTGTAGTTTTATGGGACTTGCAGGATACTACAGGAGGTTTGTTCAGAACTTTTCCAGAGTAGGGCACCCTATCACTTCTCTGCAGAGGAAAGTGAAGAGGTTTGATTGGACAGAGAAGTGTGAGTCAGCTTTTCAGGTTCTGAAGGATAAGTTGACTAGTGCACCAATTTTAGCAATACCTGATCCTGCAGGAGACTTCATGGTTTGTACAGATGCATCCTTAGAGGGCTTAGGAGCAGTCTTGATGCAGGAGGGTAGAGTGATAGCATATGAGTCACGAAAACTTAAAGATCATGAACTGAATTATCCCACACATGATCTTGAGTTAGCGGCAGTAGTCCATGCATTGACCAGATGGAGACACTTTTTACTCGGATAGAGATTTGAGCTTCATAGTGATCACAGGAGTCTCCAGTACATTTTCACTCAGCCAAACCTTAATGCTAGGCAGAGGCGTTGGATGGAATTCCTTTGTGAGTATGACTTCAAGGTGAAGTACATTCAGCAGGTGGGCTTCGCACTTTGGTTTTGACTGAGGCACATCGTGCACCATATTCCGCCCATCCTTGTGTGAAGAAGATGTACGTAGACTTGCGCCAGTTGTATTTTTGGCCAGGAATGAAGCGTGACATTGCTGATTTTGTTGCTAGATGTTTGGAGTGTCAGCGAGTGAAGGCCAAGCATCATCACCCAGCCGGTCTTCTTCAACCACATCTTATACCGGAATGGAAGTGGGATATCATCTCATTGGATTTCATTGTTGGTTTACCCAACTCCTCGCGATGACATGATGCTATTATGGTTACGGTCGATAGGTTGACGAAGGTAGCACACTTCTCGCCTATGCGTTCTACCTATAATGCATCATCAGTTGCTAGAGTGTTCATGGAGGATATTGTGAGGTTGCACGGTATTCCGCTTCGGATTATTTCTGATAGGGATCCAGTGTTTACTTCAGCTCTTTGGACGTCATTGCAGCATGCTATGGGAACTCAGTTGAACTTTAGTTCAGTGTATCACCCAGAGACAGATGGACAGACAAAGAGGGTTAATCAAATCCTCGAAGATATGCTTCGCATGTATGTAATGGACCAGCAGACACGATGGGAGGATTATCTCTATCTAGTGGAGTTTGCTTATAATAACAGTTATCAGAGTTCCATTGGCATGGCACCGTTCCAGGCATTGTATGGCCATCCTTGTCGTACACCTTTGAGTTGGGATCGATTAGAGGACAGAGTGTTATTGGGACCTGAGATGTTATAGGATATGGAGCAGCAGGTGGATCGGATTAGAGAGCACCTAGTAGCAGCACAGGATAGACAGAAGAAGTATGCGGATGCGCATAGGGTGGATCGTCAGTTTTCTATAGGCGACAAAGTATTCTTGCGGGTGCGTCCGCGAAAGAGTCCAATCCGTTATGGAAAGGGTTCTAAGTTGGCACCTCGATTTGTCGGACCTTTCGAGATACTCGAAAAGATTGGTCCAGTTGCTTACCGTCTTGCGTTGCCACCCAGTCTTGCACGTATTCATGACGTTTTCCATGTTTCAGTTCTTTGACCTTATCATCCTGATGTGACTCACGTCCTTGATTGGAATTCTTTATAGGTAGAGGACGGGCAGCTGGCTTTAGAGCCCGTGCCCGTGATGGAGCGTAGAACGCCCGCTCTTCGAGGGCGAGATATTGATCAGGTTCGAGTGCAGTGGGATCCCAGGGATGATGCTTCATCCACTTGGGAGGATGCAGTTAGGATGAGGGAGTTGTATCCCTACTTGTTTGTAGGCTTCCAGGAGTAAGCCTATTCCTTGGGGGGGAGGATGTAATACCCCTCCGTTCTGCTTCTATTTTCATGTTGTTTATGCTTTGCTTGGATTACAGCTACTGAGATACTAGACATATTTTATTATGATATTTTGATCGCTACTCTTGAGCGACAAACTATTACTGTGATGAGATTATCTGATTTGATTTTACATGCTTTGATGAATGAATGCTGACAGTAGAATTATCATGTGATTATCTATGAAACTATTGTTATGACGTTAGTGTCAGTTTTGGATGAGTGTATTGGTGAAGAAGATGGAATTGCATCACTCGCTTGCGAGCGCCCTGCGATTCCGAGATTTCTTCTTCACGGTGTGAATTATATACTGCATATATTATGTTGATTATTTGATTACAGGTTGCAGGTACATGACATCAACTCCACCTGGTTTCACAGGTCTGAGCGTGTCGATCCAACGGTTAAGTTGAATGGGAGATAGTAACTTGGTAACATGTGTCCGGTCTACACCCTAGCCTTAGTGTGTCGTCAGTTATGATGTTTGAGTCATGTTAGATGTTATTGGATGTTTTTGTAATATTTCGAAGTGTGTTAACCCTTTGATTTGGTCTTTTGAATATTGCATTGGCTGGAAGAAATGATTATGTTATAGTATTTTATATTATGCTCTTGGTTATATTTAAATAGATTATGGAAATTAAACTTAAATTATTTATTTAATTAAATTTAAATCTCAAGGGATTAAATTTAATTATTAAATAATTGTAAGTAGGCTTACTAAAGTTGAATTTTTTTAATTTATTAAATTTAGATCTCATGGAGTTGGATTAAATTATTAAATAATTGAAAGTGGGTTAGTTTTGTTAAAATATTTATTTAATTAGATTTAAATCTCAAAGGATTAAATTTAATTAATAAATAATTGTGAGTAAGTTAATTAAAGTTAAATTGTTTATTTAATTAAATTTAAATCTCTTGGGTTTGAATTTAGTTATTAGATAAATTATAATAAGTATGTAATTGTATTTGATTGTAAAGTTTAAATTAAATCAAAAAGGGAATATTGAGAAATTGTAATTTTAATTAAAAGTCAAAAGTTAGGGCCTTTGAAAAAGGGGAAATGAAATTAACTTGTAAATTCAACTTTTGCATTTGAAAGTGAATTAGGGTTACATTAGGTTATTTTGGAATTGTTATTTTATAAGTTTAGGGCAGAAAATTTGGGGATTTTTCTTGCTTCATTTTTGGACAGGCAGGAAAATTGTTGGAGAAATTTTTTGATGAAAGTTTAAGAAATTATTTATGGTTGAAGAATTAAATTGAAAACGGAGAGAAATTCTATAAAGAAGGTGGAATTAGTAGATTGAAGCTGGCTAGAAATTTCTTGGCATTGTGGAAAAAGAATTGTGAAGAGCTCAAAGGAAAGTCTGCATCAATAATCTTGTTCGCTGCAAATAACCAGGTTTTCCTTTTTATTTCTTGTCTTAATATTTCTAGTTTAACCTAGTTTGTTTAAATTTGAAGAAATTTGCAAATGGGGGAATTTTTCTTGAAACCCTAGGTTAAACTCCATTAAGTTGATTTTCAGATTTATTTATTTTGGAAATGCAAACCCTTTTAGAAAATGGGGGAAAAAAAAAACCAGATCATTGAATCATTATTCTTGTGTCTTAGAAATTTCTGAAAACTCAAAGGAAAAGGAATGGTTTATTGTTTTCTGAATTTAATCTTTGTTGGAAAGTTTGCTATGGTTGCAAAAGAAAATTATTTTTTGGTTGTTTATACATTATTTCTTCGATTACCCTAGTTTTGAAAATTCTGGAAAAAAATTACATATACAATAATATACATTGCATATACCATTTTCTAGAAATGATATATGCAATCCACATTATTATATATATAAAATTTTTGTTGATTAAATTTTATTATGCCATTTTTTTTATTGGCCATGTACAACATGGCATTTCGTACCTGTGTACGAATTCATTTTCGTCCAAATGTTGCTTCGTCCGAAATTACTTTGTTTTCCGTTCGAAGTTTTTTTTTGTCATTCGGAATTTTTTTTATAAAAAAAATTTTTGCAATGTTTGGTGGGGGGCTTGGCCCCCACCGGCTTTTGTTATGTACAGTGGGTACGCAGTACCCACTGCATAGTGCGCCACCCGTACGGGGGGCGCACTATCCATTGGGGACTGCGGCCCCTACGCATGCCGACCGACTGTACATTGGTACAGTTGGCTCTTACTCTTATTCACGTGGGGTCTGCAGGTACCGGCGGCAGACGTGGTACGGTCTAGACCCGCCCTTTATTGTTTTTTTTTGTTTTTAAATTTTATTTGTAAATTTAATTTTTTATGAATTTAGTTTTTTTCTATTAGTTTTCATTTTTTTTTTTAAATTTTTGTTTTATTGAAATTCGGTTTAAGGTTATTTTAATTTTAATTTGATTTACCTTATATATATAATATTTAATTTGTTTATATATATATAGTATGTATTTTTTTATATTATATATGAATATATATATATAATATTTAAATTATATACATATATATAGAATTTTAATTAATATTATATATATGGTAAATTTAAATTGTTTTAAAAATTTCTTTGGATAATTAATTTCGTTTTAATTATGATAAACGTATTGGTTCTATTAGTGCTTAGTAAATTTAGATATGTGAAGATTATCTTGATAAGTATGGATTTAATATTTTGTTTAAATGAGGTTATGTAATGACATGGATAATCAAATTTTGGTTAGGTCTAGTATTAACCATGATTAGTATATGTTGCGAAAATAGTTATGTTATGGGAATCTATTGATACAATTGTAAACTTTGAATGACATTATTCTATTTGATGCGAAAATGCATTAGATAGGAACATGGTTTTAGAATAACCAAATATAGAAATTATATTGCCAATGCATGAGTTCATCGATTGTATTCGTTAATGTTTTACTTTGTGAATGACTATTGTGTAGTGGGTTGTAAAAGTCTTCTAGTTGCACGTGGGTCATTCCCTTGTTATAATATTGTTTGACTTCCCTTGGGTAGTGTTACAATTATTTTGTGTCCTCCTAGGTATTGGAGTGGTATTCTTTGTGTTGCCTCCTAGGATTGGAGAGAGAGTTTTATTGTTGCAATTCTGTAGCACTTGAGTAACCCTTGGAGTTAGTTTCGTAGTGTGTTATCCAATTAGAAGAGTGGCTTTTGTTAGGGGCCGGAGCCCAAAGAGGTAAACGGGGAAACCTTCATAAGTGATTTTAACAACTGAAAACTAAAGTAAATATACTTAGCATATTAGGATGTAGTTCACATTAACCAAGATAAGTTAACCTCACTCACAGGAACAAGGGTTTGTTTAGACTTGGGGTGAGTGAGAAGGCCTAGAATGGAAAGATCACTATCTCGTCCCTATGAGAGATAGATGATTCCGCTTGAGTTTGTATGAGTGTCGGGGTTCGATTGAGGCTACCAGGATTTCCGGAGCCTATGAAGAATGCCTAGAGGATATCTCATGACAAACCTTGTGATGACACTCTGTCTAGGATAACACTGCATGTTTATGTTGTGCGTATGTATCTTTTAGCACACTTGATCATATTATGTCTGAAAGCATTGTAACCATGATTAGAGTTTTGACTTTATTGTGCTTATGTGTGGTTGAGTCAGTTTTTATCAGTATGAGTCTGCCTTTGGTTTGAGGTGGTAGGTTTCTCGTCCATGTTACTTGGTTACTATCTCCTAGCATGGGGGTTGGTCCTTCGGGTACCACATGGTTGGGTGGAACATGCACCATAACCGTTGGGTCCCCTTGATCTTCAGTACTTGGTGGCGAGACTTCTTGATGGACATTTCTCTTTACTTTCTTTAGGATTCTTGTACTTAGTATCTCATAATGTATTAATGTTATTGTTTACCCCTCTTGTGTATGAGGTGGATCTTGTAATTTTCAGACTTATGTAATTGTACTCATTCTGGGAATGAGGATTGTAATAGACCTTTGTAACTGATTTATATAAATGATTGCTTTATCTTTATCTTGTACTTTTCCTTGATGTAAGATGTTTAATTATGTTATTTACTTTCAATGTATTTTAAATGACGTATGTTAAATGGGGATTAAGTAATCTCAGTTATGTAACCCTAGGGGAGGTTGTCAATTTAGTTGAACATGTGGGTTTTAATTCACTCTTTAACTTCCTTTTAAAAAAAAAAATTAGTACGCTTGTTTAGTGAATTGAAACTTCCTCTAGGGTTGCGTGGCGGGGCATTACATGATTGCTAGAAGTAACTTCAAATTATTATTCTTTTAATTCAAACATAAATACATAAATATGTATATATATATATACATACATATACATATATATATGTTTATGTATTTGATTATCAGAAGTAACTTCAAATTATTATTCTTTTAATTCGGACATAAATACATAAATATGTATATGTATATATATATACATATATATATATATATATAAATGTATATATATATATATACATATATATATATACATGTATATATATATATATATTCATGTATATATATATACATATATATATACATGTATATATATATATGTATATAGATATGTATATGTATATGTATGTATATATATATATGTGTGTCCAAATGAGAAATTAATTTTTATTTCGGAAAAAGAAAATTAGAAAACAAAATTATTATAATTAGATTCAGTATTCAATAATTATTCTATTTAATTTGTTTTTAGAAATGATTTATGAAAATCAGATTTTCACAGTCTTTAAAAAATCAGATTTAGAAGAATAATCTGTTTGGAAAAGGGAAATAAAACCAAGGAATAAATATTTTTTGAAATTAAAATATAAATTCTGATTTATAATTCTTGTCTATAGTTTAAGTTTAAATAGTTTAATTATGAAGTTTATTTTGTGTTTAAATAAAATGGTAGATAGTATAGTTGCCTTTATTTGATTTGATTTTTTTGAATCAACCAAAGAAACTTAGAGTTTCTAATTTGATAAAATTAATTGGGTGAAATATTTAATGTTAGGTAATTGATTATTACCATAGATTAAATTTGAAATATTTAATGTTAGGTAATTGATTATTTCCATAGATTAAATTAGAAATATTTAATGAACTTTATGTTCTAGATTAGATTTTTTTCAAATGATGGAAATGTTTATTTGATATGCGATATGTGTAATATACGTTAAATTTTATATAGCTTGAAAATGTGGCTTTAATTTGTAGAATGTGTTATTTTGGTTCTTGGGGGGATTTGTGTTTACCTCTAGAGGCTAGGGAAGTGGTGTGTATTCATGTTTATGGTTGCACCTTTTTTGTCTATCTTGTGACCTTGTGAATAATTATGTGGGTGGTACCTCCTAGTATTATGGGTTTTTGGATGCTTTGTGTAGTCACGAGATGGTCATGCCTCGTGTGCCTTGTTGCAAAATAAGGTCCTTTATGGTTTGTGCATTGAGGTACACCCATTATTTGTCTTTGGTTTTTGGGTAACCGTAGGGGAGAGTGGCTCTTCTTGGCACCATTGTGCAAGTGGTCACCCTTGAAAGAGTTTTCCTTAAATAAGTGATAACCTAATTAATGTATCTAGTGGGTTGGGATAGTTACACATAACAAGATTAAAACTTGTACCTCACCCCTATCGTTAGTGCTCTCAAAGGCTAAGGATGGGTGGGAAGACTCAGTTGGTAAGGTCACTACCTTATCTCCATGAAAGGTAAGTGAGTCTGCATGAGTCAGTCTATGGGCACATGCCTTGAGATAGGTTGTTTGGTTAACCATAGATGGAGGCGACTCCTAGTGTTAGGTATTCTGGTTAATCCACATTGATGGAGGCAACTCCTAGTGTTAGGTAGTCTAGTTAATCCATGTAAGGTCATGCGATGACACTCTCCCACTGTGCCCCTTTTTTTTTCCCTTCTTCTTGTTGCCTCTGGATTTGTTTATTCCTTTTTTTGTTTATGTTGTCACGTGGTCTTGAGTCATGTGGTGTTAGTCCTTTATGTTTTGATTTTGTGGTCGAGGGTTATTTCTTATTGACTCCTTGCATGAGGGGTGTTCCTTCAGGTTCACAAGGTCAGGTGGAAACATGCAATGCACCCATTGGGTCCCCAGGTGGTGATCGTGGTGTGGATGTAGTTGCGGTGATCTTAGAGCTTCACATGAAGAAGATTGTACCTTTTAAGTTTTCAACTCTTCATTATTGTACTCTTCCCAATGTTATAAGGGAAGCAACTTTGTAATGTAATTTTGGTTTCATATTGTGTTGTATCTATGGAAATATGTTCCACGAGTGTAACCTTAACCTCTGAAGTTGAATGCAATAATACGTTAAGTATGTTTGATTATTTATCTTGTTCATGTTGGATGAATGTTATATCTATATTATGTTTTATTCATGCATCTTTCATTTGCTTTAGTTGGTATCGATTATCATTTTAGTTAGCTTGGGTTCATACAAGTAGTGCACCATGTTACCCCATGGGACTAGGTTAATGCTATGTGTTATATTTATGTTATTTAATTTGTTAAATGTAATTGTTGTTTTTAAAATATATATATTCTGTTAATGTTGTAGTTGTGTCCTATGGGGTTTGCATGGTAGGGCGTTACATGATTAATATATATATTATATATATAATATATATAATATATATATATATTTAATAATGTGGATTCTTTGAATATATTTTGAAATATATTTAATGTATATATTTTGGGTATATATATAATTATGTATATATTCAAGGTATATATATTTAAGTATATATTATTAATGATTTTATTTTAAATAAGTTCATGCAATAGGTGCACAAGAAGATAAACTGGTAGATGTATTTTTCCAGTGGAATTATTATTCTTTTACAAGTAATCAAGGAAATTTAATTACTGATAATTTAGAATTTCCCTTCTCTGGTTGTGAAGAGGCTTTAATTTTATTTTATTTTATTTACTTACTTGGGCAATTATTTTTACTATAAATTATTGTAAGGGGGAAATTGGATTTAATATAGGGTAAGTGCACAAAGATGGTTCCTAAAAAGGGGGCTTAAGTGGATAGCTTTTTTCTGAAATCAGGAAATACTGACCTTGGATGTGAAATTGAGGATACTTAGACTCAAAATTTTGAGATGGAACAAAAAGAAGGATTCAAGTGCTCTGAGTCTACTTTCTAAACTACTAATTTATTTTGAAAATGTTTGGGATTAAGGGGTTCAAATGAGGGACGTACACAAATTGGTGTTGTTTTTGTCAGAAAAACATAACATAGCAACTCTTGTACGACCCTCGTACGATGAACTTTTTTTTAGTATTTTTAAAATCGCAACAGTCAGAAGTTAGCTAATAGTATGTAGTTGATGCACAACTTTTCTGATAATTTTTTAATGAATATTTGATTTTTTACTAATTTGCGAAGTGGGCATATCCTGAAAATAGAATTTTGGCCGTGCTACCCCTACAAATTTTGGAAACTAATTGATTTGTTTTATTTTTAATTTTTTAATTTTATAGAATGGAGTCTAGCTTCTAAAAATGTAATTTAATTGAAAATTTGATGAATGGTTAATTTATAATGAAAAAAATACGAAACACTGCTTTTTGGCAAAAAAAAGACATACAGATAAAATAAATTATGGATGAAAGACTTAACATTTTCAGAAAGTGAAAAAAATTACATTGTTGGATAGCTAAGAGATAACCCAACATTACTCATGTGTTTGATTTTTTCGATATTGAACCATGTGCAATCCTGATAGTGAGCACGAACTCGATTATGAGAAATATGGTGGATTTTTTAAAAACACATATCTGGCTGTTGGGAATGCCCTCCAATCCTTTGGGTTGATATTCCAAGGCAAATACCAAGCCTAAGGCTCGGGAATCCCCAAAGCAAGATATAACGCGAGTGCTTTATAATGCGCTCACGTTATGTCTTACTTTATGTTAAATGCCAATATATTAATGTATGCTGATATATTTTTATGTACATGTATTTCATGTATGTTTGTATGCTTGTATGGATGTAAGATTATATGTACATATGTATTATGCTTGTATGTATGCATTTATGTATGTCTTTAGACAAAGGGAGAATTTAGAGAGAGTCTAGAGAGATGGAGAGGGGTTGGAAGTGAGAGTGGGAGAGAAGTGGTTGGAGTGAGGGGGACTTAGCTAGGTAGGATGGGAGGGATAGAGGGAGGGAGGGAGAGAGAGAGGGGGGGTGGGAGAGAGAGAATTGAGGGAGAGGGAGAGAGAGAGGGGGGTGGGAGAGAGAGAATTGAGGGAGAGGGAGAGAGAGAGGGGGAGAGAGAGAAAGACAGAGAGAAAGAGAGATTTATGTAGGTAGGGTGCGAAAGGGAGAGACTTGAGAGTGTGAGGGGGGTGAGAGGGAGAGACTTGAGAGTGTGAGGGGGGTGAGAAGGAGAGACTTGAGAGATAGGTAGTGAGAGGGAGTGTGAGAGAGATGGAGTGTGAGAGAGAGGGAGTGGGAGAGAGAGGGAGTGTGATTGAGAGACCTGAGAGAGGGAGAGGGTGTGAGAGGGAGTGACCTGATAGAGGTAGAGAAAGACGGGGGTGGAGTGAGAGGGACTTATCTAGGTAGGGTTGGAGGGATAGATAGAGAGGGGAGAGAGACAAAGAGAGAGTTACCTAGGTAGGTTGCCAGAGGGAGAGACCTTAGAGAGAGAGGGGGTGGGAGGAAGAGACATGAGAGAGAGGGAGAGAGAGGTAGTGGGAGAGAGTGGGATGGAGTGGGAGGGACATAAAGATAGATGGATAGAGGGAGTGAGAGAGGGTGGTAGGGATTGATCGAACGAGAGGTACGCAGAAAGAGGGAGACAGTAGATAGAGACAATTAGAGAGGGTGGGAGGGAGGGAAGGAGGGAGAGGTTAGATGAATAGATAGAGAGAAAGTGATAGGAGTTGAGCGTATAGGGTTGAGGGATTAGGGTGGAAGACCTATAGGGTTGATGGTTTCTAGGGTATTAGGGTTTAAGGTTTGAGGGTTGATGGAATAGGTTTGATGGTAGAGGGTATTTGGTTGAGGGTATAGGGTAGAAGGTTTAAGGTTTAAGCATTTAGGGTTGAAGGGTTTGGGGTTAAGGGTTTAGGGTTAAGGGTTTACTTGGTTGAGGGTAGAGGGTTTAGGGTATAGTTTTGAGGGTATATGGTTGAAGGATTAGGTTCAGGGTCCAATGTAAGAGGTAGAGGGTTTAGGGTTTAAGGATTGAGGGTTGAGGGATTAACGGTTGAGGGT